>CM030904.1:3862479-4388545 GCA_018136845.1 Heterotis niloticus
ATTATTATTTTATTATATTACGTGAGTTGAGCCTACAAATCCTCTTGCTCAAAGTGCCTTACTGATTATAGTGTATTATTGTCATGTGGGTTAGCATAACCTTCAATAAAACAATGCCAAGGCAACAATAAACAATGCTCAGTTAACTTTCCAAACCACTAAACAAAGGTGTTGGAAGTCTGGTTATTTGTTAATATAAATAACTATTCAGGCTTTATTTACTTTAGCTTGGTTCGTTTTTCAGTACATATGCTTCTGGGGTAAACCTAAATACTGGCCATTGTTGCAACCATTCACACCAAAACTGTCCATTGAAGAAAGATGCACACAGTGAAGTGCAAAATAAACTGCAGTCTTGGAATGTTGCATGATTCGATCGTAACAGATAAACAGTTTGTCCCCTGTGTTACGAGTTTGCATGCTTGTATGTTTTATTGGCACATGTGTCAGTATTGGAGTGGAAAAGATTCATGGTTTTAGGAACAAGTATGAGCAAACTTGTCCTGCCTGATAAACAAGTAGCTTGTCCAGGCATGTGCTTTCAATATCAGAATCCAGGTTTCCAACCAGGAAAATGGGTTTACAACCGTTCTCAAAGCACAGGCGTGACCTAAACTTTGGAGAGTGGAGACAGGGGTCCAAAGTCAATATGTCTCCACAGACTAAAAGAGGTTCTCTGGTCTTTGTATGTTTATTACCATAGTGTGGAGACAGTATCTATAGACAGGGCGTTGTGAGTCTTTTGTCATTCCAGGCATTTTGAGGGTTTCTGTGTGGTATTGGGGAGGAAGTCCAGTCTTCTGTGAACCACTGTGTGGTTCAGCTTGTGTAAGGAACACCATACCTAGGAGCCCAAGGACTGGGTCAACTTCACCACAGTGTAAGTCTTGCAGAAATCTTATGAGCACTTTCATTATAGACACCTCTGTGAGATTTTAGTTTGACGTATCCTTATTATGCTGGTCAGGGAATTATACAGCATCAGATCATTTCCTGAAATTATTTCTGAAAATTGTTGCTCTTGATCTTTAGTTCTAAAAACAATTTATGTAAAAGTAAACTCTTTTAGAAACATGTTTTCCCTGTCTTCGCCTTCCATTTACACTCAGGACAATTTGTCCATGAAACCCTTGGAGAACCAATAGAAGAACCACTAAAGGATCAGTGATAAGTAGTCCTGTATGCTGCTCATTTGCTTTTTGTCATTTGGATCCTGGAATTGCCAAACCATTTTTTAGGAGTAAGAAATGATGCTAGCACCTTCTGGGAGTAGGTAGGGAAAGTGGGGAAAAGAATCTTCTAATCATGGTAGTTGGCTAGTTTACTAGTTTTCAAAGTCAGCAACGGCTGGTTTGATTGGTATCTGAATACTTTAATGCAAGGTGTCATTTAGATAAGACTTGGCCACTTCTAGTGGTGTAAGTGTTAGCCTGCTGTTTATACAGACATAAAGCCTTCAGGGCCCTGGTAAAAGAGTATGTCTGTCCACCATCAGAGGGTTTGCAGAATTCTCTTGATCCAGGCCTGGAATTCCCCAGCAAGAAATTTTAAACACTGCAAATCCATACGTTATGGATTGTTGTCCCATCCAGGGTGCAGTTGCATATTCTAGTGTCCAGTGGTTGCAGGATAGGTTCTGGACTGCTGTGACCCTGCGTATAAAGCCTTTACTGATAATAGATGGAAGGGTGCAAATGCTTAACTGAAGGTGCTTTATAGCATGTTTAAAATTACTTATTAGCACAAATTTTGCCAGCTGGTGATTTGCATCAGTGTCACATCTTTAATGTTTTTTTTTTTGTTATGACTGTTGAATGACATTTAATGTTGACTTAATTTGAATTTATGAAATCTATATTAATATGTAACACACATGTTGACAATAATATTGACTAGACGCTGAACAATGTTGCATGTGTGTATATTATGAATCGTCCAGTTCTTGTCACCAGTTTTGTCACCTGAATCAGCCAAGCAGTTGGTATTTAAAGTCAAACACTTTTTAGCACATTCTCCCCATGATATCCTCCATTACACTCCAGCTCATGCTCTTTTTTATGCTCTGGTACCTCCTGATGTGCAGGTGGAACCTGGCACTGTCTTGTGTGTAAAAAGCAGAACACATTGATATGGATAGTGTATTTTTCATTGTCAGTTATTTTAAATACTTTCATGTTGTTTCAAGTTTATAAAAGATAAAATAAAAGTTCTGTGACTTACTGGCTTCCTATCCACAGGGTTACCTGGCTCATGTCCTATGTTTCTAGTATAGAGAAACACTGATGTCACCTACACTGGATACGTGATTAATGAAAACAGAATAAAGTCGTACAGCAAAATGGTTAATTGAATATTACAGCAGTGTCTTTTTTACCCAAATGTGGGTAAAAGATCTGTACAAAAGATATGTTTTAAACAATATACTGTACTGTGCTTATGAATCTCATAGTTCTGTGACTGATGTGAAATAGATTTTTTTTGATTGTAAGGTTTTAAAGCTGCAAATCGCTTTAGTTTGTTACATGGAGCTGTGGATATCTTTTTCATGTTACTGAGTAACTCAGCCGCTAAGACAGCTGGAGTCTGCAATAAGCATAAAAAAACTGAACATTCAAAACTGTACATTAAGCAGTAGATAGGTGGTTTGCCTTGAGTTGTTGGTAAAGACTGCTTTTAGCATCCAGAATCAGGAGAGCTGTAGTGGCTGACCAACATTTGTTTATTTCTCTATTAAAAGGCAGACAAAAACACGAGTCAAAACATTTGGCGTTGTAGTAACAGGCTCTCGATGCAGATGAAAGCAGAGGGGGCTGCAGTCTCCAACCTCAACCAGAAAAGCCTGCTCTTTACTCCAGCTGAGAGAAGGATTCTACTGTCCTTTGCTCAAATACATAACATTTCATGATTACATGTTCATAAAAATGTGTTTTCTCTGTCCTTCATTTTGCGTAGTTATTACATCAGTCTTGTGCTTTTCATTCTCAAGTGGCTGTACGTAAGCACTCTGGGAAAGAAACCGGACACCGCCCTTATCTGAGTTCGAAGGGCCCATGTGACCATTTATCATCTGACCCGGCATGGCTGTGATATTGTGTAACAGTGGTGAGTTTTTTATTTTGTTAGACAAATTTCCTGGCTATTGCTTACATGGATTCATCTAAGCTTTTACACTTGTATACATTTGGGGTTCTTTTTTTTAAAAAGACATTAAGTATTAAGTCTGTGAATTTCTGTTGAATTAAAACGTTTGATAGCAGAATCCACCGAGGTAGCTCCAACAAAAGTAGCAAGATGATCGCATGTCTGTATGTATGATGTTTGAGCCTCATGCTAAAGAAGAGCTTTGTGCTCCAGGAAGCAGTTTTTCCTTTCATGCTACCAAAAAATTGCTGGTCATTACTAATAAAAGCACACTACCTGTACCACCTACTGTAACCCAGCCATCAACTCCTATCCCTACCACAAGTTAAGTTCATGATATTTTAATATGGTTACCTGTCACGTGAACTCACTTCCACCTCCACTCCATTTGTTTTCAGGATCTGTCATAATGTGAATCCTCATACCCAGGACCAAGTATGTTGGAAGACAGAAAGTCACAGCCCTGTCTGTATTTGGGACGGGACTGTTTTTAGTAGAGCTCTGAGGCTGACAAAATATCTGCATGAGGCTGTCATTGTGTTTACAACTGCAGTAGACTGTGCTTAGAAGAGGTTTCTGACGTGCATGCGGTCCAGCATGTTGAGCTGAAAGAGCCCTAGTCATTTAAATACTAACGGATAGCTTAAAACACCCAAAAGAAAAACCTGCAAGGTAAAGATCATGTGCTTTTTAATGCTTTTATTTTCATTAGATGCCACTGAAGTGTGGCCATATAAATCAAGAGAAATTACATTTGGGCATTATTATTTTGAGGATGGATTATTAATACTTGTGTGGGCTTGGGAAAATCTGACCTCATTAAAAAGCAACTAGTTGTGTGTGTGTGTGTGTGTGTGTGTGTGTTTTCTTTCCTTCCTTCAGACAGAAGCCAGTTTCCTTCACCTCTCTCTTCCAAACCTCCCTGTCCAGTCCTGGCACAAAGCTGTGAACCCAGTACACTGTTCGTTCGCATGAGTGGAAAAGTACTTTGCCGCCTGTGGGCCTGGCTCTATCATAGGGTGCTGGCTGGAGCTGGGGTGGCCCGTGGGGGTTGGGGGGCTTGGTTGTCTATCCCTTCTGACCACAGGCCACAAGCCTGCACTGCCAAGGGTCTGCCAGCACTTCTCACATAAGACCAGCATGCTGAGCCATTTTACTGTAGCTTTCATGTACCATATTAACATGGATTAGGTTAAGGTGCACTGTTTAGTAGTTTCAGAAGGAAAAAATGTGGATGAATGCTTTTGTTGTTATTTATTTTTGTACCTATTTATTTTGTCTCTCTAGCTAATATACAGAAGAGATGCTTGTATTAAAAAGCTATTTATTGCTTACAGTAGTGTCATTAATCGTAATGTTATTGTGTCCCAAATAAATTAGTAAATACTTTTGGTTTTGAAAGAAAAAATGAATACTCTTTAAATTAAATTATATTAAAAAATGTTAAATTACAGGGCTGTGTAGACCTACACTATCGCCTATACTATTTGTGAAAAATGTAGCTGTATCTGGAAGTTCAACATTTCACAGTCTAATGAAGTTTTTCTGAGATATGTAATTCAACCTTGGGCCTATAATCAACCAAGCATCATCATGCTATTGCTAATAATGTAATGCTAGCTGGTCTCTAATTAAACACTTCCGTGTTGTTCAGAATGACTGACCTAGAAATTAAAACCTGGCATGCTTATCAGTGGATGGCTGTAAATAGCACCCAGATCCCTGGTTTTCAATCACGGTCTCATTTTGGTTGAGCTTCCTTTGTATCAGGTTCTGTCTAGCTATGATTTCTTCCATTGAAAATTTGCTATATACAGTATAGTAATAAACAGGCCAACAGGTGGTGTCATGTTTAAGGGCATAAACGAAACCTGATCAGTGCTTGTTTGTCTGATTTCAGCAGTGATTTTTTTTGTAGGCATGGTAATGATTCTCTTAGAACAGGAGTTCTTAAACTTTTTACCCCAAGGACCCAAATAAGAAAATTGGTACCATACTGGGACCTAAGAAAAAAATTACCACAATGTCAGCAAAGCCCTACAAAGACAAATAGGAATGGCTGTATAATAAAAACAGTATGAAAATGTTTTTGTTTCCTCCCAAGCATAGTTCTCAAATTAACATTAGTAAAACAGAAAAATGAAAACATATTGTTAATAAAACAATAATTACAATTCAAAACATGGAATAGATTCGTGAGCCATTCTTTTCCAAATGCAAAATAAAATAGGAAAAAAGCTGAGCTTATTAAACAATGAGATTAAATAAAGGTAAAAATGCAAATTTTGAAATCTCCAACCACAAAGGGCTCCAAGACTGTTGCCTATAAATTGGTGGGATGCTAGCTGGCTACCCTCAGCTTATATTGTCACTGTCTTATAAATGGATCAGCTGCCTCAGTCCACTTTCTTTTCCATTATCCAAACACGGTTTTTCAGCTTTTCTCGGTTGCACTTGAACAGTTCCCTAGGTTTGTTTTCATGCTCTGGGTTTTTTGTTGAAAAATGCCCTTTTAGCTTATTAAATTTAACGCTTTCGTAACTGAGAACTTCCCCACACAAAACACATTGTAGGTGCTCTTTAGCATTTCTGCAAGCTTTAGTAAAACCAAGACTAAACTCTTCAATATATTTTCTTTCTGACATTTCAGACTGTCCCTGGATTCCTTCACCTCACAGCCTTGTCTATGTAATTCTCTCCAGCCCCAGCCTAGCACGTGCTCATGTATGCACTGTCAATCATATTACTTTGATTGTTTCACTCATTTTCAGAGGGGTGGTGGTGTCATAGGATGGAATACTGTAGCATCTGACACTACATAGAGGCCCTAGTGGTGGGTCTTGGTATTGTGTGTGTTCAACCATGGAGTGGATGGTGTGTTCTGTTGTCGAAGGTCTGCACTGTTCCAGTGTGTGAGGTGGGGCTGGGGTGGCTAATTAGTCTCAGGGTGGAAGTTAAAGCGTAGCGCTTTCATTTGTCCTTCTTGACTTTTACTTCCCTTCGCTGCCTAGCGTGAGTAAAGGTTATGTTATGGAGACCTGCGCAGTGCTCTCATTCCCTCCCCGGTGCTTGCCACAATATTTATTATATTACTGTCTCATAGAAACGAACATTCTCTGTGATACCGCAGCTGCACTGTTCTCATTATGCAATGGTATGCGGCTGGGAACAGCGCCAAATAGAGGGCGCTATATCACTTGTCCCTAAATTTGCATTTGGACAAAATCATGTGGCGACCCATCACAAACACGTCTGCAACCCAATTTGGGTTGTGACCCATCGCTTAAGAAACAATGATTTTGAAGACTCTTTTCTCCAAAGCAGTGTACAAAGGCACGAAGTCAAACTGACATCTGCTTCTGCCCAGGAAGTCCAGGAATCACTCTAGAAAAATTATTTTCAAAAAATTTAGTGTAATTTTAAAGGAAATGTCTGCCTAAACCAGGGTTGAGTAATCATGCAGACTGTCCTGCCATGTATATATAACTGCACTGTGGTGGAGACAGACGTGATTTCCCGCCACTTCTCTATTCACTTGTGCTCACCTACTTCTTTTCAAGTATCTCAACTGGTGCTCTTTTGGAAGCTCTTCTTCATAAAGTACATAAATTACCAATCAGTATATTCAAATAAAGCCTTTTGTGCCACATTTGTTGATGGAATCCTGAACCTCTTTTTAAGGCATCCAAAAATCGGAGCATTTTGAAATCCTGAATACAAAAGCATATAAAGGAAATAATTTTAAAACAAGGATTACCGAAGACAGGAAGAATGTGTCAAAATGTTTAAATGAGTATATCCTTTCCAATGATTATTTTAAAAAGAGTAGGAAAAAGTAAATCAGTGACATTTATATCTATTTCAATGCTAAATGCCTCTCCTTTCCCTTTAGACGTGTTTTGTTCATGTTCACTCAGTCCTTCCCTGACTGAAACCAACTACAGAAAAATACATTTTAACGTATTAAGCCCAACAGGTGATTCTCGAGACATACATCAATGTTATGGATCTTTTTTATTTATCAGGCATCTGTTGTTATAGGCGAGCTTAAAAGTTTGGTTTTATGAAGTTTATTTTTTTGTATGTGTGCTAAAGAGCTTCATAAAAAGTTGTTAGAATTGCATGTTGTTCAATAGAACCGGTTTATTTTTGTTCTGTAGGTGAGTGGCAGGATCATATCTAGACATCTGGAAGAGGTTGTGGGTCCCCTATGGGTGCAGGTGTACTGGAAAGGAGTAGATGGGTGGAAGCATAAGTAAGATAAAGAGGCTATAGGGACTGTGTAGAATCATTCCTTTTTTAACTGACATTGTTGCTGAAGTTTGCTAAAATACCACTGGATCTATGAGCTTCGTATGAGAATTGACTCCGTCTTTTAAGAGCAGCGCTGACGGAATCAGGTCATCTCAGTACAGCAGAAGGTGGCAATAGACTGCCATTTACCGTCACAACTTGGCAGTCCCTCAGCCTGTGTGCCCGTGCAGACTCCAGGATCACTCCACAGAGGTAGCCAAACCCTCTGGTTCCATCTTGGTGTCTCAGGTTTCAGTTAATGGCTGCCACAGCCGCTCCTCCCATTTCCTCTGAATTCATCCCCATCCTGCTTGACTAACATTTTGGGAAATACCGTGTTTCTTGGCTGAGTACACTTTTGTCATTTGGCAAAGGAATACAATAAATGCACACAGTATGGTGGTCACATGAACGGATCAGATTTTCAGATCAGTGTTCTCTAGTTAAGTATTTGACATGACAATGCTGATTTTGGAATGCTGGTAGCAAACTTTTTTTTAGTAGCAGAGTACTGGACTGTAGTGAGTGTAACTATTAAATTGTTAAGTTCTTGTACAGAGGCATTGTACACTTTTTGAATGTGCGAACGAAATATCATGAAGGCAGTTGAGGTCAACAATGAATGGCTGGGGATAAGAAAACTATGTAGATATGCACGTATGTAGATACAGTTTGCATGTCTATTGGTCAGGGATGACCTCCGTCATGTCCTTGCCCTGTTGGGTTTGGCTTGTCTTAGTTCATTCCATTACCTGAATGCATTCCACCAAGTGAAGCTGAAGCAAGCTAACAAAATTATAGAAATTTATAGGAAATGATAGTGCTCCTCCTATAGAGAAGTTCCCTCAGCTGTGCTGTTTTTGTACTCGAGGAAGTGTTGTGTAACCGAGACCTCTGCAAGAGGAGCTACTGCAGAGTAATGTTTTACATATCAAGACCTGCAAATGAAATTTGTGTTACAGTATACAAATTTACCTATTGTGACACTCGTGGCTCAGGTATATCCTAGCTTTGGCATAAAAACACATTTCTCACTGTCAGGTTGATGATTGGTGTAGAGACGTGACTGCTGGTGTCAATGAGAAGAAGAAATATTGACAAACATCCCCAGACTTTCCCCTTATAGTCCTATAGTCATATAGTCTTTCTGCTGTTATGTATGTTGATGGCATACTCTGAGCGCAGCTGAAGAACACGGATCCCTCTCCACCTGCTTCAGTCATCTCATTCCTTCTGTACAGCATCCCAGCTATTGTCAGATCAAGGTAAACCCTATGGTGCTGTGTGACCATTTCAGTGGAGTCCTCAAGTATGTGTTGGTTATATTGCAGATGGGCCTTGTTTTTTAACAGATGGAAGGTCCAGCACAGTGACTGCATTATGCATCACTCTATGGCTATTCATGTTTAGACAAAAGATACAGGTTCTGTCATGGGTCTCCCTGCATTCAGGGGAGACTATGGCAGAATCCTGCATGAGGAGGAAGCTACAATCCTTTATAAGAGGTAAAACTCGACTGATCTCTGCAGCGAAGTTCACCGCAGAGCAGCTGAAAACACAGGACACATAAGAAAAGACACTGATAATGCTCATAACAATAAATTACAAAAGCACTAAAAACTTGAATGAATAAATAACAGTAATAGATAAAATCTGATTTTTGATGGGTCCTCACTTTACTGTAATTTTTACTATTTTCTATCTATCTATCTATCTATCTATCTATCTATGTCTTTGCACCTTTGTTTTGAGTGTTCTGCTATGTGTCCTGTGTTCTGTGCTCTACGGGTGAATTTCCCTGCAGGGATTAATAAAATTATATCCTTTCCTATCCTGAAAAGAGTTTTCTTTCTAGCCTGTGGTCCACACTGCCTTCTGTTAAGGAAATGCCTATGTTTATGCCTCTGCTGTCCCGCTGAGGAAAAAATCCAGGTCAGCTAAAATGGATTTACCTGAGACCGCATCTCTGGGTCAGCGTTGTGTACCAATGGGTAAAACGGGTTGTGTCGAGGTCTGAGAGGAAAGCTGGGGGAACCAGGTCAGTTAGGGAAAGGGAAACTGACAGGCTGAAAGGCCTACTCTGTTCTTTCTTGGTCAAGTTCTTTTTTCTACATCACATCAAGACTTGGAACCTGTGCTTTATCCCCCCCACCCGGCCCCCACCCAATGCCCTGAAAATGACAGCTTTCAGAGGGGAGTGCAGACCCAGCTGTTACACACTAGGCAGGGAGACAAGTCGGCTGGAAGGCTGGATGCCAGCTGGAGGCCCTGCCTCCCCCACCCGGCTGAAAAACTGCTCTTGAGCCTCAGTCAGCTGGCCCATTCCCTTAAGGAGGAAAAGATGGCTGTTTCCATGAACGCAAGGGCAGTTTCTCAGAAAAGCCCGTAATAAACCCTTTTCAACTCCCAAGGGAAAGGCTGCTGTCTTTCTGCTGTTGAAAAACAAGATTATTTCATTTTTGTCTAAAGTCTAACCCTAACAAATAGAGGTCTGGTGATTTTACTTTCCTGATAAGACATATTTTGACACTTGACTTTTTCTGAGATGGTCTTTGTCTCAATTTTCTTATTATTAATATTATTTTGAAATTTATTTTTATTCCAAGTGACAGTTTTACACAGCTAGATATTTTATTAGAAGGTCCTCTGGAGGTATTTGACCTACTAAACCCCAGGTTGCACAGCTATGTCCTGGCATCATCCATCTGGATGGAGGCCTGCAGCGCAGTGGGGAGTCTGTGGAGAGCATGATTTGTGGGCAGAAATTTTGCCCTCGCGTTTCAGATGTTCCTGTGTGGATAATGTAATACGCAAATTTACTGACAGTCTGCTAGTGTCAGAACAGCTGCACGTCTCTGATTAATACACTGAGATTTCATAAGCATAACATATTTCAAATATTACCATGTTAAAATATACACTTACTGGCCACTTTATTAGGTACACCTTGCTAGTACCGGGTTGGACCCCCTTTTGCCTTCAGAACTGCCATAATTCTTTGTGGCACAGAGTCAACAAGGTGCTGGAAACGTTCCTCAGGGATTTTGGTCCATATTGACATGATAACATCACAGGGTTGCTGCAGATTTGTCAGCTGCACAGCCACGATGCGACTCTCTCGTTCCACCACATCCCAAAGGTGCTCTATTGGATTGAGATATGGTGACTGTGGAGGCCATTTGAGTACAGGGAACTCATTGTCACGTTCAAGAAACCAGTTCGAGATGATTTGAGCTGCTGGAAGTAGCCATCAGAAAATGGGTACACTGTGGTCATAAAGGGATGGACATGGTCAGCAACAATTTTCAGGTAGGCTGTGGCATTTAAACAATCCTCAGTTGGTACTAAGGGGCCCAAAGTGTGCCAAGAAAATATCCCCCACACCATTACATCACCACCACCAGCCCGAACCGTTGATACAAGGCAGGATGGATTCATGCTTTCATGTTGTTGACGCCAAATTTTGACCCTACCATCCAAATTTCGCAGCAGAAATCGAGACTTATCAGACCAGGCAACATTTTTCAAATCTTTTATTGTGCAATTTTGGTGAACCCGTGTGAACTGGAGCCTCAGTTGCCTGTTCTTAGCTGACAGGAGTGGCACCTGGTGTGGTGTCCTGCTGCTGTAGCCCATCTGCTTCAAGGTTCGACATGTTATGCATTCAGAGATGCTCTTCGGGATACCTTGGTTGTAACAAGTGGTTATTTGAGCTACTGTTGCCTTTCTATCAGCTTGAACCAGTCTAGCTATTCTCCTGTGTCCTCTGGCATCAACAAGGCTTTTTTGCTCAGAGAACTGCCGCTCACTGGATATTTCCCATTCTCTGTAAACCCTAGAGATGGTTGTGCATTAAAATCCCAGTAGATCAGCAGATTCTGAAATACTCAGGCCAGCCCGTCTGGCACCAACAACCATACCATGTTGAAAGTCACTTAAATCACCTTTCTTCCCCATTCTGATGCTTGGTTTAAACTTCATCAGGTTGTCTTGACAATGTCTACATGCCTAAATGCATTGAGTTGCTGCCATGTGATTGGCTGATTGGATATTAGCGTTAACAAGCAGCTGAACAGGTGTACCTAATAAAGTGGCCAGTGAGTGTATTTCATATTTAAGCTGTTTAAATGTGTTCATTTAGCAGATGTTTTCCCAGAAGCAGCATATAATGGTTATGCATGCATTGTAATGACCATAAAGTGTTAAGCTGACACCTTCATCCAAGGTGAGTTATAGAGCTAGACACAATACACCGAACTTTATCTGGGCAATGTGACAATGTACATTCATTTTAGAGTTACCAATCCACTGGAAACAAATGTCTGTGGACTGAGGAGAAACGTGAGCACTAGCTGCTCCGCATCATTAGAGTAGGTTAGCAAGCAGAGATGCTTGTGCATGAGTTTGCATCCAGCTCAGTCTATGGGGAGTTTGCTTGTTCTCTTCATGTCTACGTGTTTCCTCCTGGTGTTCCAGCTTCCAGTCCAAAGACATGTGTTTCAGGTTAATCTGTCATTCTAAATTGCTCATAATATGTGTGTGTGTGAATGTGTGTGGATACCTTGTGATGGATTGGCATCCCATCCAGGGGTAGCTTCATAGCCTAGCACCCTTTAGTTCCTGGATAGGTTCTGGACCACGGTGACCCTGGTCAGGATTAAGTGATTTATAATAGGAGACCGAGGACCTCACCGACTTTGAATTGTTGAACATGTATTTGAATGCTAATTTGCAATTCAGATGCC
Organism: Heterotis niloticus; assembly: GCA_018136845.1. Taxonomy (NCBI): domain Eukaryota; kingdom Metazoa; phylum Chordata; class Actinopteri; order Osteoglossiformes; family Osteoglossidae; genus Heterotis; species Heterotis niloticus. Next base: position 3,874,659 of record CM030904.1, read on the forward strand.
ATATATACTGTACAGTACTTGTAACATCTGTGTGAAATATAGCAAGATATCCTCTCAGCAACTAAGCTATAGGAATAAAATGGTAATAACAGGTGGGTACAGAACTGTACTACTGTATACTGCTTTAAGATAACTGGATGATCCTTTACTAGCTGTTACATAACTATGAGTGCGTATGTGTGTGCATGTATGTTTGCCTTTGTCTGGGAGAAATGGGAGTTGAAATAAATTGTTTGAAGCAAAGGATTAGAGGACAGGAAAAGTTACAAATCCTGGTCTGTTTATTTTATGCTACAGTCTATGGCAACAGTGGCTGCAGTCGATTCAACCATATGCTGTAAACGGAGTTATATTCCACGTTTTGTGTATGTGTTGATTTGGTCTGTGCTGTGTGAAAATAAACAGAATGGTCTGTGGTGGGCCGGCATGGACTGTTCCTATCGGACATCTCCAGCTCCACCTACCTGCACCACTAATGAGTCATCCTATCCAAAACCTTTGCCCAGAGATGACCAGACTGAGCATCGTAGCTAACTATGAAGACCTTCAGACTGAGTTGTTGAACTGATGCTGAGGACCAGTGACGAGTTACCCCTGGTTCCCTTGCTTCATCTTCCTTTCACCAGTCAGTGAAGAAGCTGAGATGATGTACCATTTTCCATTCTTCTGTTTGCTTCTCTGTCTTATTTACCTCTTCAGTCTTATACGGGCCAGCTGATGTTCCTGTGTGGTGGCACTATGGGTAACACCGGTGCCTCACAGGTCCTGGGCTAGAATGCTTCTTCTCCCGTCCCTACCTTGAGACCACACAAGCACTCGCCAAGAATCGACTTCAACGCAGTGGCACGTGCCGTTAATGTACCTTTATGGATCTCTATACTGATTTCGAAGGGTGATTTTCAGGTAACACGGTTCTAACTTCTTTAGAAAATACAACGTCAAGTTAGTGCTCCTCACCGGCTTCTTTATTGGAAATATTGTGAGGCCTCATAGCCCGTGCGTTAGCTTTGCATACCATCTGCTGGTAAATACTGGCGTTGCTTTTCACTGGTTCACATTTTACATTTTGACTTTCAGTTAGAAATACAACTGGGACACACTTTTTCCATGATCCAACCATGATGTCAGACTGAAAGCTTAATAGCATAAAAGCTTAATAGTACAGATACAGGCTAATTTGTTCGTGGCTGTAAAATACAACCGTAAAACACGATAATGAATTAAACATTTGCTTTAATACGTATTTATTTCCTTTTTTAATCACACACTTTTAATACCAAGACACGTCTCGGTGTTCCTCTAACCTGACAGCACTGGGTATGAGATAGGGCATGACGTTTTTTATTCCCTTATATTAATTTGAAGCAACATTATAAGGGCAACTTTAAAGTGGATAAAATAGGTCTGATATATAACTTTATTAATCACTACATTAAAATTCACCTCTACAGCAGCTTAAACACAGACACTTAACAGAAGACACATAAAAATGTGCAAAATAAGTTAATAATTTAAAATCAAAAGAGAATCGCCAATTGCTCAAAAATGAGACAAGTTTAATAGCCTGAGGATGAAGTTTAGTTTATAAAATCCTGGTGTGGTATTATGGGGGGGGTGGATGTTGGTGAGAGGGCCCCCCCAGAAGCACTTCTTAGTGCATGGAAGTTCAACAATCCAGCGGCTCATGGTGATCAAATCATTTAGGGGATGCGAGCCACTGTCCATGATGGGGCATTTGTAAGTTGAGATACCAGTCGGTTCTATTTTCCAATGGCGCTCTTTTTAAAGGTTTCGCATTTTTAGCTTCTTGCTATTCTTTTGGGAAGCATGGTCGCAGAATAGCAGAATAGTTCATGTGTGTGTCTGTGTAATGCTGTAGCAGCAAACAGACGTGTCAAACTGGCAAACATTCTGCAATATCAAAGATTTTGAAACATCCGAAGTACAATAAAGTGTCCTAACCTTACATGTGTACAATGGCAATTCAGGTCATAACAAGTGTTGTTGCTGTTGCCCACAGCATTAAATTCTGATTCATTTCCAGTAACCATCACACTGCATTTTTTAATTGTGAGAGAAATGAAAGTTAAAATAATTCCTCCTCACATTTTACCGCTGAACTTTATTACAAGAGATAAAGTCAGCAATTCTCATGCCTGCTTATTTCCTCATTGCTTTATATGATGTGTCTGAGATGCCTCTTTCTGTTTTGCATGGCTCTGTACTGTTTAAAATTTATTCTCAGTTGCCCATTTGCAAGCAAACTATCACCAATGTGACATTTTTCTCCAAATCAGTTTACAGCGCTAAGTTTGCACACTAACCTACTTAGTTAAATTAAAACAATTACCCATTTATGCTGCTATTTAGTTTTTAGTGGAGTGATTCGGCCTTGAATGGGCCCTTCAGTTGAGTCTCTGACCCAACAGCATGGGCACAGCATGGAATGTGTTTGATCTTCCAGGCTTGGTGACACAGTGGCCCTCATCCATGCTGTGCATTTGGCTGATGTTCAAAAGCAGCCCTTGTCACAGCCTCTGTTCTTGCTCAGTACAGCTGGCTCCAGTGGACAACAACCACAGTCCCAGGCACCACCCTATGTAGCTGGCTGTCTGCATTTCTGAAGACAGCGGAGAGCTGAGATTGCTTGTCACAAATGAGACCAGGGCCAGGTGTCTTCGACACATGTGCCCGTGCGGTCCTTCACATCTGTAAGAAGCCGGTGTTTGAGGTGAAAAATACCTCATGATCACTCATAGTGGAAGTATTTCACAAAGTGGGTGCTTGCTGGCTGTTTCCTGTAATTTCCTTTTGTCTTTGTTTCTCCTCTGAGCAGCTCCCTCCTCTTGCCGGCACTTTGTTGCTCTCAGTGTGTAGTTGACTCATTCCACCACCAGGCAGAGCTGCTGCTTCACGAACTGCCAAACAGTGCTGGTGCCGGCAGAGGTCTGGCCCATCATATTTGAAAATAACCAGCGGTAACCAAAAACTGTGCTTTGTGTGTGCGCAGGGGTTTGTATCGCTGCCATTTTGATTCACACTTTCAAAGTAGACGATAAAGGATGCCAATTTTTATGGAGTGAGACCAAAATTTATGGAGTGAGACTCCCAAATTTCCCAAGCTGAGGGTGTCTGAGGCTGCTGCAGTTGCCTTGCTTGTTCTACGCAGTGGGGTGATGGAAGATGAGAGCGAGATAAAAATAAAGTGGTATTAATGTTTAGTGACAGTTTATGCTGCTTAGGAAGAAAAATTTCTTCATTACAAACATCTGAATCACAGAAATAAATGTGTACATTGCAGTGTTTGGTAGTGGTGTATTATATTCAGGTGCATACCAGTCATTTGCCCCTAGTCGGCTGTGAAGTTTTCACCCACCTTGACCAGGTGGTGCTGGGGTTACAGAAGAAGGGCTCCGGAGATACAGGCTTTGTTTTGCTCGGTCACGTGTTAGCCGTGGCGCTCATAAAAATGTTGGAGCACACGCTGTCATTCAGTACAGGGGCCCAAGGTTAAAAGGATATAATGAAGAAACTAAAATGTCTGATACTTGAATGACAAACCGAGGTTCAAGGTTCATTTTATTATCATTCTGCCCTTGTACAGATGTACAAGAGAAAACAAAATGTAGTTTCTCCTGGGCCATGGTGCACGGTACAATAAACAGACAGCATGGTGACATAATACAACGCAGAAGAACATGCATGGGAGCAGAAACTGATTTCATGAGTTTGCTGCAATATAGTAAATAAGTACAGAAGATAAAGACAGAGTTGACAGATAAAAAAACGTATATTTACAGCAAGCAAGTGCAGTGGATGAGTGAGTGGTTGTGGGGGACCGGGACACAAGTGTGAGTTTAGAAGACGGATACAGCACAACATGGCAGTGCGAACAATGGAGTACAAACAGCCAGCGATGCCAGTGGTGGTGATGGTGTTGACCAGTGCTCCTGCCAGCTACTTGGCAACCTCAGCTCAGGACAGGGACACTTCAGCACATCAGCTGTGAATGCAGCCGAATTAAGCTGCCAGGAATGAAGAGCAGAGTAGAGGAGAGGTTTTGTCTACAGGCTGACATGGTTGTCGAATTATGATTATATTATAATTGTAACATTAAATCTTAGATTAGAGAGTCTGGTTCCAAGTGCCAAAAACCCTTTTAAGATGTCTGACCGTGGCGTCATGGTTTTTTACCTTTTGAATTTGTTTATGTAAACAGATTTGCAGGTTTAATGAACTGAAGGCATGAATATCATTTTCTTCTTCATTGCCCTAAAAATGAAGTGACATGAGAAACATTATAGAATATTTAACTTCTGTTGTGAATAAATGTAAAATGATGTCTTTTGGAACTTATAAAGATTTCGGTTATATAGGCCTGCAGTGCATTTATGCGGCACAAATCCCAAAGAAGTGTTTTGGCAACATTCAAATGACACTGAGTGCTTTTTGTGTGCTCATGTGTTTTTCATCGTGGGATCCATATGCATCTCTGCAGGTGAAGGAGGGGTCAGGGGTCAAAATGTAGTCAGTGAAGTTCTGGTTTGGGTTCTGTTATCTAAAGGCAGGAACTCTTGAATGTGTGAAGATCTGTGGTGATGCAAATAGAAGCATTACTGCTCCAGATTCAGGGCGACTTCTCTCTTTTCTCTTCCCTGTCCATTCTTCTCCTCTCCTTCAGCCCGTTGTTGCTCTCTGTGTTTCCTGTTCTCAAAGCAAACCTTGTGTGGATTGTGTGAAAATGAATAAACTGGCTTTTTATGCAGTTCTATGATCCACAGGAAACCAGAAGGATAAAACAACAGCAGTCCCACTGAAAATTTAGTCATGCTTTTGTACAAGGAAAAAATAGTAAAATAAATAACAAAGTAATACGTATCAATAGCTCTTAGATTCTTAAATTCCCATAAAACACAGTGTTTGGTGCTGTGAAACTAACACAGAAACGTGCGCAACTCACATCATCTGGTACTAAAACTATTTTTCTCAAAGCAGTCCCAGTTTGTCTTTGTGCCACTGCTTCTCATTGTGCAAGCACAGCCCTCTGTTGCTGGTTTGCTGACCACCTGTAAGCAAGCGTGTTTTGGCAGTGTGACTCCAGCTCTTCCCTGAAGGGTGGGCCTTCACGAGCCTTTAGCCTCACCATGTGATTGCCGCTGAAGAAAAGCAGGTGGATGGTAAATGACTGTAAACACTGACCATGCTCCTCCTTAAACCCCTCCTGGTACTGCTTTACTCTCCATGTGTATTGGTGAGGAACATAGGCTAATATAACTGTTATCCTGGTCTCCGAGGAGTCATAGTCAAGCTCAGTGTGCTCAGTGTCGTCTGACCATTACGGACCATTTTAATGGTGTAAACCCTTCGGTTCTGCACCATGTTAATGGTTCTTACTCACCTTTTACTTGTGCTGGGAAAGGATCTTCTACTTAGTAGGTTTGCACAGACCGAGTTTATAAGTTGAGGGTCTGTAACAGTTCCATGTACTATGTAATGCAATGTAATGCAAAAACCACCAGGCTCCACACCAGCTTAATTCCTCAGGCGGTCAGGCTCCTCAATGCCCTTAAACTCACCCATGCTCCCCCCCCCCACCATGGGGAATTACCCTGCTGCCCAGGGTCCAACCACCTCCTCCCCAGACCATACAAATGACCACACGGTCACTTTCAGTCAATGTTTGGACATTACTGCACCGATTTTTGTTTGTTTGTTTATTTATTTATTTATTTATTTATTTATTTATTTATGCATGCATGCATGCGTGCATTTGCACTGTTTTTCTTCTGCACCCCAAGAGAAACGAAATTTCGGCCCCGATGTATACCTATATATGGATGGGCTGACAAATAAAAACTCTCTTGAGTCTCTTGACTCTTGTAAGCTCAAGAAAACTTTGAATTAGAGTTTTATTCACCTACATGTGATAGCTCTTAAAGAACAAAATTAAGGCAGTGTATCCTCCTGAGACCCAGCAAAGTGTTTTTGGATGTATTTCTTGAATTTCTAGAAATGTCACTCCCGATCATGGGGTATCAGTCAGAAATAGCACGTGCATTTCGGGAGGGACATTTAGAAAGTGGTGTCCTCTACAGTGGACAAAAATGAAATGGCTGGATGTGATCTTACAACAGCTTTAGTCATTTGTACAGCTGGGTGCTGTTACTGAAGCCATTTTGGGAAAACACCTTGGCAAAATGTAATGGAAAAAGACTGGAATTTGAATCATAAACTGTGTAAGGCAGACACTGATACTTGTTGGATGGAAGTTTTTGTTTTGCAAAAAATACATGTATCAACTTCATTAATCTCCATGCTTCCTTTACAACCCTTGCCTTTGCATAATAGTGTTTTGTTGAGGATGAAGTTGCCGTTTGTGGTGCCGATGTTTTAGCAAAGATGATTTGGACTTTACTTACAGAGCACGTTTCATCTTAGCCACTGCCAAGGTGCCCTTTGCATATGAATCTGCGATATTGGTTTATACACCTGCCGATGTCCTTGTTCTTGGGACTTCTCTTGCGGATGAGTTTTGACTTTCGTGCTGCAGGTGGTCAGGGCTTGGTAATATAAATGAAGACAAGGGAATAATTATAAAAGCGGTATAGATTTTGTTTTAATGTCTTTTTAGTATCAAGTTGGATTTTCTTTTTCCCCATTAAAATTATTCAGTGTGTTGCTTCATTTGTTCCTTGGGCCAGAGGTTTACTGCCAGAGTAGAAGACACTCACAAGAGGGAGACAGAGTACGATACATCCACAAAAGCTGTGCATCGCAATGGACGCAAAAAGAATACATAATCCAAATCCAAAAATGCGTGGAAGAATTAAACTCAGATGAAAACATTTGGACCGTCCCAGCTGCAACCCCCTGAGTGTCAAAGGCCACATCCTCCTGGCCGTGAGCCGAATACACTTGGCTGAAGGAACGTCGCTTTGGCGGCTTGATGTTAAATCCTTGCAGTCAATGTGACAGAATTTACTTTCTACAGGTGTGCTGGAAGCAGTTCAACCAGAATATCTGGTGAAATCAGAGTTGATTCATGAAAATACACTGCAGTATATCACCATGATGAGCTTTGTAAGCTGTGTAACTAAAGAGGGCACAGCAGAAGGTATTTTAGCTCCGACTCATTTTTGGTACACTTTTGACCGTAATGGAGAATGGACTATTAACCAGTCATAAATAAATGATTTTTCAGCTTTTTTGAAGACCCAGCAGCCAATGGTACTTAATGGCATATTTATAATATTCTTGTCAAGTCATATTTAGTGTAGCACCTAATAACCAGGTTTGCAGCCTTGCTGTTATGCACATGTGAATGTGTGCAGGTCTCGCCCGTGTTCCTGCAGCCGGTTGCCCACATGGCAAGCGCTGAGACATCTTGTTGTCAACTGACACTGGTCAAGGGACGCCCATCTAGCCTGCTGACCATCTGACCGACTGCACTCAGTGGAGGTGGTTAAGATCAGCGAAGCCCCCTCCAGCTGGCTGGGCTGCTCAAGTTCAAGTAAGGGAGGGGTGTGCTGATTTATGCCATTCTTTCGCAGTTCATCATTATGATCTGCAGCTGGGTGACAATAAAATGGACAAGCATGACACTAACAGGCAGAGTCACTTACAGTCAGACATGGGTGGAGTCCCTGTGTGTGTGTGTGTGTGTGTGTGTGTGTGTGTGTGTGTGTGTGTGTGTGTGTGTGTGTGTGTGTGTGTGTGTGTGCGCGTGTGTGAGATGGGGGGGTTAGGACTGCAGATGCTATGGATGTTGCCTTCTCACACACTGGAAGGTTTTGTTGAGCCAGCTTTTGAGGAGGTGGCAAACTGTGAATTATGAACAGTAGTTCTGAATGCCTTGGTTGATGCAAAGACAGGAGTTAATGTGCTTTACTTTAGGATTTAGCAGCCCCGATGCAGAATATATAGCTCTTCATAGTAAGGGTTCCTTTATCACGCAGGCTTATGGAAAGCATTAATTTGTCCTGCGGTGGTAATTTTTGTTCGATAATGTTAATAATGTGAAATATTGGATCTCGTCCTGAGGGGGGGCCCCATCATGCAGACTTAATTTTTTTTTTAAAAATCAAATTGGCTCTTAAATGGGCTTTATTAAATTACATGGCTTACACTGTGGGAGTACGGCGGCGAAGCTACTGTGTGGGACCAAAGGAGCCTTCGTGGGATAATTAAATAAGATGAATAAAAACCCGTCTATCGGTTCGGCGCGAGAGATGGGGAGGAGGGGGCAAATCCCGCCAGCAATATTAAAGGCTTCAGCCCTCATTTTGGCTTGCGTTTTCTCCGTGCCACCAAACACCACGAATTGGGTGGGAAATAGATGGGGTAAGCAGAGCACAGTGGGACCTCTCCATCCTCATACTTATACTTTCACGGTTCTCCATTTTAAACTTATAGCACGCACAAGCTAATGCGCTGACTGCATATATTAGCACTCAGTTAATTTCTATGGGAAGTGAGCCAGAACATGACAACACATTACCACGGCAGGTGACATGGCAGTTGAGGACATGGATTTGTAATCAGAATTTGGATGTTGCTGGCGAAAGTGCCCTTGAGCAAAGTGCTAAGCCCGAATTAAATATCCACTGTATAAAGTGTTGAAATTGTACGTTGCTTTAGACAAAAATGTGGGCTACAGAGCAAAAATAAGCAATGTATTAGGGATTTTCCTTGGATTCCGGACTGTTGGAAAGCGAATCATCTCAGTGGCCAATGGAGTCACCTGCTCACCAGGTGGAGCGCTGTTGCAGCATTTCAGGGGGGTGGGTGGCCAAAAATGCTCTGCTCAAGGGCTGTGCTTTGCAAGAGTGTGAGTTTGTCCACATCTGGAGGAACAGCGAGGCACTTTTCCACAGCCCGCTGTCAGCACCATGCCACTCCGCAGGGCTTGCAGAGATCACGGCTGAGGGTGGAAAGGTCCGTACAGGCGTGCGCAGGGATCTAACACTCTGACATCTCTCCTTAGCCACATCTAACGTTGCCCGAGGAGAACATCTGATGAAGAGCGTGCATTCGCAAACATAAGAATTTTTAGGAGTCCAACAGGGACTTGTTGGGACGTTGCTGTTGGAACCAACAGCAAATGCCTTTCTGATGTTTATGGAAGTCGGCATTGTTGCCCTCTAGGTATTTGGCACCCTCGATGTTGGGCAAGGACTTAATTGAGCATGTAATGCAGCTAATTGGAAGAATGATGTATTAGCATTGCTGTGGAAACGTTGCACGGTCGCATTTGTCTTTCTTGGCAGAAAATTGGAATGACATTTTCTGAGCTCCAAGTAAAGTGCTTCTTTTGTTTGTTGCTCCTGCAGTGTTGAGCGGTGTAAAAAAAAAAAAATTGTTGAGAGGTGCAGGAGGTTTTTCTCGGGTGGGGTTGCGGTTTTAGCACCATGTTGACTTGGCAGCAGCACACACCCAGCCGACCCTTTTTGTGGAATGCATCCTTCAGGTTTCACATGGCCTGCCCTTGGATTACGAGGCCTTTACGGCTATCGAGGCGTGTGACAGTTCCCAGTTGTTTTTGGGAGATATTAGATTAGTCCGCACTATGGCCGGTTTCAGTGCTGCGTTTGGAGCGTGGCCATGTTTTCTCAACTTAATGCACCTATAAGGAGTATGATGTGGCAAAATAGCTTCTAGAAAAGTTGGACAGGGTGGGTTAGAGAATCAGAGGGGGCACGAGCAGTGAAGGGTTGGAGCTCCCATGGTCCCGCTGTGACCGTGGACATGTAGGGGAATGGCGAGAGTCTTTGCGTACCAGGCGAGTGCTCACAGGTAGAGTCATCTGAGGTGGGGGGCGCAAGACTGGTGCCTTCAGGGCTCGCAGTAGCAGACATACAAGTGTGAATCTTGACATTTGGAAGGGTGCTCATGTGGACGTAATGATGAAGTGGGCCATCTAGCAAGCTCCGTCAGCGTGATGCTTATAGCCGGCGTTCTGCTGAAAGCCAAAGTCAAAAGGGTGAAAAAACAAACAATGTTTAATGCTTAGGGAATCTGTAACAAGTCCAGTATGCATGGAGAAATGAAAACCAAATGAATGGTAATGGGGCACAGCATGGAGAATGGTGTTACTGGTGGTTCGGGGCTGGGGTCTTGTTTGAATTAGTTTACATGCAGAAAAATGAAAGCGCCCCACCGAGTTGCAGAGAGCCTTGCCAGACGTCCTTTTCATCCTCTTGCTCCGTCCGAAAGGCATATTTATATCCTCCAGATTGGTAATTAATCACTCTGCGGCATTTTTGGGAACAGTAGGGCTGGGAAGGGGATGGAGCGGTATGTGCGTTTCATAGATCCCTTTGTCCTGCCAAAAACCACGCAGCAGAACCACAATTAAAACAGGGGTTTAATTTATTGTGCAGCGGCACGAGACGCAGGCCTTGGGAGGCTGTGGTCCAGAAGCTTTGTTTTGGTGCTCTTCAGTGGAAATGACCACGCTTCTCATAACAATTCGCAAGGGACAGCTGGCGTGCTCGGTGAACCTTGCATAACAGAAGCAGTTTTTTCCTTCTGTTATGATTTCTCCTGTGCGTCTCTCAGAAGCTTTCTTTAGGGTACTGCATGCTAGACCTTCTGTGATCTCTGTTGTTTAGCTAGCTCGGTGCCGGTCCCATTTACAGTGCAGCATTAAAACAAAGCGGACACCGCGCTTATTGTATTGTTTTTTATTCTGTCTCGTGCCCATTTTAGCAAGGACAGTTTTCCAGGCTAAAATTTGGTAGAGCGGGGCACCTCCTGAATGAGTTTTTCTCACCCTACAGTGTATGAGGAAGTGAGATTTTTTTTAGTTAAATCAAAAGAGTAGGCCTTACATGGTTACGGAACTCAGTTCACACGTTTATTTAGTCAATGCCTTTCTAAAGAAATGACTGTCAGCATTATTTATAGCCTTTTATTAATTTATACAGCTAATGATTGTTTTTATATCTGAGAAATACAGAGTAAATACCTTTTCCAAGGGTACTACAGCAGTAGTTTAGATATGAAGCTGGGTCCTTTGAGAAGAAGGCAGCAGCTCTGATCGCTACGTTGTTTGCGGCCCTCTATAAAAAGTATAAGCATGCCTGTTTAATGAAAGAACTTCTGATATGTTTGGTATTGAGACCATGCCAGTCAAAGGCCGCTTTTGTTCCCAAAAGGTGAAGGAGTTCTCTATAGTTGCGTACTGGCGGTACAAAGGTCTTCCAGAACCGGAGTGGCAATCGTGAGCAATATTACTTTCACTGCACCTACTTTTATGGCTTTCGTTTCACATTTTATCTGTGACTGACGATGGCAGTGGTGGATGTGGCGCATGTAGTTCAGACACAGCCTTTAAACCTTTAAACATGGGTGGCGTGCTGGCACAACAGGAGGTGCTGCAGTCTCGTAATGCCTGGGCTGTCCACGTGCAGGTTTGACTCCAGCTCAAGCTGTGTGAAGTGTGGGCATGTTCTCCTTGTGTCTGCATGGGTTTTCTTTTACAGTACGAAGACCCAACTGAATTGGTGAACGCAAAATTTCCTGTAGCGCGCAAATATGCGTGCAGTTGCCTTATCGCCAGCTGGTGTCCGGAGTAGCCCTCCTAACCATGTGCCCATCGAGTTCTAAAATGGATATTTTTTCTTGCATTTCCATGACTTCCAACACTTCCGATTACCAACAGTGGTTTCAGCCAAGTTCAGAAGGTTTCAGAAACTTTGCGTAACTACATTCTATTGTAACGCTCCTTTTTTTCATGTTAATAAGTTCTGGGTTTATTTGTGGCTTCAAGGGTGTAAATAAAATTCTTTCAAGACAGAAATCTCACAGAAACACTCCACTCTTTCATTTCCTGGCCAAAAAAAAGTCACCACCTGGATTTAACTTGGTGTTACGATGTGGGGTTGCTTCTGTTGGTCAGGTCTAGATTCAGCAACATTATGTGCCCAAAAAATGAGCTCAGCTGACTACCTGAATATACTGAATGACCAGGTTTTTCCATCAATGTATTTCTTCTTCCAAGATGACAATGCCAGGATTCATGGGGCTCAAATTGTGAAAGAGTGTTTCAGGGAGCATGAGAGAGACGTCATTTCCACGTGTGGATTGACCACCACAGAGTCCAGACCTTAACCCAGTTGAGAATCTTTTGGATGGGCTGGAGAAGACTTTACGCAGCGGTCTGACTCTCCCATCATCAATACAAGATCTTGGCAAAAAATGAATGCAACCCTGGATGGAAATAAATACCGTGACATTGCATAAGCTTATTGAAACGATGCCACGGCGAATGCGTGTCCGAATCTAAGCTAAAAGTGCCCCAACGAAATATTAGTGTGTGTGACTTTTTTTGGCCGGGCAGTGTATTTGTTAAAAGAAAATGAAATATATAATTCCAGGATTAGCATTACACACAGCTGCTGCATATGTACGTCCCACCCATCCAAAACCCCCCCCCCGCACTGCCCCATCACTCACTCTGCATTGAACCTTAGGTAAAATAGACACACTTCACAACCAGTAAAATATCAAATTTAAACTCTTACACTATATATGCTAAATAACCCTTATCATTGCGAGCAACTGAAGCTCCTAATTTGCTTTGTTTTATTGTTAGTACTAAAACTGCATGAATAAAATTAAGCACTTCCATTATAATTTATTTTTAATGCTTCATAAAATGGAAGTTGAGTCCTCAAATTGGTGACGTTGATGTTTTTGTTTTTCTTTTATGAAGGAGCCACAATTCTGTTCCACTACCTTGTATGTAGAAATGTGTATGTTTAGTTACTGCCTTAACTGATATATTGTCCACATCAGGAATGGTATGCGTTGCTGTTATTGCTCTCTGGACGCTTGTGTTCCCTACTCGGTGTGGTCTCGTGACATCGGCGGGACACTTCAATAATCGTAGAAAAATGCGTGGCAGTTTTGTGGACGCTGTGCTCATAAGTCTTACAGAAGAGCACTAGGGTGCTCCTCTAGAGAATAAAGTGATCTATGGACAAACTTCAAATCCACGCAGGGAAAGGAGCAAGGAGAGGAAAAAAGGCCACCTCCACAGTCTGGACCATCGCCAGGAAAAATGATAATTGTCATGTAAAATAAACTCGGAATATCATTATTGCAGTGGCCCACGCTGCTTCCAATAACAGTCCAACTTTGTATTTAGTCTGTTACACATCTATAATTTACACTGAAAATAGGGCCTTCGCTTGAAGGAGCTAGCCAAGGAAAGCAGTGGAGAAGTGAACAACTGTAGGTAATTAGAGGAGATGTTCACATGGCCGGGGATTCAGCATAAACATGGACCCGTTCCACAGTCAACAACATTTGCAAATGTATAAGAAGCAAGCTACCGGATTTCTGAAGAATGTGCGGCAGGGGGGCAAGGCAGCAGATGGTGGCAATTAAACCCATACCGCTCACGGCTAACAGGATCGCGAGCCGGTTGCGTTGACATGGAACCGTGGGTCATTTTCCGAGCTGCTGGAGAGCTGCCCTTGGTTAGCATTGAAAGGATTGTGCTCGCCTTCCTGGGTTTTATGTCAGGCTTGTTCACTTCTTAAATTATTTACCAATTTTGTTGATTCAGTTTTAAACTCTGTGTTTTTTTTTTTTTTTTAAATAAAGTAAAGACTTGCAGGAACATGAACTTGAATGCGATCGCTTCCGCCCTCCTGCGGGGGAGAGGGTGGGATGAGGAAGGGACTACTCTGCTGTTGCCGCATACAAGCAAATAGATGTGTTTAGGCGATGAAGAAAGTTGTAGGGCGGTTGTTCACACTCTGTGCGTTAGGGATGCGGATGTGTTGCCGTGCCCTCTGAGCTGCTTATGCTTCCGTTCGCCCAAATCCTCCTTTCGTAACAGGGTGGCTGAAGCGGGTTGTTGTCATGTCGCATCTGTCCCCGCACATTTTGTTTGCAATAATCAGTGCACTTCCTTCATGTTTAGCAAAGGAAAACATTTTTTCTCCTTTTTTGCCCAAAAATTGAAACGGTGCCCAAAATATATTATTTTTCATTAACTTTGCAATAACGGGACCCCGCCATTATCGGACTGAATTTTTTTTGACTCCACCAATTGTATTACTGTTGGGTTTTACTGTATGTCATTCATAATTCGTAGGAATCTGGTCTCCATCACTGCCATTGTGTCTGGTTTAACTGCACATTCCATTAAGGGCTGAGCTGAAGTTGATTTTGAAATGCCGAGGTGTTAAGCTACAAGACTTGTTCCTTCTGAGATTGGAGCCTCCGAACGTTAGGAACTGCCACAGAAAAAGCTTTCCCGGCCGGAGGAGATCAGTTTTAGGCTGGCTTAGTTAAGGGGGAAAGAAATTGCAGTCTTTCTTTTTGCCATGATCACATTTTAATCCAGCTGCCTTTCAAAGCCCAAATGGGTTATTTAGAGCTCTCTAATGGACTGTAGAGCAGACCTTAAGAAGCTGTCCTAGAGGATGGCACGGTGTAGCAGTCCTTGAAGTTCACAATTTATTAATGAACTCAGCTGTTCTTCCATAATTAATATCACTGTAGTATTTCGCACTAAAAACCAATTCTTCTTCTAGCCCAGCAGACACTGGGGCAGGGATATTGGGAGCGTGGGGGGGGGGGGGGGTCATTAACAGCAAAGTGTCAAGGGATTTCACATTTATTTCAAGCAAAAGAGAAGTTTCTTATTATGTCTTTGAATGGTTAGTTTCCATTGGCAGTCTTGTACAAATTCTGACTCGGGGAACGTTTTAAAATCCTAGATGTGGCCCACAGGCTTGCAGGCTCCATCAGCACCGGCTTCATAAGTTTGTGTACCAGGACTACATCCTCTGTCTGGATGAAAGGGGAAAGGTGTACCATACGCCCCGCTGCGAATACCTGCGTTGGAAGCCAGAGGACTCGGGACCTGCTGAGATGTGAGCCGTACCACCTCTCTTTTTTCCCCCGCATCCAAAACCCAAATGTTAGCGCAACAGCAGGACCGTTCCTCTGAGAATCTATGCACGACCCGTATTTGACAATACAGTTGCAGCCGTGGAGTCACGTGATTTGATGCTTGCTTTGCTTCACCTCACACCAAGAAGGAGCAGCGCCGTGCTTCAGCATTTTGCTATCTTCTATCTGTCTTACCCTACATTTCTGAAAATTCACAACTATCGCACACAAGATCTTACGAAGAAAACTGTTACTATTCACAGTTCATTGTTGAAAAGTTAAGGGCATCCCTCTCTAAATATCTTAGCCCATGGTCATGTGTTCCTCTTAAAAATGCACAGTCCTCTTTACATCTATTATTACAGTTGGCTTTGGACTGATCCATGCAAATTGGAAACTCACTGGTTTAGGCATTTTTTTTATCATCGGTATACAATTGTATTATTGGGATGGCATGCCATGTTCTGCAGTCCATTTTTAAAACATTCCTAACTAAGGCAATTGCCAGAGAATGTCTGTAAAACAGGAGTTTCTGCTGGATTTTTTTTTCCCTTACAGGGCCCGGTTGCCAGTGACCGAATTTATGTCAGCTAAGAATTTCTACGTCTTTAGTATTTCGGGGTTACATTTCTAAACGCGTTTTTTGACCACCCCCAATTGCTGGAAGAAGCGGCACGAGCTGTCGGTGCCAGCAAAACCCTCTCGGTTTATCACGCGTTCGTGACCGAGTCAGCAGTTGCGGCTTGAAAGTAGAGATCTTCCTTGCGGAATCTGTTTCCGTAGCCCGACACGTTTCCACCACATGCCTCCACCTGGTTTTGTGCGCATGGCTACTTTAGTCTTTGAAGCTTTGTGGTTGAGCGTTTTACAACTTAATGACTGCTGTCAGGTCCGGTTAGGAAGCAGGAATGGGTTTAACAGATTGAGAAACATCACCAGTATCACTCGCATACCCACTCCCATTTGATGAAGTGGCGAAGTGGTCTTTTGGGGAAACGTGGTCGGTGGAAAAGATGATTGCATCTGTGATGCTGATAGGGAAAATAGAATCTGCTACCACAGATGAAAGTCCCATGGACTCTCAGCGGGCCTTTATGTTCATGTAGTAGGGAGGCAGTCACACAGGCTCTCATTCTGCATTCCATGTTATCTCCTGTACTTGAGGGCACGGTGAAATCTAGCTGCGCCTCGATCTTAAGCCACTGATGGCACTAAAGCCCTCGTGGTCCCCGGGGGATGTCAGAGGGGTGGGGGTGTCTTTAGTTTTAGGTTTTGAAGTGTTCTAGCCTTTGATGTTGAACATTCTCTTTTTGGACCGCCTGGCCCGAAGGACATTTAATATCACTCTGGCAAATTTCCAGCTATGAATAATTTGAGCCCGGCTTCTGTTGAAGGTGCAGCTGTTTAAATACATTGGTCGCGGATAAAGAGGCAGAAAATTATGGCAGGTTAAGCGAAGCACCTTTCGCCCAAGTTTCATCATCTTGCGCTGGATCCTGGGGGCTTCCTCTGCTATGACGCCCATCGCTTTCCCCTCGCTGCCGCTCATTAGCAGCACGGCTGCGCCGCGCCTCTGTGACTGCCCTTCTCCTGGGCCCTTCTCACACTTTCTGGCCTGGCACTATGCACCTTGGGTAAAGCTGGATTGTTTTTTTTTTTTTTTTTTATTTATCACATCCCCGCTACACCTCAGTTCCTTGATATTTTATTTATTAATCTTCTGGGGGTGGCATTATGCTCAGACACCCACAGTAATGGGGCAGCCTTCTCAGCGCAAGTCAAGATCCCTGGTGTCTGTACTTCAAAGGTCCAACCCCCGTTCTGCAGGGGTGCATGGGAACGGTTATTAGGTTACACAAGGCGAGACTGTATTATATTGTTGTCTGAGCCATGAAAGAGCATGCATTAGACCAGGCCTGACAGGAGCTGCCCATGTACTGCATAATGTGGTAGATGGAATTAAAACACTGCTGGTATTTTCACCTTGCTTTACTTTGGGAAGAAGCAAATGTGCTGTTTGCATACCTTGCCTGAAATTTGATAATGTGACCACTTTCTCAGTACAGAGCATTGGATCTTCACTTAGACATTTAAATACTCGATAGGCCTGTCCTTCAGATGTAACAGAAACTTTTGATTATCGGAGCTATCCTGTTTGCAGCCGCAACGGAAAACGTAATGAAAGGAGAGAGAAAAACCTGGGTGGGAAAAAAATGCAAGAAAAATCTGGCGGATAAAGGTAACAAGGTGCGCTTAGCTGGTGGTCACTTGTTCCTGCCCCGGTATTTAGAGAACGTGGCACATTCCGCCTCCACTGACCTTTTTGTGAAAACGTCAAGTCCAGAAGACAAGGAGTAGCAGGGCTGAAACCCCCGCTTCTCCTCCTCACGCCCCGACTCCATCTGGACTGGGGCTCCCTGTGCAGGAGACGGGAGACTACAGACAGGTTGTGTGCTTGCAGGTTCCCAGACACCATCTTCAGGGAGAAATAAAACAAACATTAGTTCCAGGTCATTTTGGAACAGTATAAAACACAGGAGCAGTGTGGTGGGGTCTGTGGAAGTCCAGCCCAAGCATGAGTCTGGGGATTACTGGCGAGCAGGGACTCGTATCAGGCCTCCTCTAGCTCTTTTTGTAAAGAAAATTCCTTTCTTAGCCATTCGGAGTTCTGCTCTTTACCATGTGCAGTGAATTAACCCCCCCAACCCCAGCCCCCTAACCATCCCCTGGTTTTGGCTCTGGAAGTGAAATATGTCTTGGAGCCAGGTTCACGGGCATGCTCGGGTCTGTCATGGTGACTCGCTTAAAGCGCAATTAGAAAAGCATGCGCTCTAGACAGGCCTGAAGAAGGAAGAGGTGAATGGTTCATGGCTTAATCTCCATCCTCTTGTGGACTCCCATGGTTTTTTCTCCATTTTTGAAAGCAAGGTACTGTTTCCCACTAACTGACAGCAGGCACTCTGAAAAAGGAGTTCCACAATTGCGCGGCTAGTTTTCGTGTTGCTTTTCGTGTCACTTTGCTAAGCAGCAAAAATGAGAAATATGGTAGCGGTAGGGTAAAATGTGGCTGACCTGAATTTCTCTCCACTGACATGGCTTTCATGGTAGCGGAAGACTTGTAAGTTGTTTACAGTCTCTTCCACGCACGTCTTGGGACTGCGGGTCAAAATCCACTTGGGATCCAAGGTGCAAACTTGGATCGAAAAGTTTCCGAAGGGAAGGTTCCCAATTTTTGAATGTGATGTGCTTGTGGTTCAAAGAACGTCCGCGTGGGTTCACTTCGGTTGACCTAAAGCGGGCCTTCAGTCAAACGATACCTTTCGAAACAACTAGATTTTGCTTTGCTCTGCAATGGGTACACATTTTTCTGAAGATTGTTTATCACCGGCAGCGGGTTTCTGCATTTAATTACTTGGACCGGGATGAGTTTTCAACCATAAGAACCGGAGACCCCGAAGTGGGTTTGTAATAAGGTGAAGTTCTGCACAGTTCTGCTTTGTTAGCGTGTGTGCCTCTGTGCGACGCTGAGGTGGAGCAGATGAATTGGTCACCCCGTCCCGGTGAACTTGGTTAATTGTACAGCTTGGGAGAAGACCAGGGCTTTTGATCTGAGCAGCTCCTGTGCCATAGCTGACTTTGAAGTTAGATTGGGTGTTAAATAACCAAGAAATGGGCAGTAGTTACTCTTTCTGAAGTTGCAACTTCCCTGACCTCCGCCACCACCCCACCCTTGTCGGCCTGCGCGTGTAGGAGGCACCGGCGATGTGGAATTCACTCCGACCGTGGAACACCGCCGCAATGGGCTGTCGTGCTTCATTAGTGCAACCTGTCCTCATTTGAGGAGGACTGGGGTAGTGATTTAAAACCAATTTCCATTACCTTTTTTCATCCCCTCACCCTCCTAATGTCCCCATTACCCACCCCCTAGTCATAGAACCTCACTCCGACACCCCAAAGAGCTCCAGGGAATTTTGTAGAAGCCTGCAATTTGGGATCACTTCCTCTCTGAGGGTGCTCCAGTCTCCAGGTCATTTTGCCCCATCTTGAAGACCAGCTCATGCGGAGACAGGGAGCTCCAGCAAGTTCCACCTCAGACGGAGTGTTAGCGGCGGGCCTTGCTACGGATGCCCGACTAGCCTGTCCCGGGCTCGATTCACGCCGACACCTTTACTGCTGGTTACATTTCATCAGACCGAGCACCAAGGGTCCTATTATTTGCGGTCGCGGTCTGTAATCAGGGACGCTGCGGCAGACTGCTTCAGACTGAGACAAAAATCTCGGGCCAGATGTGATTGCAAAAATCGGCTGTAATTTTCACAGCCCTGTAATGCAAAAAGATTGCGGGGAAGATTATTTATCATAATACAGTGCAGATGTTTTTGATTAAAAATACATTTCTCTGAATTAGTTGAGTGACCTTTATTCCTGCCTTGGAACCCATATTTTTCCGAATGCGTGAGATTGCTGGAGAGATGTGCAGCAGCTGCGTAGGATTCGACCCCTAACATTAGAATTGCGTCGGAGACAAATTGGGAAACGGCATCTTCTTGGTACGGGCGGCTAATGATGGTAAAACCAGGCAGGTGCTGGTCCCAGAATGTAGCAAGGGGCTCTGAGCATGGAGAGGTCAACTTAAATCGTCCTCATGCCGCCATGCGCTGTCTTCCTCTAATCCTTCTAGGAGATGAGTGCCGAGTTGGCTGACCCTCGTGTCTCGAGTCAAGCAGTGAGGTGTGCTTTTGCATTGGTTTGTTCCTTGTGTTCGCCCAGAGAACTTCACTGTTTGCGTCCAAGCTCAAGGGAGGAATAGCGGGCAGCACGGACCATGCGCTTGGAAGGTTAAAAACTAAGCCAACGTGTTGTGAAATGGCAGGCTTCTAAAGATTGGGTCGGACTTTAAGCGAACGAGGTTCTGCTCTACTTTAACCTTGCTAATGTTTATGGAGCTGGGTCTATTGCTGTAGCTAGTCAGCGCTAAGTGGTTTTCCATCTTTGTGCATTGTTTAACCTCGGGGCTTTAGTTCCTGAAGCCTGCAGAGAGCTTATGGCTTAAATGGTTAAGCTGGTAACTCGCAACTAACTACCCACAGTTCTGATACCAGAAACCCTGCTCCGCTGTTGCGAAAGCCAGGTTGTTGTGCTCTGGAATTTGTGATCGTACAACACACACTTCACTTGTCAAGGACTCTTGGCTCACCCCACTCAGAGATTAAAGATTGCAGAGAAGCTTTTAGAAAGCCGAATATTAAGCACGGAGCATTAAGTCCACGTTTAAAAAATGACTTTTGAGCCAATTAGTGCAAACCATGCACTTGTCACGGAGAATGATCTTGAAAAGGAACCCAAGGAAGAGAGGAGCGGTGACTTCGGTGTTCTTAGTCACATGGTGAGAAGTTTAATCAAATGTCTCTTAAAAGGAAGAGAAGTGTAATCCCAGGTTCTTTGTTACGTGAAGGGAGAAATGTAACCGCCCAAATTTGTTACGCCGAGAAAGAATTGTGTAATCTAACCTTTGTCTCATGGAGAAAGAAGTCTAACTTCAGTTATGGCTTAAGGTGAGAAAAGAATCGACTAATCCACATGACAAAGTTTGCGATCAATTGGTTAGTTCCATTATAAAATAACTTTTATAAGTAACTGAATCTTAAGACTATTTTGATTATTCAAGCTGCTAGCAGTATTATTTTACAGAATTGAATTAGAGAAAAAGTGAACTTTTTCTGTGACTTCTCCTACCTTATTTTCACCAGTGAGGTGGTGGATATAAAATTAAGATTAGCCTGTGAAATTGTACCGTTCATCTGAACCTGTAATTTTGCATAAAATGAGATCGATGGCAACTCACGAAAGGTCAAAGAATGGGTGTTTCCTTGACTTATGTCAGATTTAATGGACATGATTTGAGTTTTTTTTTTCAACAGTAGTAGGATCAGCCCCAGTATCAGGACGCCTGGCTTTCTTCTCTGGCCCCTCGTCTTCTTTCCCAGCATCCTGTCTCAAGCCAAGGTCCTGCTTTGGTCAAAGTGGATGAGCCTTGGTGTCCTCTGTGGGTTTTCATAAAAACTACTAATTTACTACCTTGCACAGACTGCATCATGTAAGTGTTTTGTGTTTACGGGTCCTCTGGGAAAGTAGTAGTTAAGGAACTTGAGCATCAAATGGCCCAAAAGATTCAGAGAGGAACCCAAGATACTCCACATGCTTTATTCTGGGGCCTCTGTTTGACTCTAAAACTGATTAAAAAAAAGTGTTATTTTCAGTTTGCTTTGTGGAGGAGTCAATGATGATTGACAGAAAAATCATAATAATAATGCATACATCCTCAGTTGTATGGTCACATGGTATACAAATGCTCACTTATGCCATTTGTAGGAGGATTCAGTCCCTAGTTATCTGGACTTTGCAGTCTGTTAGTGAACCAAATCACAGAAGAAACATCTCTGACCATACAAACCCACTGACTTGACTGCTCAGATCAGTAGCAAGTCTCAGCGGATGAACGCACACACACACACACACACACACACACACACACACACAGAGAGAGAAAGAGAGAGCTGCAGAGACAGGCTAAGCATGGCAGGCCTGGATTCCATCTCCGATTTACATTGGGTTCACGTGTGTAAATGTTTATTTTCACAAATGCTACTGATTTGTGTGTTTGTTTTGATTTTGTCAAGGGTCCAAAAAAAAAAAATGTTAAAAAATTATGGGTAAAAACCGAAAATCCATAAATTAAAGGAACTTCTCGTAAGTAGCAGGTGGTATCTTGCGATTATCGTGTTAGAACCTGAAGAGTCTGTCAGACGCGGCGATGCGACGCGACGCGAATGGGGACCCGCCGCCCACCGGCCTCTGACGACCAACGCAGGCATAACCCAAGCGGGCATAAAAGCGGCCGAGCCGACCAACACCGGCACGGGACCTCCACTATAGTCCGTGACATTATCTTGCCTTTGTGGGATTCAAAGGATTCAAAGGTTTATTTGTCATGGGTGGACAACACAGCATAGCAGTGTTGTCCCCATGAAAAGTTTCGTTTTCAGGCATCCTCAGTGCAATTGTGTATTAAAGATGTATCCAGATTAAACCACTGAGCATTTGCACCCCCTGTCCCGTGTCTCCCTTCCGCATCTGGGTCCTATACCTTGTTGCCGATCAGGTTTCTGACAGAGTTCTGGTTCAGATCCTGCTGTTGTGTCCTGGATCGAGATTCTTGGTCTGAAATGGTACAAAAAAGTATTCTGTGTTATAAATTGGTAAATCACTGTAAACAATACAAGTTATTAGCTGCCTTGGACAAAGGGGTCAGCCACTTAAAGCTTTATAATAACAAAGCCCGATGTACTGGGAAGTGGTGGGTGGTTTGCACGTCGTCTCAGCTTGACCAGAACGGCAGCTCTTTTCCCTCGCTTCCTCCTCCGGTGCCGTTTGCCAGGTATGCCAGGTAGGCTGAACAAAGAGCGGTCCAGCGAGGTCGCTGTGTCCGCTGAACTTCGCTCGCCCGTGAAAAGTGAGCTTGTTGCATTTCCGATGTCGATCAGAGTCTGTCTGGCGTAGGTGATGATAGCATTTGTAAATATAGCGTTATTGTGTAGAGCTAGTGCCAGTAGGATAACAAAGAGGTAAAATGTAAGAGGAGCCTGGAAGACGACAGCCATCCTCGTCGGCACCATCTGGGTTGTTCACCCATGACAAATAAACCTTTGAATCCTTGAATCTTATATTTTGTCTTAAACGTGTCTTCATAATGTTCTGTCACAGTCTGGAGTTCCTGCTGGCTCCACCCTGTTCATTTAAGCTGCAGCGATCGGCAGAATTATTTGTCACTGCCTCCTTAAGATGGAGAGCACGAGGTCTGCCAGCCTCTAGGTCCTTGTGCCAAGGTCACCGGCAATTCTAGCATTTTCTCTGCCTCGGCCTCTTGTCAGAGGTGTCATTCTGGGAAGGGAAGACTGCGTTTTGCAAGGCATTCCTTGTCACACACAGCTTTCCGTGTTCTCCTTTTATCATTGACAGTACGGTGTTCAAGAAAGTCATTTAAGTACAGAAAAATAATAGCAAAATACTGAAGTCATAGCTACACCGTGTTTCTTCTTAGGTTATTGATGCATTTTCATCTGGGCTCATTTACAGCGACACCTGACACTTCTGATGAATGTATATACTATACAACCACAAAAGTCAAAGTCTTAACTGGGCGGTGTATAAAGTATGATTTTTTTTTTTTATACTTTGTCAGTTCCTTGCATTTATGAGCCATTACTTATGCTGAAAAAACCTTACAAAACTGCTGAGAGAACAGTGTTTAATCAATTTTACATCACCCCTAAATATAAATTGCAGCCCTCAAAATGAAATTATTGAATATACAACCAACATTTGAGAAAACAGAGAAATAACAATTTTTACTAGTTATGGGTTTTTTTTAAGATTTAAAAGGGGGGCATTGCTTAGATGGATGGGAGCTTTGGGAAGGGGGGGTGGCCTAGACCTCTTGGTTTTGGAGGCCGGAAATTTTTCATTGGCTGTCGGGCCATTGATATAATTTCGAATTCTCTGAATCCCCACTTTGCCGTTCGTCTTTCCCGAAGGTGCTGAGGAAACCTAATTTCCCTGTGCCACTTGCAGGGTCTAGCGGAGGAAACGAATAAAGAAAGGAAGTGGGGAAGCAGGGAGCTCATGGGCCGCCCCAGATTTTTATAGACTGGATCAATTAAATTTGTCTCATTCGGAGCAGTGGGGAGGCGTGACTTGATAAGAGGTAATGTGGTTGAAAGTGTTTCTTGCTGCGTGGCCATTAGGTGGGGCGACGCCTGCGTGGAGGGTATTATCATGCAAGGGCTACAGAGACGTGGGCCTGGTCGGAACCAATTAGGCTCAGTCAGCGGGTGCTGGGAGGCAAGAAGTGGCCATGGGCACAGCAGGGTCGCGGCCTATCCCCAGACCACCACAGAGATGGGGAGTGGAGAGGCTCCGAGCTGGAATAGGGGCACTTGGAAAGAGAGGGAACCGAGGTCCTGTCTTCCACAAGAGTGTAGCAGAGAAGAACTTTGCTCATTTCCCATTCTTCTCCAACCTCTGCTGTAGAATGCCTTCCTTCTGTGGCAGTAGATACCTATCCATTGCTATCTGACCATCAGTGATCTTCGGACCTGCAATCATTGACGCATCTGAAAAGAAAAAGCAAAAAAGCAACTAATTCAAAATATACTTCTTCTGCATCCCAACAATCTAGGGTTTGACTGAAGTTCAAACATGGAAATGCTAGGTTAAAAGTAAGGTGACAGTTTGAGTGTTGTAGTATTGCGTTGTTTGTCTTGCGGTCAATGGGTTCGGGTGAATGGGTTGTTTTTGGTGGAACCCTCGAGCACGGATTCTCGCAAATAGTTTGGAGCACCGTTCGGTGCATGCAAAAGTAATGCGTCAAGAGGTCAGTCTCACCTGCGTGTTTTTGTGCGTGTATGCCTTATACACCCACTGCTGATGTGACCTAATTTTTCAGGGTGCGTGCATGCGAGTGCTATTCCACCTCCACCGGGTACGGAAGCGTTGAAGGAATTAACCGGAATGAACAGTGACATTTCATGCCCGAGGAGAAGTATCAGCCCCCCCCCCCCCCCGCCCAGTCTACAATTCCTCGTTCGCATGTAATTGGGATCCTTGCTTTGCTTGATCAACCGCAAGTTTGTGGCGTGGCTTGGCTGGGTGGGGGGCATCGAGCTGTAACTCAGCTGGTGGCCCAACGCACTCGCCGGGACCAAGTTGCACAACACGTTAACGTACTTTGGCTCCGTTAATGAACGTGCCCGTCCCGATCCGAACGGACGTGGGATGCTCCCCTCCGAGTCTCGCTGGGCTGCGGCGGCCTTTCCTGCTGCATGGGTGCGCTCGCCTTTCAGACTTTCCTTCCGAACTTTAATTCGGCGGCTCTCGCTGAATTAAAAAAGGACCCCCCCCACGCTCTGCAAGAGGGGCTACCGGACGGAGAGGACACCGGGTGCAGACACTTCATTGCGGTGATGCATGGACGCACATCCTCCTGACAAGCTTTGCTGGAGTGATGAGTTCACAGCGATGGGGTGACCATGTCGCAGACAAACAATCATCCTTTCAATTTGTGCCCCTCCACTGCTTACCTTCGCTCAGGGGAGCCTTCTTCTGAATTTTTTTTTTTTATTTTTGATGGCACTCCGCTCAAAAATTGTCTCCAGATATTTGAATAGTCTTTATTGCAGAACTGATTTCTTTTTGTCGATGAATGGCAGGCATCTTCTCGAACATTATTTTATTAATCTTCAGAGGAGCTTCTGCTGATGTTCAGCTCAGGTCGATTGGGGTAATGAATGTTTTCAGAGCACCGCGTTCTGGGGGTTTTGGTCAAAGGAGCTGGGGCGGCGAGGTGAGATTCTCTCAGGCTGGCAACGAGGACATATCTCACCATCTTCCGATCCTGGCCTGCAGAGTGATTGACCCCCGCGTCTCAGCGTCGTAATTTTCCCGCTGCAATCCCGCTTGTGCTTCTTATCTGCAGGATTTTTTTGGATCGACCCCCACGGTTTCTTTGCGCGCCAGCACGTGACAGGCGACCTGCGAGGACCCCGCCGCTGCGCAGGACTGGTCTTCGCGGTCATCGATGACACGGTTTTGCGGAAGGCGGTGATACCGGAGCGCGGCACGAGGGAAAAGCGAGCGAGGTCCTTCGCCAGGCCCGAAGAGCGTAGGCCGGGGAGCGTACAGTACATACAGTGGAGCGAAGCTTAATTACATGCATTTGTTTGAGCGTGGTTACGTGAAATGCTGACAGGTCTTTAAATTACAGCCTGCAGCCCCGACCGTATTTATTGTTCGCTGCCCAGAAATGTCAGGGCTTTCATAATTGCTGCTGTAACCACAGCGTGGAAATACCGCTGTCCCCGCACCTTAGACAAGTTCTTTACAAAGTCACATTTTGAAAGCAAAATGTTAAAATTCATTGGTAACAAATCGTCATGCTGGAAGGCGCCTGACAAAGCGGTATCTGCATGAGCACGGATGAAGTCAGAAGCTGTACAAGCCTACTTATGGGTGCGAGAAAAGAGTTCGCAAACCCTTCGGAGTTACCTGGATTTTTGCACGAATTACTCGTAGGCTGCGGTCTGAGCTTCGCCCGAGTCGCAGCAACAGACAAACACAAGCTGCGTAAACGAACGAACGATTGGTCTTTTCGTGTCCTTATTGAACAGTTTGTCCAGTCGTTCACGGTCCGGGCTGGAAAAAAGTACGTGAGCCCATGTATTTCGTAGCTAGTAGAACCTCCTTCGGCAGCAATAACCTTCGCCAGTCGTTTCCCGGAGCTGCCGGTCACAACTGCACAATGGCGGGAGGGAGTTTTAGAGCATCGCACCCTTCAAAACTGTTTCAGTTTGTCAATATTTCTGGGAATCCTTGCACGAACAGCCCACTTCACGTCATACCGCGGCGTCTCGGTTTGGTTAAACTCTGACACAAATTTTCTTATTTTTAAACCATTCTGTGCTTGATTTTTATTAACGTTAAAGGTGATGGGCTGCTACCCTGAAATTCAGCTTTAAAGTTCTTGATGCAATTTTGGATTTGTTCCTTCAACAACTGAAAGCTGTGCAGGCCCTGAGGCAACAAGGCAGACCCAAACTGTGATGCTCCCTCCAGAAGGCTTTACAGTTGAGATGAGGTTTTGGTGTGCAGTGTCCTTTTCCCTCCAAACACAGCAGTGTCCATTCCAACGCTGGTTTCATCTGTCCACAGAACATTGTCCCAGAAGCGTTTTGAACATCCCGGTCTTTTGCGTAGGCAATGCTTTTTTTGGAGGACAGCCATTTCCTCCAGAGTGTCCTTCCATGAATGCCATTCTTATTCAGTGTTTTCTTCTATTGGGCAATTGAAACTTCAGCAAGTTCTATAGGTTTCTGCTGATCTCTTGCTGTTATCCTTGGGTTTTTTTTCACCTCCTTCAGCACTGCACATTGCGCTCTTGATGTGATCTTTGCAGGACACCCCCTCCTAGGGAAGGTAGCAGCAGTACTGGATTTCCTCCGTTGGTCTTGCTATGGGCTCACAAACACCAGGGTCTTTAGAAATGCTTTTGTAGGCTTTTGCTTCATGTTTTTCTTCTTGTAAGGTCCTCTGAAAGTTGTTTCTATTGAGGCATGGTGCGCACGAGCACATCTTTCTTGAGAAGAGCAGACTGTCGGTAACCTGACTTTGTATGTGTTTTTATAATCCAGGGCACCTCTATAACACAAACCTCCCATCTCATTGACTGGAAAAACCTGATACCAGACTAGAAGTCAAAACCCCTGATGTTCACGTCCTTTTTTGAGCCTAGGCTGCGACTGCTTAAACGGTGCATTCTCTATCGACAAGAACAAATATAATTATTTTTCATTACAGTAAGCAGCTTGTGTTTGCCTATTATTGCGACTTAGATGAAAATCAGACCACTTTCTGCAAATTGTTAAGGCAGAAATCTAGGTAACCGCAAACATTTTCTTGCACCTGCAGGTTCATCTGACTTTTTCTTGTAAATTTCTTCCTGACTCTTTTGCCCGGTTTATTGCTATTTTATATTCCTTTACGCTCACTCAGCTGTTTTAACAAAGTCACTCCCTTTAAGTGCCCATCCTTGCCAGGTGGTGGCTTTCACACTGTGTTTAGGGTTGATCCCCTCCAGGAATGGCTGGACGCTGGGCTGGGTTTGGTCCCCGTGGATGGGACGCACCGAATCTCCTGCAAATCAGAGAGTCCTTATACAAATGCTTTGACATTCCTTTGCTGAGCTCTAGGTAAAATATACATGTGCGCTTGTGTACACCTGTTGTTGCACATGGACATGCTGCTTGTAAAAAAAAAAAAAACTATTAATTAATAATGCAAAAAATACATTTTATATTATTTTGATATAACATTAAAAAACATTTAAAAAATCAACACAGTGATCATACAATTGAAAACCTCATCATAGCATTTAGCTATTATAGTTTTTGTGGGCTGAAAAAATTGCTTAAACATCTATTTTATCTATTATTGATTTTTCAGTTATGTTCAAAACCTCTTCATCTTTGCGTGAAGATTTGAATGAATGTTGAAAATTGTGATGCATATTTCTGAATGAAATGTATTAACTGGGTATTTTGTTTCCCCCCAAATATAAACAGTAGCATATGGACACGGCTTATTATATAAAACACAGGTTCATCTGTTAAACCTGAAACAGTTTTTTGTCTGAATAGGTTGTTTTGTATGCTGGATTGCAGCAATCTGTTGCTTAACTGTTTCAAAGGTCACTTATAAACGGAAATAAAATGCACAGAGGTGAAAACACGGAAGAATCACAAAGTTATGCCTGCATGCAATGCGACTCAACACCCCAAATGGTCGATAAGTTATAACGCAGCGACTCCCAACTATGCGTTTTGATGGAAACGACCGTATTTGCAAAAAGCATTTGTGTCATTGAGGCTCAGATTTTCAGTTCTGCGCGACGTGAGCTACGCACAGTTCTTTGAGAATAAAATCCGTTGTCAAAATTGACTTTAACCACATTACTCGGGCGTGATGACAACCGGTAAACGCAGGACAGAGCGGAGACCCGGTGAAGTCGCCTGAAATTAGTCAGGGTGGCGGGGGGGATGGGGCCAACTGAAATATTGATGTGCCTTTCTGTGTCCATTGCTGGCCCATTCATTATTCATCTTACCTTGAAGGTACTGTGTGCTGTGTCTCTCATCCCATCCTGGCCTACACTCGCACTCGCACTCGGATTCTTTTTTTCTGGGAAGCTGAGCTTGGCTCACACTTTGTGCTACTGCTGCAAACCTACACCAATTTATTAGTCCTTTTTTCTCGTTCATATTTTATTAATGAAGCCAACATCTGTGTCAGACTGTCTGAGTGCAGGTGAGCTATTTTTTGGTTATAGATACAATCGACAAAAATAATAATCACCAATAGATACTAAAATGTTGGTGCGATACCGAAAAAATACTTTTGGAAAGCAGTGATGTGTTTGTCATGCGGCGTCTGACCGATGCGAGTGTCATCCTAGCGACACAGCAATATTTTTTAATCCCGAACGGCAACATTTGCTCAGTTTTAACGCAGGTGTGTGGGGATGAAAACAAGAGAAGAGAATCAGTTTTACGTCTTGTAGGCAAAAAATAATCTACAGCGATTGATGGGTTTCTGACTTTAGAGGCAGTTTAAATGATTTAAGTTCCCAAGCGATTTAGTTCTTCCCTCCGACTGTCTTGGTGTGACTCAGCGACATTTGTTTTTTGTGTTTTTTAGCGATCCTCTCAGAAAGTCACATCTCCACTACTAGATCTTGTTTTTTTTTCCAGTGTTAACTTTTTATCATTTCTTTGTCATTTACATTATAATGCTGTAACTTTGAATCTTGATGCCAATTGGGAAAAACACCTTAAGGACCTCAGGGTGATTCATGTTCCACCGCAGATCAAATGGAGCTTGGCATTTTGTTTCTGGGGAATTCTCTCCGGTGAGGAGAGTTTTGGTAGCTGATAAGCCAAAGGAAGTCTGACCGTTTGCCATTTCTGCTCTTTTTCCACGTTAATGTGATTTTGCTCAGCACTGACATGTTTGGGGAAGGGGGGGGGTCACATCACTCAAAGTTCCCATTTGAGCCAAGCCCTGCGTTGCCAGGTTGTGAAGGCGGCAGCCCGCTCCACCGGAATTGCATTTATACGTCTTGCCGGGAATTAAAACTCATTTACTCACATACAGAACCCCAGAGAAGATGGCACTGAAAGCCAACTGTCATCTGCCACGTTTGATTCTCCTTCAGCAGCGATCAGGATGAACATCTGACACAGTTTTGTTCTAATGTTCTTTGGGGTTGTAAAATTTTATTACAACCTCGGAGGCTGAGTTTCGGAGTGGACCGGGGAGTGGAAAGAGGACATTTATCGAACATTGCTTTGTGTTTCCTTCAACCTGGAATGCAGGCAAAATCTGTAAGCGCGGCAGTTTCTGGCTCCATTTCTTCCCTTGCAGTTAGTGTTCAAACCATCTGTGTCCAATTAAACTGTATGAAATCACCGGTTATTCTTCAACTGCATCCAAGGTTTAGATCTGTTAATAAATCTGCGTGTAAGTCACGAAAGGGGAATGCCTCATATATGAATGTAAAATATAAATTCATTGGGATGGTTTGATTTATTCAACTCACGTAACAGTGCTGCACATTACTGAAGCTGCAGACGCTTTCTTTATGTATCAGTCAGCACATATCCTGCACAGAGTTAAGGCAAAATGAGCAAATAATGTAACCGTAATAAAGTATGTCTTTTCTCTACTTGTACTAACTGTGTAGCGTCTCTGGCACGAAGCTCATAAGTGTGTTTGACATGTTTTTTGGTACAGCGTTCAGCAAACGGTGTCATCTCAGGGCCTTTTTTTTTTTTTTTTTGCAGCATCCCGTCGCATGATCTTAAACTGTCCCGCCATTGATTCGGATTAATAATTTTCTGCTTCTTGCCTAAACTTGTCGTAGCCCTTTTTGTTCAGTCTTAACTGATGTGTCCAGTCCAGCCCTGGGATTATGTGGTTGTTCTGCCGGACGGAGGAGGAGATTGAAAAATGATGGCATGAACAAGCGATTTCTTGAATATTCGCTGATGCTGAGGGCACTGACACTGGTGCTGAGTATCGCAGCTGCTCGTTCTTAATATTGCGTGGTGTGGTATTGAGTCAAACTGGGGAGTCGGATTCAAATCCCAAGCCCGAGCAAGGCTTTTCAAATAGCAAAAAGCACCTTGCAGTTCTGCTCTTTCTTCAGCTATGTCGCCTTGGAATATGAGGTGCGCTCTGTCTTTTTAACTGGCGTCTACTTCTGTTTCAGGTCTGCATTTACAGCGCTAATGTTTGCAACGCACATTTCCTTGCAGGATTTCCTTACCTGTCATGCCGTCTCTGCTTTGAACTGCAGAGGGCGATGCTGTTCAGGAGAATGAGCGCCAATCTATTGCTCACGCTTCCTGACCGCTGTCTGTTCAGGCCTTTGTGCGCAGATATACGTAGATGGCGGTCTCCGCAGATTTTATTAGGTTTAACTATATGGCGTGTCTGGATAGCTCTAATATTTTCTTTCATTAGCCTTGTCGTGCTGTGAGCGTGTGCTGGCTGCGGTGACCGTGCCGAGCCGTGACGTCGACAGGTTGACCTACAGACACGTAGGTAGAGTTGGGTGGGTGCTGCATTGATTCCCGAAGGGAAACTCACGCGCACAGCAGCTGAACACAATAACATGTCACAACAAAGTACACAGTTATGTAAAAAATGCAAGTAACAAAAACAAAATAGCCTGCTTCAAAATCCTGTTACACCGGGCAGCTTAACAGTTCGACGAGCGCAACAACTCTGGAGACAAAAGGCGTTTCACGGAGCTGTAATTCTATACAAAGCACGGCACAGCCAAAGACCATTTTGTTCATTTTAAAAGGATGCTGGTGAAAGGGGAATGAACTAAACAGTCCTTGTTTCCTTTTCGCAGTCCTTTCGGAGGCAGGTAGACACAATGGCCGTGGAGAAGCAGGCGCAGATGAGAGGATGGCGTTCATGTCATCACGCTCATTTATACATTTCCAGCCAAACACTGCACATCGAGTGTAGAAGTCAGCAGAACGGTGCCTCCGCTATAAATTTTTTAGCCTTATTCCGCCCTTGTGCAGAAATGTTTGTTTTTTTTTTCCACACTGCTCTCCGGTGATGTCCAACTGGTGTCACTTGATCTGCTGCAGAGCTGTGCGTTCAGTTCCTTGGAAATCCTTATTTAGAAATCTTTTGACCCAGTGCTGCTTCTCTCCCGCATCTTAGGCTCGCTTTGCCATTCCTGCGGGGATGACAGTAGATAAACATCCGGGCAACGCAAACGTACACAGGTGCCACATACAGAGACAGAGGAATTAGAAAGGAGGACCAGAAAATACTCGATAAGCACCGGCTGAATAAAACTTTTCAGACAGCGTCGGCGGTTAAAGATGAATTAAGTTGGCGGTAAGATAAATTCAACATGTGTCGCATCCCTAATGAAAATCAGTGACGTATTGAGCTTTTATTCATATATTTATCTACAAGATTATCAAGAAAAGGGAGACAGTATTGAGCTTAATTTAAATAACGTTTTAACCGATACGCTGTCTTTCAAACAAACATATTAAAACGAAAAAGAATGGTTGGCGGGACACGGCGATGGGGGCGCAATAATGGACAGCGGGAGCACGCGGGGCCGTTTTGTGCCGACTTTGGCGAGGAGACGGTTAAAAGTGTCTGCGGCAGAGCCCCATGCCGGTTCGCTCACTCGACTATGAAGACACTTCATCTTCCTTGACAGTGTGACCACTGCTGCCTGTTCTGATGCGTTCAGCATACCTTCATTGCATCATAAATAAATCAGCAAAACGGCCCCCCTTCCCTCTACACCTCTGCTTCCTTTATCCAGGCAAGGATAGGAGATGGAGGACAGGGCGCACCAAGGCGAGCAATGGGATTCGGCCCTTCGCCGTGGACTCGCTCGCTGACCAGCACCCTTGATGTTAGTTCGACCCAAACTCCAATCTGCATGCTGCTTATCGCCTAAACCGATCGGAATACCGACCCACCTGACCCACACACGCCCCTTGACTCGATCCTGACGCGAGCCCAGGTCACGAGTTGCCCCCCCGCGTCACAGCCGCCTTTAGAAACCGCGCTATCCTCCCGCCCTGTTTTAACAACATTATTTTTGCTCTTTAATGACGTTCCGTTTCTCAGCGATGACATTATCTGTTGTGATTTCAATTTCACTGTCGTGGATGTGAGCGATTTTCCCAATTAACGTGCACGGCGAGCCGGCGGGAGAAGATGCTGGCAAAGCAGTGACACGAATTGTTATTAGCGGTACGTGGTGGGATCGCGAGCCCAGACAGACGCAGCGTGTGAGGACGGGTCCCATCTCCATTCCGCTGCGGGTAGCCTCGAGCCCCGCGTTCGTCTGCCGCCAGCCAATTACCCGGCAGCCCTGGCCTTGTGCCCGGCGCAGGCGTGATATTGCCGCATGATGGGTCTTCTGTATATTGAACTCCATCTCCTGGAGAGATAAAGGCTACAGAACCAGGCCTCCGCTGCTGCGTCAGATAAGTGTTGCTCACAAACAGCGCCGCACTGTTCCTAGTGACACCGATTGTGGAGAAAGGAGGCACGTGGGGTGCTGGGTAACAAAGCGGAGGGGGCGCCCCGTTCGCATTATTTATCTCCTGATATTTTTATTTGACTTAAAGCCAAGCGCAGATATACGATCACAGTGTTTTGTGACACTGAATTGCGCCGTGCGCGTGTGCGTCTGTTTTGTACATACAGGTTCTGGTGCCGATTCTGAAGCCGAATTGAATCTCTCGTGTCCTTTGCCGCTCAGGTTCAGCCCTCCGAGCTGCAGCAACGGTCGGTGGGACAGAAGAGGGCGGGTCGCATTCTGGTGTCTTTGTGCTCCGGTGTTTTTCTACCCTGTCTACACACTGGCCCGACGTTTGTGACTTTTCTTTGCCATAGACCAAATAGCCCAGGGAGAGCCGACGGTTATGGCGTCTTGGGGAATGCGCCGCGCTTTATCCTTTAAATTAAACAACACCAAAAAGCACATGCTAGAAAACCAACAAGCTGCATATTCAAGGATGAAAATTTTTTTGCTTGCGTAACCTGCAAGACAGCACTTAACCCTGTAGATTTCTGAGTACTTCTGGTGAGCCAGCCCACCAGTACATTTCTGGGGAACTCCTTTCTTTCATGGGAACCCCTTATTCTTTAAGGACAGTCCCTCACCGGGCTCTCTGGGACTTGTCCACACCTGGGACAGACAGAGGACTTTTACTGAGGTCAGAGAGCATCTCTATAAAGAACGAGTTTACAAGTGAGGAGCAAAGCTGTAGAAGCAATTGAATGAAGCCGTACACTCCCTGCGATTGCCAGGTCCCAGAGATAGGGGACGCTTTATAATACGGAGCCCGAGCCCCCCGCCAACACCTCACCCCCCCACGCCCCAAGACTCATTCTGCACATCTCACCGACCTCCTGCAAGTGCTTTCATTCCTTCCAACATCAATAACGTTCACAACCAGCTTTGTCTCGTCTGTATGTCATACAATGCTGGTTTTTCTTCCGCAGCATTTATCCTGCGTAAAGAGGCCAAAAGCCTGAACAGAAGTGGCCCACACACCAGCCTAAACATTGTCCTGATGTTCTTCCTTTACTCGTTGGATTTTGCACTCACTTCATTTCTGCATCCTGGATGAAAGTGTCATAGTTAAGGTACCATGTAGAAATGAGCCCATGGTGATAGAGCTTTTTGGTGAAGGTGGATGGAGTTAAAATCCCTTCTCACTTGAGCGGAGTGACGTCGGAGCAAAATGACGTGAATATGGGGTGTTCAAATCGGACGGAATCTGAAACATCTGCCAATAGCCCACCTTTGTATTGCTTGCCCAGTGCCCTCATGGCGTCCTTAGCTTTCACGCCTTGGGAAACACACTTTTATTAGAGATTTTCATTTGCCGGAAAGAATTCAAGTATGTATATTCCCAGGGTCTTCAGATTGCAATGGTCGCCTTTCTGCAATGTCTGAAATGAACTGATGTGGGCGATCGATTAGTCTGTGCATACAGCATACTTTTCAGCTTCTTTCCATGCATTTCACCTCAGTTATTACATACGTATGCGTTCTTGCTTCTGTCGTCTTTTCGCCCGAGGCCTCCCACATACACTCGTAAGGGCCGATCATGCTGATCGTGCTAACCTCCTCGCCGCCCTGTTCAGAGCAAACTTTGGAGAACAGGTATAATCCGTGGTTGAATGACCTGTAATTTCCTGGTCCTCTGCAAGCACAACGTGGCTGGGTGTGGAGATAAGTGAAAACGCTGTCTCTGGACTGCTGGGGAGGCTGTGGTTAGCGTAATGTTGTAATGGCGGGGCACCAGAGTCTCAGTTATCTGCTGCTCTATCTGTAGCAGATCGATGTTTGGCAACAGTGCCGTTTAACCTCTCCAGGGCTCCCGCAGCCCCCTGCCAGCCCACCGCTCAGCAAGTCCACCTCCCTCGAAGTTCTTCCCAAGGGCATTGCAAGGGGCAGCTCCTAGGTCGATACTATCTTTAAAAACAAACAGAACACGAACCGTACCGTAAGCCGACTCTTGTCCGCTCTAAAAGTAACAGCTTGTTTTGCAGTTCTAAGGGGTGAAGCAGGAGTAAGTATGATAATCTTGTATGTTTGGAAGTGAATGGGGAGAAGACTTGGCTACCGTCGGCGACTATAGAAGGAGCTCAGAAGTAGGACTAAGCAGACTACCTGCAATACACAGGAACACAGTCTTGGTTTGTTTGTTTATGCACGGTGCTGGTAAGAGGCAGGGCTTGATGGAAAAACACAAAGTGAAAATGGTGAAATGAATAAAAAATTATACATGAAAAACACAATATTCTCATAAGTTGTGCAAGAGTAATGAAGTGCAGTCAGTGTATTTTGTTACTTCTTACCTTTCCACCTCTCTGCTTTCTGACCCAGACACTTTGGGTAACCCAATACTAGGATTTAAAAGAGCCGTGTGGTGACATAGCCAGCTCACCTGTGCTGTTTGGGCGTCGGTTCGGATCTGGTTCAGTCTTACCGGAGATTGCAGGTTCCTCCCACAGTTCAAAACCATGCAGTTTAGGTTAACTGGCTGCTGTAACGCTGCCCAGACTCTGTGTGTGTGTGTGTGTGTGTGTGTGTGTGTGTGTGTGTGTGTGTGTGTGTGTGTCTGTGTGTGTGTGTGTGTGTGTGTGTGTGTGTGTGTGTGTGTGTGGCTGGCTAACCTATGATGGACTGATGTTCCATTCAGGCTCCAGACCACCATGACACTGACCAGAACAAGCAGTTGCTGAAAATGACTGAGCGAGCAGGCCCAAGATTTATGTCGCGCATGACGCTGGACTGGACTGCGCAAGCTGTGTCATCCTGCCTGTGTGAGAAAGACAAGCAAATCCTGCTGCGCATACCCGGCCACGAGACAGATGGGTACCTGCCATTGTGTGTGCCTGACCATGAAAGACAAGGCAACTCCCAGATGTAAGCCCGATTATGAGAAAGAGACAGGTTGTTCGCGCTGCGGAAGCTCCTTCCGTTAAAGCAGGCCAGCGTTTGCTCGCAGACATTTACAGGGCCTTGTAGTGCCTGCTGGATTGGCACCAACAGCAAGCGCTTATTTCTGATGCATTAGATAGCTGAGGAAATTAATTTTTATTCTGAAACGCGTGGTCGTAGTTAGATGGAGAAACTGTGTGAAAGAATCT
Source organism: Heterotis niloticus (assembly GCA_018136845.1). Taxonomy (NCBI): domain Eukaryota; kingdom Metazoa; phylum Chordata; class Actinopteri; order Osteoglossiformes; family Osteoglossidae; genus Heterotis; species Heterotis niloticus. The sequence continues at coordinate 3,910,905 of CM030904.1, forward strand.
CAGATTGTTTTCCCACATCTTTGGTCTGGAGGCGCTGATAAAGGCTGATATCCTGGCTTGCATTAATGAAAAACGTATTCCATATAGAAAGAGAAAAGCTCCTTCACCAAGTTAAAATTAACTCCACTATGTAACTGCCTCGAAACCCCAACCCGTTTTACCCACCTGCCAGACATCTCTGTCGAACTACCAACCCCAGCTTGTGTACTTGACCAAGCGCTGCCCTGCACCCTTCCAGTCTCAGTCTGGAGTGGAGCGTTATGTACTCGGCGCTGAACTTGGCAAATGCACCTATATGGCGTTCTTTCTTTATTTGGATGTTTGTTAACCACTCTCCCATGTTCTTTTCCGTTCACACCCGACGCCAGCGCCCTTTTCCAAGCACTTCAGCTTGGGTGATGCTCTTTGAACCGCCCTCCTTCGGAATCAAACTACGCTGCTGACAGCAGTAAAGTGTGCTGACCGGACGTTATTTGTTCACCTTATGCAGTTTCACGTGGACAAAGGAGAGGAAAACAAAATGGCTTAACTAACGCTGCAGCTCTTTGCTTCGATTTTACCCGTTCACCTTAACCAACCACGGCTCTAGGAGCGCACGTTTACTTTGGTGTGAAGCCCCAAAGATGCTAAGTCTCTAAATGGCACATATTTGCGTGAACGTAGCCTTGCTTTTTTACACATCCCTGCGGAAGTTTGGCTCAGGTTGAACTGGTGTGGTTTACATTCTAAACCGCTGCGTGCATCTATGTGCGCATTCCACATTCTGCCACGTGGGTAGCACTCAAATCGCACATGACCTCCGCGCTCCCTGCCCTCTGTTAGGGAGCGTGCCTGCAGGGCCGAGATGCCAAAGGCCGAAGTCCTGGCACTGCGGTCCCTACTTGCATCCCCTCAGTCATCTATCTGCAAGGCAGCCCCATAGTCCAGACAGGTTCACAAGAGAACTGCGTTCCTATTGGCTGGCGGGGGCAGGAATTCACGCCGAAGCTCGACCGCTCGACCGCTCCGGTCGGCTGTGGTTGATTTTAAATAAGAAAATAATAAGATGGGGATCCTCTGACATTGTTTGCCGTGCCGCTCACGTTATCCTCACTCCGCTCACGTGCGTGCCGGTGCGTTCGCCAGCGCACGCACTAACATGTTTGTGTTTACTTTGCTCATCGAGCCCCGCTGCTGGATGCCGGCAGGCATACACCTACCCTAATGAAATATCCTAGTATTTGTATTTTAATGCCTTCTCCCTCCGCATTCCCCAGTCGCTTCCCGTCTCTCCCTTCCTCTGTCTGTCTCTCGCTCTCTCCCCCTCTCTCCATTTTCTCCCCCATGAAGACCGCACCTCCATTTTCTCAGAGCGGATGCAAATTGGTAGATGCACTGATCAGAACTTATTACAAAATGGAGCCGTGCTCGGAGAGAAAGGAGTGTGTCAGCCTCGGGTGGGGGAGCTAGCGGGACAGCGTCGGGCTGTGGCTACGGTGGGACTGGGAAAATTTGATTTTTTTTTTTCATGGGGTGCAGAGAAGAGGGGGGTGGTGCGTTAAGGCGGTGCTGTGTTTTTCTGATCTGGACCAAGGAAGAGGAAAATGGTTTGCGAATAGCTTTACGACACAGCGCCGCGTTGTCGGTCCATACCTGTCTGTCCGTCTGTCCATCTGACTCCGCCCCCTCTCCCCCAAAACATAAATGCCCTTCGCGGTCGCCCCTCTCTGCTCTTGTAGCTCGGGGTTCCAGGGAATCAGGGGGCGAGCGCTGCTTTTCTTCCCTCTCCTCGGGATCGGCACCTTCTGCCTGATGGCGGAGCTTTTCTCCGACTTCTCCAGCAGCACCGCACCTCACCTGTCGACGCAACCTTCACAGGCGGTCAAAAAAAAAAAAAAAAATGTACGTTTTACATCACTCATTCCATCGTCCAGCACTCGACGCAGCTACGCTTGTCCGTTCTAAACTCCGACTAATAAAGATTAAGGTTTAAACCGTATAAATCGACTCAAATGGAACGAAGGCCGCAGCTGCCTGTGTGAACGGTCGAGGCGGTCGCGTCTCTTGTCCCTTTGACCTCCACGGCGATAATTTTTGCACCTTGTCACAAATAATAAAAATGAGCAAGCGCTCTCGGAATTCCATCCGCGTTTGCTCTTTTAAAGCGCCAAACTGCATGTAAGATAGCGACCTCCGTTTTTCGTCCGTCTTTTCTCGGCGCTTGGCTGGGAAATTTGAACAAATTTGAATAAAGTAAATAGTATAAATACTTACCGACAGAGTGTTTATGTCCTAATGCTGATCTTTTTGGGATTTTCTAATCATTGAACATTGGTAGAGGTAAAATAAAGGTGAATAAAAAATAAATCAAGCCTTTTTGCCTTAGTTTTGTCACAATGTCAGGAGAACGGAGGTTCATTTGCTTAGGAGGGCCCACATGGATGCCTAACTGGCATGCCTGTTTCTGGTCTGAAGTGGGGTAAATACAAGCGAAAAGCGGTGGGACATGCATAAAGGTTATTGTTTGACAGTATCCCCCACTGGGGCTGCGGCCACTGGGGCTTCGGGAGGTGGGGGTCGCCTGTAAAGCCCACGTCCGAGGCACTTTGTCGTGCAGTTTGCCCTCGGCTCTGGGCTTTTGAAGCTCCGCACGTCAGGACCACATCTCTGCCGGTAGATGGCGTGCACTGTTCAGGTTTCCCCAGGCGTTTTCCAGAGACGAGTCGCTCGCTCACCCAGAACTCTAAGCATGACCTCCGAAACGAACGGGAGACCCCCCCACCGCCGCCACCATCACCCCCCGGCCCTGCCCCCCCTCCCCCACCCAGGAGCCACTTTAACCGAGGTGGCAGTTCTAATAAGCTCCTGGGATTGCTCGGCCCAAATGAGGCAAATCAAAAGGAAAAGGGGAGGCGGGGAGGGAGCGAGATGGGCCCCCCCACAGCGAGCCACGGTTCAGCAGAATATGAAATGACTTTGCATCGCCTGCCACGATAAGCCTAAGGATAACCTATCGCACTCTCGGCGCGTTTGTTTCTAATCATTCCACACAGAAGGAATTGTGGTGAAAAGGCCGTATCCGCGCCTGCTCGGGAGTCGCTCTTTACTACGTGTTTTGCATCGGTGTAGCCGTGGAACATTTGTTTAGTGCCCCGCTGTGCCAAGCGATACCGTTTGTTTTAGCATTCTGCCTTCTCACGTGCCCGTGCTGCCATCCTGCTTTCTGTCCTACCTCTAATTCTAAAGTCTTATCCGAGGGATCCTTCGCACCCGGTAGCAGGACGAGAAATTCTTCTCTCCTCTCTCATTTTCATACTTCCCACATATATGATATCTCCATGCCCGCATGAAACGCATAAATGCATACCTGCCTACCTGCCTGGCAACCTGCCTGTAGGTCTGGACAAATCTCTCCTACGCCGGCATCTCTGAACGTGTGCATATGGGTGCTCATTGCGTGTAGCCCATTTAGATGCCTCGTGGTTTACATGTTTAAACGTAGGATTAAAAGATGTATCTATGCTTTGAGAGTGACTGAAAGCCGGACAGAGAAAATGCTTATTTTTCTCCACGCCGGATTGTCTCGGTTTGCCAAACCGCATCCTTGTAGATTCGCACCGCGGTCCAGGGAGGGGTACCGAGCGGCCGCACGAATTGGTTCCGTGAGCCGGGACAGCAGGCCCGTCAGAGCCTCGCCCCGGGGCCGCATCCCTCTCCCAGGACTCGAGGTGGCCGGGAGACGGAACCGCTGCTGCATCCAGAACATCCAGAAAGGTGGCGACACTTCCTCGCTCTTCTTCCTCAGCCTCAGGTGCCGGCTTGACTCGTGCTGTGCCATTAAGCGCTGGCGAATTTACATAATAAATATAATGTTTTTTCCTTCCTTTTTCAGCGCTGATGCTGAGTTTTAGTTTTACTGAAAACATTACAAGTCATTATAGGCTTGCTTTTGGCTGAAGTTACATTTATACTAGGCTATGAAAAAGGGAATGAGCCACTTTACAAAGTGTGTTTTTTATTTTGGCGATATTCAAAAAAGCCAAGATTTATTTATACCTGCATTTCTGCACATTGCAATATCTACAGCGCAAAATGTGTGACTTGCGTTAATTGTAAATAAACCTGTTTGTCAACGTGCCGTCATGAGAAAAAAGGTGTTTGCCGGAATAAGCTTTTTTTTTTTTTAACCTTATTTCTTAACAACAAACTGTGTTTTACTCATGAACACGCTTGTGGGGTTTAAGATGAGCTTTTAGTGGAGCAAACCGAACATGGATGAGTAGTTTAAATCTCGTGGGTGTTTCCCCCGTGCTCGGTGTGAGACGTTGCCCCTACCCTCCTGAGGGTCAGAGCTGATCCAGTGTGGAGATGCGGGGCCCGGTCCCTCCTGTCACATGTGACTCACTGGGAGGACGGAGTCCTGCTTCCCTTCACCTGGGCTTCTGGAACAGCAGATGAGGGTGAGGATGAGCTGTTGGATCTCAAGGTAGGGGGTGTTGCTCTTGCTCTTGTTTACTGCTCCTCTTTGTTGTTCTGAAGGAGGTGGCAACAAGGAGGGCCGGGATGGGGTGGGGGGCAGGGGGCAGGGACACTGCCTCCCAGCACCATCACCATGGCAATGGTTACAGCTGCTTTCCAGACATGCTCCCTTTTTCAAAAGTTGTCAGCTCCATGCATTTGTGGGTTTTGGAGGATTTTATTTGATCTAACTCAACGTGCTGTTGAGCGCCAGGTTGCGTTCAGTTCCGGCGTCGCTGACACGGCAGGTGTCCGTAATGTCACTTGCATGCATTCGATAAAAAGGCCCGCGCGGCGACGTGTCTGTGCAAGTGGCTTGTACGTGTTGTCTTTAAGCAGTGCTGTCCTGTGAATCCTAGGGCGGGGGGGCACGGTCCAAAAGCCGGACGGAATAAAATGGGCAAAGGGTGCGATGTGGTAATGTGACCCCATGGAGGATCGGTCCGGTCCGCCCCGCCGGTGCCCCTCCCCGTCTCCTAGAGGCAGAGCATCTCAGACTTTGCTCCCTTTCCAGTGTCCGGCATGAAAAGGAGCAGTAACAGGAAATGTGCGTTTTCCTCAGTCTTTGTTACGTTCCTTACAATTTCACAGAAATATGATACATAACAAATACGATGCTTGAAAATATATCTTACTTATTACTGAAGGAAGTGGAACAAAAAATTGCTTTGTTTTTTCCTCTCTTGCAATATCACTAACATTGTAGCTTGAAATGAAAATATTTCCTCTCAGAAAATACACAACTGGTTTTATCAAAACCATTTTGTGAAGGGAAATACCTGTGTTTAGCAAATGTTTACTGACAAAAGGAATTCACGCAGTCATTTTTAAGTACTTACTACAATATACGTATGAAATATACAGCTTGTTAATTTATATTTAACATTTAATATTTAATATTCATGTTATGTTATGTAATTACATAAAGTTGCATATTTCAAAAATATTCTAATTAAATTAAACATTTAACTTCATCATAATCCAAATATTTTTAGAGCCACTGTCCAAACTGCATTTTTGCAGCTAAAATGCAAAAAAAAAATTCACTAACATTTTAATTTAAATTTGAATTTAACAAATGCAGCCAGGAATTTTTTAGCGCCCATTTTTTACATTGTTTTCCTTCGCTTTAATGCAGAAATATTTCATCAGTTCCTGCATTTGTGTTAATATTTAGGAATGCTGGTAATGCATAATATTTTGCAGAAATAGCGACTTTTGAAAACATCTTGAAGGCCATCAGTTGCGGGGCGCATCCGCCGCTGGGGCCCGCGCCCGTGCTCGCCAGGGATGTTTTGCATCGGCCCGCGGTCCTTGTTACGGCAAAGCAGTGGTTTCATCTGAGCGCGTTTGCAAGGGCGCCTCTTCATCCTGTCTCGAGCGCCCGGCCCGCCAACCTGTCCTCACAGCCCCATCTTCCTGATAAGATCAGCTTATGCCGAGTCAGAGCCAGGCCATCCTCGGAAACATTCCCGTATGGCGAAAAGAACCAGAATTTAAGAGGGGCCGTTCTACGAACTTCTGATAAATATTACACTTGTTTGTTACCGGCCCCAGCTGCGCATCAGACCTCATATAGTAAAGAATTTGCTTTGTACTCTTTTTGGCTTTTCACTGGTTTGTTTCCCTGCTCTGTCATGTTTAGCAAAAATATTTGAGATGAACAGATTTGCAAGAATATACAAAGCAGAATTTGTACTTAATCGATGACAAATGTTTTCTAAAATTATGTAGTTTTCGTAAATGTTTTAAAATCGGACTGTTCAGGTGATAAATGCATCTGATGTGTATGAAATTTGTGTTTTTCTGTAGCATGAAAGTGGGTCTTTTTCTGTGGTTTTCCTGCTGATGATTCAGGAATATGAATTTTTTTTGTTTATATAGGGGGGTTGAGAGACTCTGAGATACGGGTTTGCACTCTGGTCACGCGGGGGTTCTCCTTCAGCTCTGGCCTGCCCTCTGGGGTCTGGTCACTGTGGTCTGGTGGTCTTCTCGCTGCCGCCTTTCTCCACGTCTCTGATGGAAAAAGCAGCCTTTTTGCTGTAAAGTGAGCACACGGTGAGGCCGTTTCATTCTGAAAGCAGGCATCAAGTGTGGCAAGAAAACGCAGGTATTGTGCGACGCTGTGGAAAAGCATGGATCGATGTTTATTACGCGCACGAGGCTGCTGTCGTGCTTAGAAGCGCACAGAAGTGAACTGAATGGAATGGAATGTGGAGGTCAGATTAGAGCGAAAAAGCCGTTTTCGTGTCACGCGAGAAATCAAACACGATGCTCTTCTACGGCAGCAGTCGGCCTCCTTCAGAAAGGACCTCTCGCATTTGGCGATTTACGATTTTAGCTGTCTTTTTCGTATTTCTGCTTGGCTTTTTTTTTTCTTTTTTTTTTGCACGTCGCTCAAATTTTTCCTGCGGTCAAAATGTTCAGCTCGCCGCTCCAGTTTACGAACCCGAAACTGCGCCGTTTCGGTCGCCGCAGTCCAAAAATGTGCACGCTTTTATTTGACGGAGGCACCTTTTTTCTTTTTTTTGTCCTTTCAGAGAATAAATAAACACGCGGTTGCCTTTATTAACAATCCGCTTACGGTTTTGCGCCATGAAGCGTTTTATCGACGCTGTTCTTGTCCTGCTTCTTCCGCCGCTTCGTTTGTAGCTTTAGTTGTTTGTCGGTTTTAATTTTTCTAAGTGGTTTTAATTCGGTTTAATTTCAAATTATCATTTAATGTAGGTTTAATAATTAAAACGTATTAAATACATTTTAAACATTCACCTCATTACCCTTCATTTTAAATCATTCCTCAGGTGCTCTCCAGGCCACCCGCGAAAAATTCTACCTGCAGCTGAATTCCTGCACATATTTAGCGGGTTTCCGAGGCTTTTACTTGACCCGCTGTTACATCTTTCACGTGCGAACGACGCTATGAGGTTACCAGCCACCGCCCCGGATTTCACGCCATGTAATTTAACTGCTCTGTCTGGCGCTTGCTAAATGAGGCCAAATCGAATTGTTTTGTAATAACGTGTTGCTCGGAAGCTGTGTGCTGTTTTGCTGGTATGAAAACTCCGCGCGCGATATTTTGTTTGTACGCCCCTCGTCAAGCTTCGGAGGAAGGTCCCGTGATCGAGGTGAATCCTTAACATTTGGGCGCCATTTCTAAAAATGAGGAAGGAGACGGTGCAAATTTGGTAGTCGCTATGAAAATTTTGTACGCGGCAACTTGGATGCAGATTAGAAAGGGTTTCGCGGATACGCGAGTTTGGTTTAACATATAAAAATGTCCGGATCTTTTGAGCGGTTCCATTTTTAAAAATTCTGCCATAATTTTAATACTGTATGTTGAGATGTCCATCAGACAGCTGGCTGACTGTCTGATCGGTTAGCCTGTGTCCCTGTGCTCTGGTCTGGACCGCTGGCCCGCCCCTCTTCACACTTTAACAATGCTGGATCCGGTGAAGTCGACAAATGTGAGAATATGGGCCAGCGACAGGCACGATGTGCCGCCCTGTCTCACCGGTGTTCCGTGTGTCTTTTTTTTTGCTTTAAATTTCAATCATTTTCCAGATAATAAAATTATCCCTTTTGCCAAAGCAGCTGTAATTTCTTTATAGTATTTCTTGTTTTTGAGCTCATCAATAAATCAAAATTATTAATAAAATAAATAACAAATAGTCAATAAATAAGTTAATAAAAATGTTCAGTGTTCTGTGAAAGTACCAGTTAATAATATTTATATTAACCAATTAACACTATTTTAATCATGAATGCATGACTAAAATGCTGGTATTTTCCTCAGTAAAATTCTGATATTTAGGGAACAGAACACAAGGCAAAGGAAACAGAGATTTATGCTAACAATGAATGACTGTCTGTCCTCGGGCAGTGCCAGGAGGTCATGGGGATTTTGATTTTTTATCAGGCAGGAATTTTATAGTCCATTTCAGAAACGGAAGAAAAACGTTGGTTTAGACAGCCGCTTTCTCCTTCCTTTTCCACTTTTTCTATTTCATTCAGCCTTCTTCTCTCTGCTTTTCTCCACCTGAGAAATCTTATTTTGGGGGGGATAGGAGAGCGTACGCGCACACAGCACACACACACACACTGACATGTTTGTGTCCCAAAGAGAACACATCTGTGCTTTTCCAACCAGAAAATGAGCAGAAGCGACAGTGCAGTTGGTTGTTTGGTAAATACGGTCCACGAAGAGAAAAACAGCAGTCCTTCTGCATTCAGCAACAGAGGCTGGAGGAAAACTGGAGCGAATGTCTCACGTCTTCCGCCCACAATGGGTTTGGACTGGTGCGACTCAGCCACGGCTGGGGGTATGTTCATGCCAGTCAAGGGCTGATCTGCATTATCTAAGCAGCGAAGCTGGATCTCCATATGTAGCAGTGAGATAAATTCAGCGTTTCACCAGAGTCCATCAGTTTAATTTGACGTGTAGGGGTGCTGAGCAATGGGGGTCAGGTGGCCAAAATAAACTCGATTAATAAAAGAACAGACATGAAAAATGACTGAGCAAACTAAGAGAAGGAGAAAGAGAAAAATCCCCCATTTGCCCCTTTCCATCACTCTGGTCCTTCCCATCTCTTTCTTATTTTGCCCCTCCCCATTCTTCATGTTCCTTCTGGATCCTCCCACTGCCCCTACCTTCCTCTCCTGTTCGGGCCCTGTCCTCTCTCCGTCAGCCCCTAACAGGGGCTCCCAGGGGAATGTGGCTTGCTTTATGTTTTTCTGCCTCACCGTTGCAGCCGAGGCGCGGATCGCGGCTGGCAGAGGCGTCTCTGGGCTCCGTCTCCGAGTGGGGTCGGCCCTGTGGACCTGGCGCGTTTCTTCCTGCCAGCACACTCAGTGCCTATAGCCTGCCGTTTTCCCAGTATAACAGAAGCATTCTTATTATGTGTGCGCTTTTTCGAAATAAAAAAATACCTCCACACGCCAGCGCATAATTACATTTGCTCGGCTTTGCTCTGACTTATTCTGCCCGGGCCTCGCTGTTCCCGCAGCAGAGTTGCTTTTAGCAGCAGACGTTCTACACGCTCGCGTGAAGGAAGCTGCTGCCTCTTCTTTGTGACGGGCAACAAATTGCACCGCTCTTGCTGTTTCCAGGGGGGAAAAAGGGAGTTCTGGGCCGATCGGTTCAGACCCGAGTGTCGTCGTAATCCTATGTTAAATTCAGTGTCAGATCTTGGCAGGGATCTTTGGTGGAGCAGGGCGGTTTATTTTTTCCTCGCCTGTTTGTCCCCCCACGTTTTCTTTTGGCATCCTCAGAAGTGATCGTAACCTGGAGGAGAGGAGCTTGCAGGCGCTGGGTGGTGTCAGCGCCTTCCTCCAACAGACAGCCTGCGTCCTCAAAGGGTGCGGTGCTCCTCGGAGCCCCCCGGGGAGCGGGGAAGACGGAGAGAATGGGGCATGAGGAAAAATCGAGAGAAGTCCTTGGACCTCACCACCACCCCACGCCCCTCGCTCTTTGTAGAGCATTTAGCTTTGACCCTCCCTTGCTTTTTCAACTCCTCTCCCACCCCACCTCGCACAACCCCCACCACCACCACCACCACCACCACCCGCCCCACAACACCACAACCCACAGATCTGCAGGATACCGTACTCACCAGCTTTTTATATCTACTACTTGTGTGCTTTTCAACATGTGCATATATATTTGCGTTGACCGTCTCACATCTGTGCAATATAGCGAACGTACACACAGATTTCAGCCGACAGCAGGGACCGAGGGACAGACAGACGGCCAGGTGGTGTGGAGGTAGAGAATCGAAGGGACTGTCGAGAAATCGCGGATGTTTATCATTCAGAGGGAACCAAAACAGGCCGATTTTGACATAAGAGGCGAAGTGAATTTTGCTCGCTGAAACAGCACGATTTGCTCCAGAGATAATCCAGCCCGGGCCGATTCCTGAGCGCCGGGTAAGTCGCGGCTCTGTTTTCTATCTGCGCTGTTGATTACGACGCGGCCGATTGACTGGCTGTCGGCTGCGTTGGGGTTCGGGGCGGAAGGGGTGTCGGCCGGGGGGGGCGGGGGGTCGTCCCCAGGTGCCTGATGAGGAAAGAAAAAGAGGGAAGATGAGGGTCCTCATTCTGGCTCTTCCTTTTGTGTGTGTGCGTTTTGTCCTTGTCATTCTGTGCTGTCATCGCTTTCCGCTCACCTTCCCGCCGCGTGCGTGCGGGCGGGCACCGACGAGCGCTTGTGGGCGGGGCCAGCTGCTCGGCAGGCAACGCATGCAGATGAGGGGATGCCGGCTGCGTGCGTGCGCGTGGGGGGGTTATGAGTGCCACGCGCCGTGGCATTTGTGCGCTCTCTGTAGGGTGTCTGATCCTCAGCAGATTGCTGTTGTTTGGTGTGATCCCCCCAGCTCTGGTGCTGGAGCTCAGGCGGGGAGGGGGGCAGGGGGAGTCATAGATAAAGAGCTACAGTAAAGAAAGGGGGAAGCGGGGCGGGGGCTCCGGGGTGTTTTTTACACTGCTGACAAGACATGATGACCCCCTGCAACCCCCCACCCCACCCCACCCCAGCGCGCATCGGCCTTTTTCCCCCTCATTTGCATGTCAAAGCAGGGGAAGCCATGGTACAGATTAGCATGGAGATGACATAATGATGTAACGCATTAAACGCGACCGCTTACGTGCGGTCGGAGTGGACCAGGGGAGGGGGCAGGTGTGCGGTCAAGGTTGGGGAGACGTTGGGTGTTTTTTTTTTTTTTTTGTCTATGCAGAAACAGCCGACCGCGGTAGACAAAATAAGCACCATTTCTGAGCATTTCCTGCAGCCTTCTCTCATTTTTGCCATTACGGCGAAGAATCACAAATGTTGCCCACGCGTGTTTGTCGCCGTGCCGCCGAATTTGAATTCGGAAGCGGGATATTAAACCAGCGGTTGAGCGACCTTGTTCCCGAATATGTATTTAACGCTGGGAAGTGGTCTCATACAATCAGGGCCCTTTGTGACGTGCGGCCGTTCAAGTGTCTCCTGCTTGAGCGAAAGGTGGTTCATTGCTGGCGAAGGTTAAACTGAAGGAGAGTTTAAAATCGCCCCGTATTTGGTTGTTAAATGCGGGGAGCTTTAAGGGCAAGATTGTCAGCATCGGCCGCGTGTCACAAACTTGAAGCAGGCGACGGCGGCATTTAACTGCGATGCTATGAAAATGTCTTAAAAAATCAGAACCGGCTTCCGCCTCCGAACTGTGGCATCCGCAGGAAATGTTGCGGTTCCGATCCGGTTTGTTTTACAGAAGTTTCGCGGCCGTCTTCTTGAAAGAGCAACTTGGCGCACGCCCTGTTCTGCGGGCCTGCGCATCAAAGCGTGAGCGGCAGCCGCAGCCGAGGGGAAATGCAGCGACGCGACCGCAGCCTCGCCGCCAGCGCCGCGTAGATGCTTCACCGCGACCGCGTAAAGCGTAGCGGTGCGTTCACTGGGGCTAATGAGCTGGTGGGAAGGGTTCTGTCGGACCGGCCAGGCTGTCTGATGTGATGTTTTGTGACTGCAAAGCCTCCGAGTTACGGAACCGAGTTAAGGAAGCGGCTGGGGTGGGGGCACGGCACGGCACAGGACCTCTCGTCTGCCTCCAAATGTCCAGCGGGCCCAGACAGATCGAACTTACATTTTCACACGAAGGCGAACGTGGCGACTTGTATGACTGCGCACCTGAGAGGGTCTGGTCTGCTGCACATTTTGTCAGTGGGGGGGGCTACGCGAACAAGTGTTTTTGCCAATATTACCGATAACGCTGTACCGTTCATAGCTTTATATTCCATCGCTCGACTTTGACTGCGCTACCGAGATGTCAGGTTTGCGCTGTTGCCGAGTCTTATTTCAATTGAGGTTTTGGGCCCCGCCGCCGCAGAGATGTAGATATAATTGATATAAAGCAGACTGTATCAGCCTGCTGAAATTAAAAACACAAAATAATACATAACAGGAGAATAAATATTGATTTCCTGGCAAATGAGGGCGATGGGCTGTGTGCTCGATTCGATTTTATGCTTTTTGTTGTTTTTTTTTGCCGATCAGTTGTACCGGCTATGGTAAATACTTGCGTGTGATTCCGCGGGCACGGATGTGAGGCGGCCCCCTGGCTGGACCCCCATTTGGACCCTGTTCTTATCCCCATTGCTCCCCAGTGCGGTGTTACCCCTCCATCTCCTGGGTCCCCATTGCCAATAACAAGGACAGGCAGGAAGGGGGATTATTGGTATTGATCCACCCAGGGGGATCATTAGGCATCACTATCAATCCTCGGCTTGCAGCGCACGGTACCGGCCGACACAGACATTGCCAATTTGTCCCTATTAGAGGGCCCGCTCTCTGGGCGTCCACTCCGTCAGGGCCAGGCTTGTAGCCCCGGTGGAATGTGGCTGGCTGCTGGCTCGGTGTGGGTCCCACATGCTGGGAACAACATGTGGGAGCCCTGTGCTGACCAGTCAGACTCATTCTTAAACAAAAGTTCCAAGAAGTTTCATTTTTGCAGGGGATACTACATTCAGGAACAGTTCTCATTCAGAAGAGATTTCATAGAGGATGTACGTGTATGATTTTGACCGCTGTGAACTGCTCACTTTTGCGCAGTTTGGATGTTTTGCGTGCATAGCGTGCTGTGGGTCACTAGCGGACCGTGTGCCCTACCCCCCGAGTCTGGAAGTAAAGGCTTGAAGAGCGGTCAGAAGGTCTTGGAGTCGCAGCTTTGTCAAACGTATGCGGCTGCTTCTGCTGACTTCTGACGAAGGTGTGGATTGAAGCTGAGAAGCGGGTGGCATTGCTCCTACCTTGAGCTCCTCTGCAGGTTTTGAGGTGCTTTTGAGTTTCCCATTGTGAGATGGCGACTTTACGAGTTGGTAGAGGCCACCTCTTTTTGACTCCTCCGAAAATTTGGCCACACCTCTGTAATACAGGTATACCCGTCACCTGCGCCCCCTGTAGATTTCACACCCACGCCCATTTACCTGCATTTGGTTTTTCTCATTCTGACACAATGTAGTGCTGTTAGTCCTGCGTACTTGCTTGGTGTCCTATGTCTTTTACCCCTTCCCCTGGCACCATTCTCACAGGCCCACTTGTGCAGACGGGCACTTACCAGACGTAAAGTGCCAGCATGCCCCTCTGAGTCTTGCTGTGGTGTCAGGCACCCAACATCTCCACCACTTCCTGAACCCCAAGGTGTCACATGACTGTTCTGTCTCTTGTGTTCTGGGACTGAGGAAACATACAGTATGTTTAATACGTTTATTCCGAATAGAAGGTCTCCTGGGTATCAGAACTGACTGTGTGGCCAACAGGTTGCAGGATCAATAGGACTGTTTTGTAGTTAAGCATGGCTTTTGACCTGAACTATTGGAACATACACTATATATACATTATGTGTGTGTGTGTGTGTGTGTGTGTGTGTGTGTGTGTGTGTGTGTGTGTGTGTGTATATATATATATATATAAGGGCAGGTAAGACATAATAGTGTGCCAGTTTCAAAAAAGGTTAAACGTAACAAAAGTTCAGCCTGTACATGTCGCCGTGAAGAGAAAAATGAAGATTTCATGGGAGTTTCATAACTCTGCATTTTCTGAAAGGATGTGAATCCAACCAGCTGTCCAGATGTCCTTTTCTCATGTCCTCGTGACCTCTGACCCGCTGCTGTCGATCTTGCTAACCTCAAGTCTCAAGTTCTGTCTCCTCGACAGAGCAACGGATGAGGAATCAACAACCCCCACGACCGCATCCGGTCCCATCTCCAAACCTGCTGACCCACCTTTCATTGAGCTCCTTTGCACTTTAGGGCCAGGTCAAACGCCGGCCTGTTTAGCGGCTCCAATCCGTCGCTGCCTCAGTCGCATGCAAAAGCGAGATTTTAAAATGATTTCCCTTTCCGCACCGCAGTTTTGCTCAGACTGGGTCTGTATAGCAGCACGAATTGTTAAATGTTATTTTTAAAATTATGGGACTTTTTCGTCAACCACCGCCTGGGTTTTATTTAAGTCCCCGAAGAACTATTTCAGAACAATTCTCACACACGATTATTGCTCCTTTGGTTATGTGACCATTCTTTCTTTTCCGTTTCGAGGAGGTTGATGGCATTGTGCTATTCTTTTCAAAAACAGTTCCATCAGAAATATCCACATAAATCAGGGTCAAGGCAATTTCAGGAGAAACAAATTACCTCGAGAGTCATTTAAAATGACAAATTGTCCTTCATTCGCTCCTGTGTTTTTTCGCTTATATCTTTCGAAAAACCTAAATTCATAGTAAAAGCGTGCAGCGCCATGCGACATAACGTTTTGACAGACCTGACGTGCGCCCCGCGTGGCACCTAGCTGGCCGGACCCCGGTGACAACAAGGCCCCTCGCCGCTCGCTCGCGTCACGTCGACTTCCCGCGAGCAGAAGCTCGGCAGCCAGCAGAGGGCAGTCTGGACCGCGACCGAACTCAGCCGGGTCTGGAGAATCTCGCATTGTCTAAGCAGTGTATGTGTATGGCAACAAAAAAAAAAAAATGCGATTCTCTTTGTTATTTCAAACACACGTGATGCACGGGGCCTTGTTGTCCTCTGCGCGCGCACCAGTTCTCCATGGTTACGCGAGAAAAGTGTCCGATTGCGGCAGCGACATCTTTCCGCCGCAGTGCATTATTTCCGAGTCCATTTGGAGCTCGACCCGCCTCTCATTCTGCACGTTGCGCTCCAGCAAAGGGCTTCTGGGGAAATGTAAAATTGTCACACTTATATATACGTAACAATTTCAGGTACATGTGTCTTTATTTGGTTCTTTGTTTGTATATGATTTTTATCCCTCCCCCCCACAGTTACTCTGGAGCATCCTTGAATTTTTTTTCCCTCAAAAGCCTAAAAATAGAGAATTTGAAAACCGGACCCTGTTCATTTTTCACGGACGGTCTTCCGAGTTTAGTTAGGAAGAGGTTGCATGCGGCACGCGCTCATGATTTAAGCGCAGTTCTTAGTCTTGCATGTTTTACAGGTAAGTGAATTTGAAGATGACTGAGTAAAAGGCAGGGGGGTTTTGTGGCGTCTGGCTGTCGCCCGGTGGCCGGCTTCCCTCCTCGGTGCGTCTCCATCTTTCACTGAGAGGTGCACGGCACAGGTATCAGTTAGCACGGGCGCTGCAGCATGCTGGCGGCCCACGAGTCTCTCTTTGTTTCCTGAGTATGTTTGTATGTGTGTGTGTGTGTGTGTGTGTGTGTGTGTGTGTGTGTGTGTGTGTGTGTGTGTGTGTGTGTGTGAGGCATAGCAAGAGAGAAGGAGTGCGAGGGAGAAGAGGAGGGAGGCGAGGGATGAGGGTCGCTGAAGGGCTTTGGGATGTTTTAATTACACGGCCGGTCCGTCGCCAGGCCGCCGCTTGCCGTCTTTGCCTGGCTTTCCTCCCGTTTCATGGTTTGAGCTGTACCTTCATCCCAGAGCCCTCGGTTCCTCTGGCCAAACAAAGGGAGAAGGCAGGGCTACGGAGGAGTGTGAGAGCCCTAACTATCCTGCGCTTACCATTAATATCGTCCAGTCTCTCCCTCTTTATACACAGGGGAGCGGAATAACTCCTTCAGACAGATCCTGATGTGAAATATGCTCCATGTCTGCAGCTAGAATGAGGCTGCAAATGTTTATATTAAGTTGGGCCCAGACAGCCTTCAGGACCGTAAGCCCCTTATTCGCACCCTCCACTGAAGGCTAAAAACAGGAGACGAGACAGAGAGAGAGCCCCCCCCACGCCCCCGCCGCCGCCCCCTGAGCCAGCCTCTCTTCATCGCTTCCTTTTTTCAGGAAATCACAAAAATGTCAAGCGTTCCAGCACCATGGTGTCTCTGACGCCTCCATTGGCTGCAGAATGACTCGGTGGATGGGCACACAGGTCACATGACCACATTAAGGCGCCCTCGCTCCCGGCGGGGTACACTTTCTTCGTTTTTACATTAATTCCGTTTCCACGCTGGCTCTCCCCCCCCCCCATTTCTTTTTGTGCCCAAAAACATGTTTATAAGCTACACTTTGCACAGAAAATGTGTGAAATACAAAAAAAAAAAATTGCGCTTTTAATCTGGTTTAGTGTTGGTCATCATTTATTTAGCACTGGCACATGTCTTTAGTGCATTAACAAAGTCACTCCCATGTACGATGTATGATAAATTATTTTCTTTGACTTTATTTTGTGTTTTCCGAGATCTGTCAGATGTGCTGACCTTAAACGTTGCTGCTGACACGTGGCGCTCAGAAAATTCAGAAACTGCCCGGAATTCAGGTCCATCGATAAGTTTCTATTTGTATTATTTATCTTTTCTCGCATTATTTCTCGCTTCTTATCCTTTTAATTTACTGACAGATAATTGTTTATTATAAATAAAATTCCGGATTGCAGTGTAAAATATTGATATTTATGGCAAATATTAGTGAAGCGCTTTTATTCTAGAAATATGTTAACATTAGCAGACAGTTTTCTCCAAAGTACAACGCCGTGAAAGCAAAGTGCATTTTGTCAAATAGTGAATTTTAAATGTGCAATTTTTTTTTTTGCTGTGACTGATATAAAGAAAAGGTTTCAAATATAAATACTAAATACTATGATTTCCTGTAAGTATTGGTATTCAAAAAATGGGCAGCTAATAGAAAGGACAAAGTACATTTTATTTTAAATACAGAATTTATTATCAGTTCACTTTATTCATTGTTGAATTTTATTATTAGATTTTTTAAAAAAGCATTTTGTGTGTGTGTGTGTGTGTATGTGTGTGTGTGCGTCGACATCTACCTGGTAGTCTTCTACATCTCCATGACAACGTGTTTTTGATGCCAGTGCCCCTGATATTTGGGGAGCTTTGTGAATTGCCTCACCCCTCCTGCAGCCAGTGTGTCATATTAAAAAGGTGTGCACACTACTGCGTGTGTATGTGTGTGTGTTTGTGCATGGATGTGTGTGTGTGGGGGGGGTACGTCTGCTCTTAGGTGGGGCGGTGGGGGGGCTGCCTATGAAGAATCTAATGGGTGTCTGGTCTGATTGTCCTCAGCCATGGCAGTAGAGACAAAGCAGATGAATTGTGAAATGTGTTTGGAGAGATTGGAGACAAGTGCATGTCAGCGCCCCCCACCCCACCCAGCAGCCCTCTCTTGGTCTCCCTCTCCCTCCGTCTCCCTCTCCATCCATCCTCTTTTTGTCTGATGCACGTGAGAGATTGGGGCTGACAGCAGTGCTCTGTTTGAGCAAAACATGAAAAAAAAAAGAAAATGCATTTTTCTCCAGTTTTCTCCTGCATCAGGAACTGAAGGAGATTTAGGGTAACGCTGGGCACAATGCTTTTCTGGCCATCTTAATTTATGTTTGCAACAAATGTGCAAACATACAAGTGGAACGGTTAAAATTGTTTTTATTTAACAGTAGCAAAAAAACAGTTTTGTATCAAACAAAATATATTTACATGCATATCCTTAAAAAATGTTATTCATAATATTAAAATTCCAAAAATAAAAGTATTATTCCATAAAACACAATTCTGAAAAGCACTTCTGATCAGCAAGAGTATTAAGGACTACAATTTAGAAATATATCTTCTTCTTGTTATTATTATTATTATTATTATTATTATTATTATTATACAGCTAATGGTTTAATACTTCCAATTTTATTATAAATATACCCTGTAATTATATTAATGAATTTAAAATCTTTCATAATTTTTCCTGCATTGTAAATGTTTTGTTTAGCTGGATGCAGTTATGATGGAAACTGTTGGCCCAGCTGTTTGGTGCTGTGCCACTGAAGTGCCATTCCTTTCTCTGTGCTGCTGGGAAAGCACAGCCACCTGTGGTCCCTCACCGCGGTCATTCCGGTGCTCCTGCACACATCTCCTTGATCCAGCTTGCCAGAGCCTGCAGCCTGTGACCCCCAGTGGGGCTGTGAGGGCGCAGCCTGGCCATCCTCTCTTCCTCCTCTGTAACCTCCATAACCCCACCCTTTCCCTCATTCTGTGTATGGGCTAAGGTCTGTTTGGCTGCAGAACCGAGGTGACTGGTGTGCACGCGCGTTTGTGTGAGACTGTTCCCTCATCTTTTTCTTTATTCTTATTTTGCCATCTCCAAGTCCATTTTTACACATGGAATTACAGGTGTCAATGCAGAATCTGGACCCGGGACGGCAGAGCAATTGGACGCTACTTTATGATGCAAATACTGTAGGTCAGCTTATTACAGTGGCACTTTGCGAGCCTGTACGTCTCAAAAATCCATGTTAAGCGAATGGATTTTATTGTTTTCAAGGTGGATAATTTTTATCAGAAATATTTTGTTACTTGACCTATTATTTGTATCATCATCGCTATCATCAGTTTTGCGGCGTTTCTCCAGCAGAATCTGGGTTGGACGTTTTCGTCCAAACGCCGCGTTTTATTTTCAAATAAAAGTATAAACTTTACATAATTAATATACACATAACATGAAGGAAAATAAACAATCATAAATATATATATATTAAAATGTATATTAATTTAACATTTTAAAATAATGGTTATATAGTTAATATGCATCAGTAGTGTTTTTAGTTCACATTTGCTGCCTGTGCCCATGGAGAAAAGCATCTGCTGTATGAATAAATCTGGCTGTAAATGTGAAATATTTTGGGAGTTCTGAGCAGTCCGAATGAGTGCGAACCCAACTATCCCAAGCCTGTGGGACCCTCTGGGCCAGTTTGAGGGGGGTAATGAGCACAGGCTGGGGGCCCAGTCGGGGTCCAAGTCACCCACCCTTGTGTGGGTTCATAAGGGGGCATAAATCAAACAGCCCCTGTCAGCTGCATAGCCTTCATTAAAGTCAGATGGGGGCGGTGGGGTTGAAGGAGTGGGGGAGTAAGGAGGTGGCTTAGCTGAGATACCGGTCTCGTGTTCAACTTTCATAAAAACAGGTAATCAAACACAGGTTCAGGAAGAGGGGGTTGCTGTTCGGTGTACCTGCCGTTGGACCGCTGCGGCTGTCTCACACACGCTCGCGCCACGTTTTTTTTGCTTTGTTGCGCTCTTTTTGCTTTCGATGGGCCCGGCGCGTGTTTATGTTAAACTATATTTGCTATTCCCACAACCCCACGCTGGGACAAGTCTTTATCAATAAAGAGTGAATAAATGAATTGGATTAATGCCTTAAACGTTTATCTAACACAAGAAGTACAGTTTTGTGCTTGGCAAGCGCTGCCATGAAAATATGAATAAATTCAAGTTGCGTTAAAAAAAGGAGGGTTTAGTGGCAAAACAGAGTACGAATGAAGGTGAAAAAGTCCACATGGGCAGTGCTGTGCGTGATGGAGTCCAGCTGGCATCGGGATGACCCTGGGGGGGTGTGTATTGGTGGAGTGTGTTAGGGGTCACGCAGCGACTAGGAGGCCCGCACCCACAAACTGAAATGCCCTTTTTTGCAATGCCATGTCCCCAGCTGAACCCATGTGTGAAATCTACCCCTGGCGCTGGGATGTCCCTGTTAATTTTATGTGCTTTTTGCTGGGTGGCATTCATTTAACAAAGCCAAACAAAAATCAAAAATGTTGTGCTTTTTTTTACTTGTACAGTCATGGTTGAACTTCGTTTTTTCACCACAAACCCTTTACTGAGACACTGTGCTTTGTCTGCTGCGGCAACAAGGAAAAGCTTCTGGATTGCAAAAGAATACGATTAAGGAAACGGGGCTGCAGGATCTCGACTGAGCGACAAGATGGAGATCGCAGGAGTGGGGTTTCTCAGTGACCAGCAGGGGGCGCTGCCAGTCGCTGTCATGGCCGCCGGTGTCTCGGCTTGCTCAGCTCCCCGCTGCCTCGGTTCTGCTGGCCTCTCTTACAGGAGAGCCCGGCCAGCGCTCCGTTTGGGTCTGACTGCGGGCCCCGAACAGGACGACATCCACACGTTCGTGCGGTCCGATGGCCGGCGTGTGTTTTGGTGCATGGCTTTTGCACACTTTGGCGCCGCGCTTTGACTTGCTGCATTCTTCACGTTTGTTCACAAAATATAGTTAAGTATTTTAGAACTGCACGTTGCTGTACCTGCTGATGCACTAATAAGATTTGCACGATTTTCTAGAATGCAATTTCATTTTTCCGTCCTGTAAAGTAATTGCAGTTACACTTGTAAAACTGGTGAAATTGTGTCTTTTTGCAGGATTCCAAAGCCCTCTGTGGAGCTGTTATTATAATAACTGCAATGCTTCATTTAATGTTTTTTAGTTTGAATATTTTTTTTAGAATCACTCACTCATGGGGTGGGTAAGTGAATCTGCAGAGATGATGCATGTGTGAATGAGTAGTGGAAGGAGAGGTGTAGTTTTATTCACCAAATACTGGTGATGTAAATGTAATGAGGTCCCGTGTGTGTGTGTGAGTGTGTGTGTGTGTGTGTGTGTGTGTGGTTCCATTTCAGCATTTACCAGTACCAGAATGCGATCACATGTTTGCAGAACCATTACAGCACAATTCCTTTACGCCTGACTCTTGTCACCTATAAGCTTGAGAACTTTGTTTTTGATCAGCTGCTGGGTACACTTCCTTACTCCTGAAATGATGTTTGTACAAACTCAGTATAACTTAAAAAATGCACAGACCTGCGAACGTTTGGTTTCGCACAAGAGGACATGAAATGGCAAATGCACCTTCAAAATAATTCTTTCAAACGCAATACAGGTGGTTCTCTGTCCACAACTCTATCGTACTTGTGCAGCTACACATCTTTGGACATCTATCTGTCTGCACGGACACATCTCTGTTCCTGGACATTGCCTTGAGTTTGAGTACTGAGTACTGTGCGCCATTTTTACCGCGATGCTTATGAATCAGACACGGCCCACGGTTAAATTGAGCGCCTGTGTTTCTCCATCTCGATTTTTGCTTCCGAGGCTCAGCCTCCTTGTCTCAGAAGACCAGGCGAGTCCCCGAAAGGCTGCTCTGGTCCCACATTAGCCTGTCCCTATACCCACTGCTCTGGGCTGTCATGTCAGAGCCTCCCTTCCTGTGGGTCTCTCCTCCCCCGAGGGAAGGTAACAGCCACAGATGGACCTGGGGGAGCAAGCGGGTGCAATGACTGCAGCCCCAAAGGGGCATTGCGCTGCTGCCCTGAAACCGAGCAGTCTGGCCCATTTGAAAAGGTTCGGTCCCTCCTGTTCTTTTTCCCTCGGTTCACTTTTGTTTCACCACATGTGGGAGCACGGGGTCTTGCTGCCTGGAGAAAGACAAGTCCAAAATTATTTACAATATAAGAGTATTTATTTCATTCAAGGTTTCCCTCAAAATCCATGTCAAACTGTAATTATCCACATCCTTCATTTTGAGGCCTCAGTTTCCGTGGTTGGGTGATGCAGTGTGAATGAGGGGAATTCTGGGTCTGCTTGACACTGGGCTCCCCAGCTCAGTCTTCAGTGGTACGATAATATGTCAACACCTGCAGTGGTAGCGAATTACAGAAGCTAGAATTTTGGAAATAAAAAATGGCTGCGGATGGAGATCTCTGTCAGACCAGATCATATTAATTCCTTTCCTTCTGTGACTTGATGTGAGCATCATATTGGTATGTCACCCTACCATACCCTACCATACTCTACCATGGTACCCTAGCATGGCTAGCTTTCCCACTTTAAGTGAAATGTGTGTGTGCGTGTGAGAGAGAGAGAGAGAGAGAGAGAGGGCGCGAGAGAGAGAGAGAGAGAGATGCTGTGAAGATGTTTCTCATTGAAAAGGATAGAAGAACCACTGTGTGTTTGTGGCGGCCTTGCAGGACCGATAGCCGTGGCAGGCAGCCCATCGGTGCAGCCTTGCAAATCTACCGGCTCCTCTTCAGTTCATTATTATCAGCCCTTCAGCAGTCCTGCAGGTGAGCTCCACGCACGTGTGTGAGGGCAGGGGGTCCATATTCTCAAGCGTGCAGGCTTGCCAGTTATCCTGCGTACGGCTTTACTTCAGGTCTCAGCGCCCAACTGTGCTTATGGGTTGGCGGGTAGAGCAACGCGTAAGCTGCAGTCACAGCAGCCTACAAAGGCCGAGACTCTGCTGAAGACTTATTGTTGCGCCCTTGTCGCTGGGCCGCCGCCGCTGCTGGAACGCTGTCGGAAAACACTTGTTTTTGGACGCTTGTCAGTCAACCGTGTGCCTCAGTACGGAGCTTCTGGAACTCTCTCGTCCTTCGCTGTCATTATATTTCTTGTAGCCAATAAACAGCCGCCACCAAAATGATGTACGCGGGCGTATAAATCGGTCCGCTTTGTCAGGAGAAACATTTTATTTTTTTTCTGAGATGCAAACCTGTTTTCCAAATATTTTATTATGCATCTGAATGTAAAGTATGTGGAGTGTAAATGTTTTATACAACAAGACATGACCTCATGTTGCTGTTCTAAGAAAAGCATTGCGGTGCTCATTCGACTCTCTGCAGGTGCTTGGTACAGATTCGGTCTAATTGGGAACCTTGCAAACAGTCACTTAGTTGTTCTTTTCACATCTTTATTTTCAAATAATTTTCTTTTAACGCTTTGTTTCCTGAATAATCTCGGCAGTAGTTTGTACATTGCTGTGCTCGCCTGTTTTTTTCCGCCGTTCTGCAACAGTACACCTGTTGGGGAAGGGGACTCCAGAGAGGGTCCTCATGCCGTTGCGTTGGATCTGCAAGCCGGACGCTACCTTGTCCGTCCACCCCGTTTCGGCCAGAGCGTGTTTGTGCTCCAAGGGAGGGCTGCGGGGTTATGTCAAGGGAGGTGGTTGTAAATATTTGGAGGCGCGAGGAGACGGGACCTAAGATGGGAGGCCAGGCCGGACAGGGCGACCCAGCAGCGTTGCGCACCTCTGACATTTTTCTTCTGTGCTTAGAACTCAGTCAGGGGTTTAATTGGAATCCGGACTTCAAAGAGTCACCGGGCGCCGGCACCCCCCTTCCATTTTAGATCGGCTCCCTTCAGGACAACTTGCACTCTTGTTCCAGGCGTACCGTGAGCCACACGTGCCGCACTTTCCTTCAGGTTCCTTCAGCCCCGTGTTGGGCTTTTGATGTCCTGGAGGTGGTGCTTGGCTTTGGCCGGCTCCTCTTTGTCTTGGGTCTTTAAAATATTGGTGCAATGCAGGCTCTGATGGTGCCATTCTGATTCATCGAGAAGAAGAGCCCAGCTGTCTGTAACAGGAAGGCAAATCTTGTTTCAGACAACGGAAGCTCAAGTTCCAAGGGACTTGCTGAATATACCCAGCCATCCACTGTCAGTAACTGCTTATCTGTGGGGCTGCGGTGGTCAGGAGTCTATCCCGGAAATGCAGGGTGTCCATGACACATGGCGATCGCACGCACAAACGGACTGCACACTGGCACATCCGCATCTCAGTAAACCTGCAACCCAGGATGCAGCAGCACTACCTGCTGTGCCACCGTGCCGCTCGGTTAGACCCTCACCTAAGAACTGTGCTAGCAACTATCTGAGCAGCACAAAAGCAGACAGTGCCTTCCGCTGTGTCAGTCATCGCTCACGCAGAGACTTCCTTGTGTGTGGTGTGTATTTCACCAAGCCGTGATCACTAATGCATTATAGCATCCTCACTGTAATATTTCATTCCACATGTGCACGGCTTTTGTTTCGACTGTAACTCATTTGAACCTGAAAGTGTTTAGGAGGGGTGATAACATTTCTCATAATTTTTCTTTAAACGGTGGCACTCTTGTCCACTGTGCGGAGGATTTACACTCATCTCAAGTTGCGGTTCCTCTTTCCGTGTGCGACAATAATAAGACATTGCACCGTGTGTGAGAATGCCCCTCTTAACAATTGTTTGTTCTCTACAGGTTACCTGCATTGCTGACATTTCGCCTCCCTTATGCTAATAAACTAATAAAGCAGTTACTATTAAAAAATACTTAACTGGGGAACCGATGTCCTTGGGTGCCAAAGTTTAGCTAAGTCCGGTGTTGGGAAACAAAGGCTGAATATGCATACGGACACAAGCAGACGAGAAACTAATATATAATGTATAACAAATAAATGCTGCGTTTTACTTTAAAGCGCATTCTAAATTTGTTTTTCCGGTTAAAGGGGGCAAAAATTGTTCCGTGCTTCCGGCGCTGCGATCTAGGTAAGGCGAAGGCGGTGTTATGAGCGGAAATGCTTTAAAAGTTTCCCGATGTTGCTGCTTTAATTTTTTGCGGGCAAATATTAATCTGCAATTGCATATTATTTTTGCATTGGCCCTCGAATGTTTTGGGAGGAGAAACACGCATTTCGGCTCTTCCTGGCACAGGGCTGTTACGAGCTACCGGCGACGACGGCTGACTGTGGCTCACGAGGAAGACGGGCGTTTTTTTTTCCCCACAACACCCCACTGTTTTATGGAAAGCACTTAGAGTGATTGAAAATGAGCCCATTTTGTCTGACAAACACGGCGGCGTCGCACAAAATGGGCTCTGCAGGAGAGGCAGGCCGCCATGTTGCCGAGGAGGGGTTGCTGCCAAGGGGTACTTCTCCCCTTGTTCCGTTCTTAGCCCCCGGCCCCCAGCTCCTCCACCAGAGAATGATTGGGGGTGTCAGGCAAATGAAGAAGTGACGGGAAGAAAGTGAAGGACGGGGCAAGGGGAAGCAACGAAGAAATGGGGACAAACAGAAGGCAAGGAGCAGGGAGACAGAGACCCCCCACATCCTCCCCGCGAATCGCAGAAACATCTGCAGCGCATCACAGTGGGACGCTGGCTTAAAGGGACCAGATCGTCTTCGTGCCGAGAGCATCGAGCGCCTCTCACGTGGGCAGCTGCCGCCCGGTCAGGGGGAGGGTGATGGTGTGCCACGCCACAATGCACACTGCTCCTGCTCCCGCTGTCACTCTTACCAGACACATGCCACTCATTTCGCTCCGGCACATAAAACATGAAAACACAGCCCCCCGATGCTGCTCGGACGCCAAGCAACATTGGAAACCGTGTTAAAAATGTACCGGAGAAAGGATGAGGCCCGGTGGTCGAGGGCGGTGGCTGTGGGCAAAGATTAACTTCCGGTCTCCCGTGGCGAGCAATCTCAGCGCGGGGCAACCGTGGAGCTGTCAATTTGTGGCAGCCCCTCCTCCTCGCGGCTGCCTGCGTCCAGGGTTCGATTCAGCCGCATACCTTCCCTGTCAGCCTGCCTCCACTTCCAGTCATTGAGTCAGAAATGATTATGAGGAGGTTCATAAAGGATGATGAAATATTCAGGAAGACGGCTTCCGCGGAATTTCGATTTGGCTCAAATGATAGCTCCGCACAGGCACGCGGCACATGGCAGGTGAATTCGACAGGAGAGGACGATGGACGTCACCTGGGCTGATGACTCTCTCTCGAAACGTCTGTACCTTCTTGCATATTTAATTTCTGCTTGAGGAGAAGAGAGCCAACAACACTGCATATTTCCACCTTCGCCCAAGGCTGATTTTCTTACACCTTGTGGCAGTTGCTGTTTAATTATTGCATACGGCTGCAGCAGTTTTTAGACCGTTTGTTGTGAAGATATTAGTATTTTTGAACATCCGCTGTGAGGGAAGTCACTTTTCCAATAAACAGATGTAAGTGAGGAAAGGGAACAGAAAGGAGGCTGCGTGCACGCGGTACTCGAGGACAGCTGGCGACTGAGGAGAGGAAAACAAAAATGCAGCAGCAAAAAAAAAAAAAAAAAAAAGGGAGCAAGATAAACCCTGGGACTTCTGAGTACCAGCGGCTGCCTTCCCTGTTTACGCATTTTCCACACCAGGTCAATGTTGAGGGATGGACAAAATTAGTTTTTTCTTCTGGTTTTAATAAATCAGATTTTTAAAAGTGCTACCGCTTGTTGTGCAAATCCTACTTCAGTTTTCTTATTGCTTTTGTAAATTGGGTCTTACATTTATTTTTCGAGACTAAGAGTCACTGTGATACAAAAGAAGTAAATGAAAATGCAGTTAAAGCATTCTTTCTGTTTTTTTTTCCTCTTTTTCCGGTAGTTGAATAAATTCAGAATTGCTTCTCCTGCATATTTCAGGCAGTTAACTTGAGGTTCCCCATAAATGCTGGGTCTGGATAATGATGCTTGAACATTGGCTCCTATCAGATGGAGTCTTACGCCAAGAAGTTTGCCCGGCGCCTCGGCTTTCTCCCAGCGTCGCTGCAGAGCCGCGCTTTTCGTGATGGAGTGGTCCTGAAGCCACGGGTGAAGTAGCTCAGGTGCATTTGTTCAATGAGCCGTCGAGAGGTCCGGTTCCACCAGGAGTCGAGATGAATTGTTTTAAATAAGCCATTGAATACATTGCCGGCCTGTGGTGCCTTTCGCCCGGATTCCCGTCCTTGTCACGCGGGCGCTATAATAGGACATCCGCTGAGCCACGGTGGCGTCAAACTGCCAAGCGACAACATCCGTGCGCTTTGAGACGAGCAAGACAGTGAGTTTTGCTGAGTGAAATCTGTACAAAATGAGAGTGCTAAAGTCGCTGGGTCCGTATTTCAACTTGAAAACAGACTTGTTATCGAGGCGCGCCATGAAGCCGCGCTAGGAGCAGAGCGCTGCGCTGTAACTAATTCAACACAGTCCTGTTAAGCCCTCCCTTGTCATCAACAATAGCTGTTTTTCATTTTTAAACTTTTGTCTCCTCGGTTATGAGGAATTGCGTAGTTGCTTAAGACAGACGGCATGGAGAACCCTTGACAATTCCAAATCATTATTATAAACAGAGGGTTGATGTAGTAAGTGTTAGGAAGACAAGTCCCCACGAAAATGAACTTGCTCCCCTCCCGAGAGCGTATCATACGCTGACAACGGATAGATTGTCACATCCGACGCAGATTTTTTTTTTTTTTTTTTTTTTTTTTGGGGGGGGTTACTTTTTGATTTAAATGTCAGTACTGAGATCAAAAAAAAGTGATGCACAAATGTGCTTTTGATGTAAACATTAACAGGACTTGCTGGATCTTGCCTATAATGGGGTGATTTAGGTGCTGGCGCACTGGGATGAATGGAAGAAATAAAAGCTGGGAGTGCGCAGCAAATAAAAGGAAGATGTTGGTGGGGTGACTCTGTTGATAGGACTAAAGGGGATTAGTGATGCTTAGGAAGCTAGGCAACAGTTTTAAGTAATATTTTGCAGATTTACTATAAGAAGTCGCAGATACTCTAAGACGCCAACGCCGCATGCCGCCGAAGCTCCTGACACCGATCTCCTCGCTGTATAAGAAGACTGCTCGGCTCGGTTAAGCCGCACAGCCACAGATAAACTGCCGGAGTACAGTTTGTCGCTCCCCTTGTTCTCACTCGTATCAGTTGTGTTTGAGTGGCCGACGATAACATTTCTCAGTACCGGTCAGATGTTAGTTGTGCCAGAAGAATTTGATTGGGGACTTCACATTTGGAGAAGACCAAACTGCTGAGTAAGCAAGATCTCAGTACTTTTCTCCAGCTAAACCATCCATAAAGCTCATCCATGCATCCATCCTTTGTGTCTCACTAAAGCACATGTAGAGGTTCTTGCATGTCTTAAATGGAACAGCGTGGTCCATTCTTCATACCACCGCCACCACAGAGCTGTGAACACAGCAGTATTAAAGTGGCGCAGTTGCCGGTGACCAATTGTTAATTGGGTTTCTTATTACCGTGCGCACAACCCGCTTCTTCTTTGTCACTGCGGCAGGTCCGGGCAAGTCTCAAGGAGCACCCGCGGTCGGAGAACTTCCTCCTTCCGCCTTTCCGCACGCGTGCGGGAATCCAAACGCTTCCTTTGCCTCGCCGTAAGGAGGCACAAGATAAATAAAAGCACATGGTCCATTAGGAAAAAGTAGTTAATGTCAGGAGCAAATATAATTAAAACTCAATCCCAACACCAGAGAGAATTTATGTGCCGCTGTATGAAACAAACGGTAGACGCAATGTTAAAGAGATACTTAAAAATAATTTGAAGGAAATTCTAAAGTTAAACTATACCACGGCAGAGCCATGAACTCTCCACATAGTTTCTCTCCCTGGAACGTGACGGCGTTGGAGGTGTTGTCTTCCATTCGTCGCGCTCTACTTCCCCGAAAAGCAGTTGCAACGGGCACAATAAGCGCAGCAGCTTGTTGACTTCATTGGACAAATTAAGCACTTTTATTTGACGTACTATTTTAATTGATAGGAGCTTTCCGATTAATGCCGTCCGTCTTGCATGTTGCTCCTGTGGCAAATGTGCGTCATTCAATGCATTAAACCTGCTTTCGGCTGAGTTCGGCGGAGTCAATCGGACGAACTGGGCCGTCCTTAAATGAGCGCTGTTTAATTGGGATCTGCAACTTACTGAGCGCGTGGTGTGTGAGCGAGTGCGTAATGCGCGCACGCGAAGGCCCGAGCGTCCTGCCGCGGGCGACCCCATCGTAAGAAGTGCTTCGGGATGAGAAGTGGAATGTGGAGTGCAAGACCGGGGCGTGTTAAAAGATGAAGTTGGGGAAAAGAAAAAAAAAAACCATCCGCTGTGATGTCTCCTGCCGTTCCGCAACCTCCTGTTTGGGAGAAGTGCGGTAAAGACCAAACAGTTTTCAGCACACATTGTGATCAATGTTCCATATAAAGCGACTTTATGAGCGGAAAATCAATTGGTATGTTCGGTCGAAGGTGTTTACAGTGGAAAAATAACAGGATAACTGTGAGCACGGAGAGGGTAATGTGCAATGAGCGGTACTCTTCAGTTTTTTTCCTCTGAGAAAACCGTATGCAAAAATTCCTCAGTAAAAACTGCGACCGACCGTTTGGAACAAATTTTGGAGCAACCTCACTTTTCTTTCAGTACGTTATGGATTCGTCCAGCGGCATGTTTGCTAAGTTACTCCGGCTCTGCGTGCGATTGCAGTCTCTCGCGAGTATGAAATCCCAAGGATGGCGTGGAAGTGTCGGTGGTCACGTGCTGTGCGTATTTCCCTGCAGGACCTTGGCGCTGCAGAACCGCATCGGCACCCTGCCCCCCCCGTAAGCAGAATTTCAACTTAATATTCCATGAAATAAGGCGGCCCATCAAGCCATTGTAATCACATCAGGTTAATAAAAGCCATTGTAATCGTATCAGGTTAATAAAAGAAGTGAAATTGTCCTTTCGCTCTTCCTCTCGCTCTCCCTCTCTCCCTCCCGTCCTCTCCCCCTCTCGTTCTTTCTTTCACTTACCAGGACATTGTGTCATTAGTTTTTCTTTTTTTCCCCTCCAAAATAAATTTCTTATTCTTGTCTTTTTTGCTGCTACGGACAGACTGTTAGGATTCAGCTCGAGCGGCTGACGCAGGTCCTTTTCGGAGTTCGGATGACAGCTTTTCAAATCTTAATAGGCCGTTCATTTCTCCGCAAAGTGGCTTCTCCACTTCTCATGCTCAGACACACACACACGTGTGCAAGCGCACGTGTGCTCCGTTTCCGGCGCGCCCGGTTGTTAACCTGTGCCACGATCATGCTGCTCGGTGGCCGGTTGGTACGGTCGCGCAAGAAAAAGGGGCACGGAAGCAACTTCCTGCGAGCCATCTGCACTTGTGAGCCGAGCCCTGGTGATACGGCGTTCACCAGAACCACTAGCGTCAGGTGTCAGCATCTAAAGCATCTTTAGTTTGAGTTGTTCATTAAGTTACGTTGTCCCATGCCGCTTACGGGCCTTTACGGGTGCTCGAAAGCTTGTTTGCAGGTCAAATATGATTTTTAGAAATGATTTGTTTCCAAAAGATTTTGGTGATATCTGTAATCCACTGACAGATATGACCAACGGTGGCATTCTTGGCCTCCAGTTGTCAAGAACGGTATCACGGCACGAGGGCAACGGTCCCGGTGACGCGAGGAGTGCCGTTCGCGTGCTTATTTCAATTTTACCGGCATAGTCTGTTTTCAGGGGAGATTTGTTTAGCTTCTCTTAATTGGAACAATTCGATTTGGAGTGAATCTAACAGGGCCGCTCCCGCGCTGCCAGTTCTGCTAAGTTGGTCGGAAGCCGAAATCATTGCTGCCGGCTTGGTCTCGGCCATAATTTCCCGGAAAGTAACAATCGATGCAGATGGCAGATTGATGAAATGCTTCAGACAAAATTTAGATTTTGCACAAATGTGGAAAATTACTCGGGCTGAATTAAAGATGGATTATAAAATGCGCTGCGGTCTCTAAGCGGTGATTTTTTTTTTTTTTTTTGCGAGCATGAAATAATGAATGTCGCTCTATGGAGGCCAAATTTCGAAATAATTACATGTGTCGCTTTCATGACAGTTGGGAATAATTTGGTTATGCCGCGATGTTTCATAATACTTCAAAATTATTGCCATTATGCCCGTAAGATCGGATTGTGGCGGACAGACGGGAATGTGCGGGGCCGCAGAGGAGCGCACTGGCGGTCGAGGGCTTGCGGAGCTGCGGATGCTCGGGCAGCTCCGCGCTTTGTCTGGGATGGATACGCTACGGTGACCGTAGCTTTGGTGACGCGCGTTCCTCGGCTGATGCTGTGACAAACTTCAAACTGAGCGTCTCGCGCAAAAGCGGCAGCGCGCTGAATCTACATTGCGGCTTCTCGAATTGTGACTGCACTTCCCGTTCGCCCTTTCAAACGGTTCTTTCAAAAATTAAATATCGGTTCCTCTGTCGTACGCGCTGTTTTCTTATTCACGTCCACACGTCGGCTGAATAGATTAAATAGTGAAAATCTGGTAATTCAAATGCTGACAAAAGCACAATTCAACTCAGTAAATCTAGCATCATTAGCATTTTAGCATATTTTGCACTCGAGGATGTTGGAATCCTTGGCAGCTTTGCCCGTGGCGGTCGACTTAACGCCACAGTGCTGGCGTTTAACAGCACAGAGGCAAACAGCTTCACCTGCGCTGTCAGAGTTCAGCTGACTTGCAGATCTACGGCACCGAGTGACCTCAGGAGATGCGCGGTACTACATGGCACGTGTCAGGGAGGAGGATGAAAAACGCTCATCCCGGGGGATCTGTGGGCATTCGCATTGTCATCGTTGCTGTTAAAAAAGATAAGTAAAAATAACTTGTCTTTGTTTCCATTGTATCTTGCACCGTTCCTGTGTGATGGACTGTTGGGAGGCCTCGGTAGGCCTGGGCCTCGGTGTTGAGATAGTGCCGGACGAAGGTGGGAGCAACTGGGCTGATTTATGGCGGGGACAGAGAGCAGGGCCCTGAAGGTACGGAGCCACTGCTTCAAACACAGATTGCCGGTGGCCCTTCTGTGAGATTCGTGACCCCAAGGTGAACCTCTGTGATTTATCTTTCTCAAGATCCTCTCATCCTCCTGGGGCTTGAGTTCGTAGCCAGAGAGCTGTCCTGCAGAACGCCGGGGAAGCCCCAAACGGTGCCGGGTTGAGCGCTGCACCCCAGCGGCTGCCCTTCCTACTGCTCTGCTAGAAGGGAGCACCTGCAGACCCGAAGCAGCAATAAACACACAGCTCATACCTTGCTTTCCTCTAATAGAAACTTTGGCTGTGTTGTAGGTGATTCCAGGGTCCCGCTCCCATGGAGGGCTGGGTTTTCTCCACTTCATCTACGTTAGCCGGTATCCAAAAGCCTGCAGTGCTGCCGAGTCCGTGCAGCCTAATGAAGAAGTGTCTCCTCAGCTGAATGGACTCGACGCCTGAAGGAGAGAGCAGCTCACTGGTTTCATCTGTCTTCTGTGTGTGTGTGTGTGTGTGTGTGTGTGTGTGTGTGTGTTGGCACATGTGCATGCATGCACATACCAGTCATTACTGTAACACATCTTCCCAAGTGCTTTGCTGTTGAGATTACTGGCCTCCCTCGGGGAACAGATTTACTCTGATTTTCGGTGCAATTATACCCCCATTTTGCTCGTGTCTTCGTCTCAAAGTGCTGGTTTGACTCTGAAGCTTTCTGTCTATCACCCTTGGCCCTCCAGCTGCTCCTCTCTGCTATGGCCATCAAGTGCAGTCAACAGAGGGTGGTACCAGACGGCCCCTGACCCCATGTCCTGCCCCAGTAGTCAGTGCCTGCGGTGTGTACGTAGACTCAGAGAAAGATTAGGATTTAAACCTGGTTCCTTCCGATTGCAAGGGGGCAGCCCGGAACACTGTGTCATCTGCCGCTTAGCCATCAGGTTTGGCCAAAACGTCTAATATTTTGTCCATTTACTAAAGCATATGTTGCTGGGTGCTTCCTCCGGGGTACAAAAACAGACACCTTGAACCAGCAGCCTCTAGGATACAGGCGTGTCCCTTAACCAGCGCGCGTACCAGGTGGCAGTTCCAACCGCCGCATCACCCTCTGTCCCCGTGCAAATGCGTTAGTACGGAGGAGGCACTTCATCCGCAGCGGTTGGACAGCTCGAACCCACTGAACAAGATCAATTCAAAACGGCTGAGAACAACGACGATAAATAACGGCGGATTATGCTCTTTGTCCTTGTTAGCGGTATTTTGGTTGTCTGTGCAAGAACGGACAGGCTGTCTACGGACGTATGTCATTGTCGCTTCTCTCGGCAAACACGCCGCTCTCAGACCAGCGCCAGTCCTTATGGCTGCTCCTGCGGTGCTTCTGCGCTGACCTTGACCTCCCGTGACCTATACCTTTCGGCAAGGAGTCACATCTCCGCCGACGGTGGTCCCTCTGTGGGCCGAGCCGGATTGATTTTATGTTTCCCAGACCGGGAGTCGATGAAGAAGATTCATTTGCCGCCTTTTTCTGCCGCTTTCAACAGCTGTCGGGCAAAGCAGTGAAAAACGCACGGTGGAGATGCAGCGGTTGCCGTTGCAAGCGCAGAAATTTAGGTTTACGTGAATTCCTTGCGATCCTCTCCATTGTTTTCACAGCTCTAACTATCGACATGTCGGCGTTTGTACTGCTGCGAGCGGGGGACCAAAGGGGCCGCGGCCGTTTTGCTGCTTCGCACTGAAACCGCACAGAGGTGGGACTCTTCTCTCAGCCTGTATGAACTCATGAAGGAGGTGCAGTTCGCCAGAGCAGGTTTCCTAGCAAAGGCGGGAGGGCCGAGATGCGGATCTTGTTCTTTGCGCAACGCTGCCGCCATATGGTGCCCGCGTCGAGGGCCCTCCACCCATTGTGGATCGAAGCCAAGCCGCAAGGACATGCTGACTCGAGGCCGCTTCTTCCCTTGACGTGACTGGGGCGAACCGCAAGAACGCTCGTGCAACTTCATTGCCGAGGAGCTCCATAGCTGCTTATTGAGGTGCTTACGTGTCCTCTCGAGATGTCATTCAGGGCCTGACCGCACTCAGGTGCGGAGCATCGCGCGTTGTTGTCCCGACGGTGGACACCAGCTGCCCAAACAGGTTGATCCTGGGCGAAATCATAGCGTTGGCGACAATGTAAGACGGGGCCCGCTTTTGGCCTTCACGTTGCGCAGGCAGAGAGGGGCAACCTTTTGAAGCTGCGCGCTGAAAAACGCCCAGAGGTGATGACAGGGTGAAGGACGGAGAAGTGAGTGCAGTAGAAGGATGTCAGGGAACTATTTGTGTGCGTCTGCGAGGGAAGAGGGGGCTTCTGGCATCGCGCCGTGGAAAGAACAGCTGTAGAGGCTGGGCTGGCGCTGTCACGTCGGGTCTGACCACTCTAATTCTTTAGGACCTCATATTCTTCGTCACTGTATTGTGTCAGCAGTCTAGGACACGCAGGAGTGACCTAGTGAAATGCGGCCGTGTATTTGTTGTCAACAGGGGTTTGTTAGGGAGCCGTAGAAATAAGCAGAGCTTAATCCCACCCGTGTTGACAGCGGTTGGGAACCCAGAGACACTGGAGATGTGAGGCGTCTGGGGCAAGCATGTTGCCTTGGTGTCCCTCGACAAAAGCGCTGAAAAATGAACTTAATTTCTGTCGAATTACACACACATCCGTTCTTTATCGCTTCAGAGGTGCTCCTCCATCCGGGAGGCGGCGCCGTCCCCAACCTCTGCTGCCCGGACCGCCCGGTTAGTCGGCGCTCTTGGGCAGTCGCCCGGAACCCCCGAGCGACACGCAGCAGCATCACAGGCAGCGGAGGAAGCCTCGCTTACTTATATTCATAGCCAGGGCTGAATGTCATGTTTACCTGTCAAGGTCGTGATTTGGATGAACTGTGATCAGGTGTGTTATTGAACCCCCCCCACACACACACACACACCTCCCACCCCCAAAAGCCTCGCTTCTTGTTCATCACCACTCCAAGGAAAGCAGTCAACAAAACCACTCAACAATGCAAATCATTTGATTTCCTTTTCTCCCCCACTGCTATTTATTCTAATGTTTCCTTGGCATTACAGTGTTAGCGATGATAATGAATTCTGTTAAATTAAAGATTTTATTGTTCTGCTGTCATCGTTTCCTTTTGATCCAGGATGCCAATTACGGGTTCCATAATATTTTTTTCCCCCTTTTTTGACGCACAAAGGAAATTTCTGCTGAGTGGAAGGAACTGACTGCGCCAGTGACACATTCTTTAATTTTTTTTGTTTAAATCATCACTGATGTATGCTATCTGCATTTTTTTTAAAATACCCCCTCCCGACCCTCAACCTTTTCCTTCTCCGAAAAAATTTTGTTGACTCAATCGGCGTCACCCAGGAATATTTAACCTGAAAAAGAGATGTGTTGACTTCTCTATGAGGAATGACAGATGGGGGATGCCATCTATCTTCATCTATGGAATGTACACACAGACAAGTGTTACTTTTCTTCTAACTTAGTGCACAAGTCCTAAAATGATAAATAAAACAAACTAACATGCTGGGGGCACTCTCACGGTGAGTGGTGAGGTGGTGGTGGTGAAGTGCTGCTTTTTCATAAACAATATGAGCTGCTTTTTGCAAAGTCAAATCCTTAAAGATCCGCGGCTGGCTGTCCTCTCTGTGCCTTTAGAGAGTGGGAATTAGCGCGGGTTATAGGTAGGAAGTGGAGGTGCAGGTGGGTTGGGTGGGCCGGATGTTAATAAACAAGCATCGTGGGTGGAGATTAGCCGGTTGGCGCAGCGATGTGACCCACGGCCTACCTGGGTTCCCCTGGCCGGATCTCCCCGACCTTTAGACGAAGCTCCTGCTCAGAAGTAGCCGGTGCAGTTCGGACCGTGCAACCTTCCGCTACGCACCGATCACGAGGCCCGTCTGAGCACAAGGAAAACATACAAAAAAGGCGACAACACGCGATTTTTCATATTCGCTGGGATCGTCATGTGGCTTATGAGGGGCCACAGCAGACACCGTGCCCGCCGACCATCCGACTTCCAGACAGCCGAACCTTTCCTGTCGGTTCGGCTGCGTGCGCCACCTCGCCTGGCCGGATGGAGGAGACACTTCTTCATTAGGCTGCACGGACTCGGCAGCACTGCAGGCTTTTGGATACCGGCTAACGTAGATGAAGTGGACCGGGCCCCTGCTCGAAGCAAACTACTTTTGTTTCAGTCCCCCGTCTCCTGTCCTGAACCCCTTCTGCTCCCTTCCTGTCCGCTGCGTCCCAGATGGCCCAAAAAGAAGCGAACGGGAGTGAGAAGATACGAGCGGTGTGGCACGGCGGCGGACACGGAGGCCAGCTGCGAATCAGCGTCCGCGCACGCATTGATAGATTGACAAAGCAGTTTGTTCTACCAAATTTAACAATGATATATCATTATCACAACTTCGGGGGAAATCCATAAAATCAATGGGGCAGCAGGTTGACTGAGATTAGCATTACTTAGATAGCGAGAGGGTGTCACAGGCGGGCGTATGGATTGAGTCGCCGCCGCTTGGATCAATGGCATTTGTAGACACTGAGCTCAATAACAGGCCTTTCCTCGAGCAGAGAGGAAGAAAGACACCGGTGTGAAAAGCGTATTTGCCAGCAGAGGAGCTAATGTCCCGTTCTGCTGCCGCGGCGACGCATGGGAGAATGCGGGAGAGCGGCTCCGAGCTCAGCCTCAGACGTTCGTCCCCACGCGTCAACCATGCCGGCACGCGGGAGAAGCTTTAAACGGACTCTTCGTCGGCGTTCTTTGCCTCGCGACGTTTTCGCAAGTGATGTTTGCAGCACTTAATGGATGTGTTGTGCATTCATCGCTGTTTATTTCAACGCGTCTTATTTAAATGGTACAGCGCGATGCTATTATGTTAATGGGACCTTTCCGGAATGTCGAAGGGACACAACGGAGGAGGCTTCAGATGACATTTCATTCGTCTGTTGTTAGAGATCTTAGCGGTGTGACATCGCGGCTCTGTCAACGTGAACTCTAATTTGGGGGGGAAAGGTATGGGGGGGGCTGTTTCGGGAGCAGGAGCGGCAGCCGCAGGTTGCGCGAAGGGAATGCCTTCCTGGATGGAGAGGTGGCATCGCGTTTGGCCGCCTGCCCGAGCGGCGGCCCCGAAAGTCAAACATGCCGTTCTGTGCCCAAGGAGCGACAAAGCGACAAAGGGTGCTTTGCCGCATCGATCGCTTTTATCACGAAAGGACGGCAGCGTGAGTACCGAGCATGGGACAGCGTACCGGAACGGCGCTTTCATCGCGCGTCTTGTTGCTTTATTGTAAGACGAATAATAAATATGTGCTTTGGATGCTGATGGCGGGACGCAAGCGCTCGACCGTCGCAGAATACCAGATTAAGGTTGTGCGTCGAGATATTAGTTGATGGCGGAAGAAGTGTTAACTGGCACAGAGGTTAGGGCTGGTGTCTTGCATTCGAAGGGCCCAAGTTTGAATCCTACCACCTGCTGTGTGGTAGAGTTGGACAAAGTGCTTAGTCTGAATTGCGGAAGTAAAAATAAGCCAAGTGTGTGAATGGGTCACTATAAACAGTGTAAATAGTTTAATGCCATAAGTGAATTGTTATTATTATTGGCATGGCTCACTACCTTAGCTGAGGGGTGGGATTTTCGGAAGTGTCACTCACACCCATAGATCCATTTCTGCAACACCAGCCTTCAGATTCAGGGGGTCGTGCGAGTAAAGCCAGAACCGTGAGTTCGACGAGCGCTCATCGCAACGGCGCCGTGCGGGTTTCGGTCCGGTTTCTCGGCTTTTACCTTCACGTACGATTGCGGGAAAATCGAGGAGCTCAAGGCCTCGGCTGCGAAACGGTGTGTCGCTTTGGGGCAACCGGTTTACTGCACCGCCTGTCCAAGTGTGTGGCGGATCCCAAGAACACATTTCTGCAGATCAAGGAGCGGTTCGCAGCCTGAAAAGCAGCCGGTTGGTAAACATGAAGGGAAGAGCAACACCTTTGTGGAAGAAAGTACGAAAAAGTGCTTTAAGGAAAAAGCGCAAGGCAGACAGATACTTAGGGAACTGGGTGAGAGATGGAGCGATTAGAAGGCGATATGGAATGATGGAGAGATTTTGTGGGAAATGCTGAAAGATGGAGATTGGACGGAGGGTGTGAAAGACGGAGATTTGAGGAATATGGTGAAAGACAGACGGAGCGGCGGGAAATATTAAAAGACAGATTTGAGGGAGATTGTGAAGGATGGGAGAGATTTGAGCAAAATAGTGAAAAACAGATTTGAGCAAAATAGTGAAAGACGGAAGAGGCTGCGAGGGCAAAAATAAAAGGCAGATAAGAGGCTTGAGAAGGGATTTTGCGAAGGAATAAAAGCGGAGAGAGTTTTGATGAGAGCTCTAACTACTGTGAATGGGAGGCAGTCTTTGAGGCCTCTGTTTTGCCCGAGATGACAGACAGAAAAAGAAAAGAAAGAGGTGTAATTAACAAGCTTAATGAGTTTGTCGGCCTTTTGTAAGCAGAGAAGGTTTTTTAAAAGGAAGAGAGTTTTTAAGGCAGTAAATCTTCTCCCTCAATGCTGTCAAAGAAGTTTTTTGTCGAGCAGTTATCACAGCATGTCAAATTGCTCCGGCTCGAGAAATAATTTGGATTTTTTTTTGTCCCTCCAGAGCGCCGCGAAACAAAAGGCACCCCCCTGGTCTAATTTGCTTTGCTAGGGTCCCTCTGAGTGGGGGGTCCGCGTGGACAGAGAGGACCCCGTTTCTGGGATGGGGGGATTAAAGTGTGCGTGCGCGCGCGCGCGTGCGTGTGTGTATGTGGGGGGGGGGTTGTGATAGACTCTGCTGGCAATTTCACCCAAAATGCTGCAATTGTCCCAGAGATTGAACAGTACGGAGCCTCGGCGCTCATTTCCCCTCCTTTCATTATCGCTCCTGTATTTACTTATCTTTGTCTCAAAAGGAAAAAAATCAAAGTGTTTAAAGGCCCCTTTCATGCGGAGAAAGGTTTTTAACAGCGCACGCGGCTCTGACGTGGCTGTGTTAAACCAGGAGATGGTTGTGTTATGGAGAAAGTATGAATAGCAAATGAGTCCTTTTCCTCCTTTCGTTGGAAATTAGATCCTTCATTTCGCCAAATTACGCTTCCCAATGGCCCCCACATAATGCTTTTTTTTTTTTTTTTTTGGCTAAGATCTACAATTTTGAGGTTTCAAATTAACACGTATGCTACCTGTCCCATGTTAAGAAAATTACACCATCAGCAACTGGGGGAACTGTTATAGTCCTTCACGGTGCGCCTGGCCATTTCATCCGTCCGTTCCCGAATGATGCGGCACGCAAGGAAGGCGATGTGGCAAGGACTAATAAAACGCTGCCTCTTTTGGCGGATTTACATTTCGGGAAAAATCTGGGGGGGAAAGAAGTTGTAAAAAGAGACTTTGCTGTTTAGCGCATTATGAACTTCATTCGTGATGTCCGTTTTCGCGAAAGCCTGCGCCGAAACAAACTCTTTTACGCCTCTTTACGTGTCCGGGCCGTCTCGGTGCGCCTTACTCGTGGACTCGAACGATTACAGAACTTCTTATTGTGTCATACAGCAGAAGATTAATAATAAAGCAGAGCGGGTCGTACAGTTACCGCGTGCCAGAGCTGCAGATGTAAAACACAAATCTTCATTGGTGCTTTTCTCTGCCGCACTGCCGCTTACAGCGATTTACCCAGTTTTGAAGCTGGGTAATTTTTACTCCATCAGTTTGAGTGCCTTGATCAACGGCACTGCGGCAGGAGCGGGATTCGAGCTCAGCTCCTTCGAGTCCGAGGGGGGCCGCGGACCACCGCGGTTCTTTGCTGCTCCATTTGAGTCGCGTTAGAAGCGGGAAGCGGTTTCCCAGCATCTCACGTAAGGGACAAAAAAGGCAATTTCATGCATTTACGAAGTGGTTTTTGCCGGGATGCCTTTCCGCGCGTCTTCGACCTGTTCGTGTGCTCCATTCCCTCGCTGCTGGGGGAAGAAGCGCGCAGCAGTAGCTTTGACAAGGCCGTCTCCACCGCAGCCATAGGCCTGCCTTCCGCCGTGCTTTTAAATTCTAGTCAAACTTAATTACAGATGTTTCTCCAAACTGTGTGGCTGATGGGAGCCCGGACGATTAGTTTGGATATTGAAGAGGGCCCCCGAGGCCCCCGGTTGGGCAGAGGACGGAGGAGGAAATGTGCGCGGGCGCCATCTTTTCCGGGTGGAAAGTCTCAGGCAGCTTATGCACTGTAGCGCTGGTAATTAAATAGTAATTTAACTGCTTGCCCTAGAGGACAGGGGACCCGGCCGGGCCCGGGGCTCAGGGCCCACACACAGGATCTGGATTTAATGAAATGTTGAAGCAGCACCACCTCTGTCCCATATTCACATGCCCTTCACAGCCACTCTGTGTGTGTGTGTGTGTGTGTGTGTGTGTGTGTGTGTGTGTGTGTGTGTGTGTGTGTGTGTGTGTGTGTGTGTGTGCGCGTGTGAGAAATGAGAGCGAAAGGTTACTACAGGCCTCTGCGACCGTGTCCTACCGGCAAAGCCTTAGCACCGTTTTCCCAAGTTAACTGCGACTGTTTATTTGCAGCCGTGCTTACTTGCGGCGCACAATGAGGCCAACTGGGCCAACTGCGTGCGATCTGCACCCATCCTTTCGTTCCCCGTGTGTTCGCGGACGCCCGCGTGCGTGCGCACATGCAGCACGCGTGTGTTTGTGGCTGTAAGTCACAGAGAGAGAAGTTAAAGTGAAGCTCGTACAGCACAAAAGTAAATAAAAGAATTTCCAGTGCTATTTCTCCCATCGTCTGTTTTTGTTACGCTGACTCGACCACACGGCGCAGCTTTGGCAGCGGTCACTCGGGTTAGAACCGCTGCCAAAGTTGCACTGCAGCACGGCGACGCTGGTGTCATCCATGGTATGCGCCGAGTTGTTATTAATACGGCATTTATGAAAAATGCTGTATCGGGATGATGATGGTGTATGTGTTTCACAACTGGACTGACCAAAGCGTTCACGTGCTCACGTTCTCTGGCGGTGAATTGATGTTCTCACCTTGAATTACGCTCTCGTGATCTAGGAGGCCAGAAAAACCCAGTTTCAGTTCTGTTATCGTATGTGTAAATAAGAACCTTATTACATGGAGAATCACAGAAAGAATACTTGGTTTCGAAGGTCATCTACCTGCAAGACCTGCTGACCTGTTAGCCGGGGACACATTTCAGCCACGTCCCTTAGGAGGCCGAGGACCGGTTTCATTATTCCCTTTTTGTTGGTTCTGCACACAGTATTGAACGTTTCGATTCTTCTTGAACCTAAAGCAGTACATTTCATACGAACATAAATGAAACGCAGGACATCTTCGCAAAGTGTCCCACAAGGCTGAGGCTGAACTCGCAGCGTGAGCTGAGCTGAGCTAACTTTCGCCCCGCGATGTTACAGGCCGCCACTGTGTTTATTTTTCGGCTCATGTAAGCAAAATTATACAGTCCAAATACGTACAGGTGAATAATAACCGCCGTGTTTTGAGGCATTACCTAAACCTCATGTTTTACTGTGCTTGTATTTAAAATTTTCTGCCTAGTCGTGAAGTTGGGCCTCTGCTAAATCCCACTCACTTCCCGTAGAGGTGTTTGTTCGGCGCGACTGCGGCAGTGCTGCCCCGAGCAAAGCGGGAGGAGGGAGGACGATGGGGAAGGAGCAGCAGCGCGTGTCTGTGTTGGACCATCGTCCGCCAGACAACCCGTCCCGATCAAATAGTCATATGTAGGGAAAGGGACTGATCCGCGTGACCCGCACGGGGGCGGACAGGCGCGCGGCCGTAAATGCGGGGAAGGGTCGGCTTTCAGGAGAAGACACCAAGTGACGCGCACGTCGCGGCATTTTCCAGCTTCTGCCTCGGCTTTTATCGCTGACCTGTTACCGCTCGCAGCCAGGATCTCCTGCGCGCCACCGAAAAAGTCCCCCGCCGTGCGCGGCCCGCTCATCGGGAGGTTCCGTCTTCCCCGCTTCGCGCATCCCGGCAACACGCGCTCGGTCACGCGGGCTCTTACTTATGCAAATCTCCAAAGTAATTTCTGCTGCAACTTTTCAAACCGGAATGTAAGAAATACACGCGCATCGCCGGCTGCTCTAAAGGAGGAGTCCGCGCGCGCGCGTTCGTGCGCATTTGGTACCGAACAATATGATTCGGATTAGAAATAAACTGTCCATCCATCACCGGCGCTCTGAGGCCGCGGCTGTAGCCCGCAGCATCCTCTACGCCTGGCGACGGCACCGCCAGCCTTCATGTCCTATAAGACTCCACATGCTGAGGTCCTGCAATTAAAGGGGAGCTCACCCCATGCCTCATATTGCACGGGCAATATGTGCATTATGTATATCTAATAGTGAGTATGAGAGGTTTGCCGTAATGAGCATTTATGGTAAGTAGACACATGGTGATATCTGCAGTAATGTTTCTTTAGGCGTTTCTCATATTTCCTTGCAGCTGTGAGACTCATAATTTTATTAAACCAGTCACGCGCACACAGACACGCGCAATAATGACACTTGCATAATAACTTGAGGGAAGCCGTAGGATGGGGTGGTGGGGTATAAGCTGTCACCGTAGGACATCAGCTACCAAAACAGGTGTGTGTTTGACAAAGGAGACCCCTGCCGCTGACGCCTTGGGAAGACGAGGCTGTGTTTCTTCTGTCTTCGAGGCCTTGCTACCGCAGGTCTGGAGGGGTCGGAGCCCCGAGCCCGCAGAGCGGTAGCCTCTGGCAGCTGTCCCGAGGCAAAGAATATTTCACAGATGAGTAATATCATCAGCACGGAGTCTGCAACCTTATAGGCCGGCACTCACGGCCAAGGCCCTTCCTGTGCTGGGGATGAGACAATGCAAAGGGCCCGGCTGTCGCAGCCAGCAGAAGATGTCTGATATTTCATCCTTGTCATTTTATTAAAGATTTAAACAGTTTTGCGTCTCCCAACAAATACATTCCGGCCAATTTCCCTGACATGCGCACTCAGAGCTCACGGAGCGGATTTGTAAGCCCTGAGCAAGCAGGCGGAGGGAGGGCAGTTAAGATTATGATATTTTTTAAAATCATATTTTCACATGAGAATTTAATAAATATAAAGCATGCATTTGTTTTTAGAAGAGCGCTATTGTGTTAGCTCCGCTGAAGGGGCTCCAGTTAGATAAGGGTGCATATGAGTCTTGTCAGACAGTGGGGAGAATTAGGATGAAGTGGCTGAGATGTTAAAAAAAAAAAATTCCTGACATTATCGTTATGACAAAAATGTGAAAAGTCGCATTCGCTGAATCGTGGCTGTTCATCACAATGTGGTCTTGGGGTTATTAGTATTAATAAGAATGAGAATGAGCTTCAATATATCCATATATTCTGTCCTACACTGCTTTTATGAGCGGTCGAGGTGGTGACGCCCTTTAATTTCTTTCCTTTTCAGATATTTTCCCCCCGCGTACTTTTTTAATCTCTCATATTCGATTTCAGTGCCTTCTTCTTCCTTACAATATATCCCGGTCACTCTCTTTTTCGTTCTCTCCATACGTGCGTGCGTGTGTGTGTATATTAGTGACATCGATCGATTATTCTACCGTAGAGGCTCACGGGATCGCGGGACATTTTTTATAACTACCCTTGGTCCTTTGACCCAGCCCAGCCCCAACTTTGATGGGTGGCATCAATATCCATGTCAGCATCCTGACACTGGCCAAGCTACATCAATAAATATTTCGCAAAATAAGATGTTTCTGGGGCTGAATAATTTATAGTGCGTGATTAGCTCTTATATTTTGTAGAAATCCAATCCTACATTGAGGATCTGGTTGCCTTGCATGTTTGTCTTGGGTTCACAGGAAAAAGAGACCCTTTTCCTCCTGTGCACTGTGGGAGCTGGGGTCTCGACAGGGAGCAATGCAATACATTGACAAGGGACCGTCTTGCTGGTGGGTTGCAGCCCTTGCAGGGGGCCGGATGACTCCTCTCCAAACCTTCTGGCTCCAGCTGAGCACCGACCGTCTTCGGTGGCCATGCCGCCCAGCGGGAAGGGCCGTAGACCCCCAGAGCCGGGCCACTTCACCCTTTGTAGCTATTAGATACGTCCGTACGTTTTTAAAGCCTTTAATCTAAACATTACCCATTACCTGCTGTTATTTTGGAAGCGT
This sequence comes from Heterotis niloticus, assembly GCA_018136845.1. Lineage (NCBI taxonomy): Eukaryota > Metazoa > Chordata > Actinopteri > Osteoglossiformes > Osteoglossidae > Heterotis > Heterotis niloticus. Next base: position 3,954,701 of record CM030904.1, read on the forward strand.
TCTTCTGAAATCACTTCAGTGATCCGATAGCAGTTAAAAACTGCAAGTAGTTGAGAAAGGATAACACACATAAGTTCCCAACAGATCTTCTTTGCTAACCGGACTAAAAAAATCCTTGCTTGTGTGGCAAGCATAACACTTAGCTGACTTAAGGCCATCGAGAGAAGAAAAGCGTGCGGGCATTTTTCGGTGCTATTTTTTCCAACTCCGACTGAACAAGCAGGTGATCGCGGACAGCAAAGCCGCGTCCTGTGCTTTGCCGCAGCCTCGCATTGTGGGGATGTCGGATGCGAGCGGCGGAAACTGCGGAGGAGATCTTAAAAAAAGCCGAGGGCTCCGTTTCTCGTCCGCACAGCGACGCGGCCGTAAAGGTGCGGCGCAACCGTCCGCTTTCATCTCCGTCGCCCCGACTTTGCGACCAATTTTTTCACCAAATCTCAGGATACCGCGGTAACAATCCCAGCGTCCGCACTCCGTTGTAAGTTGCTTTTGGCGAAAAACTATTGTCTGAAAGAATAAATAATGACAATAAAGCGATGACACGGGAACGCGGAATAGTACCGTCACCTGGTGGAATCCAGAAGGAGTCCTGCGGCGCTACGATCCTTTTGCCAAAGTTTGCGGCCAGGTTTGTTTGCTTGACAGTCGGCTCCTTTCCTTCTTCTCTGCATCAGCGTGGCGAAGTTGAGCCATTGCCAAGTCATCCTAAGTGGAAGTACAATTTTCCTTTTGGAGTCTGCAGGTTTGCAAGCGCATTACTAAATATAATCTCTCACGGCCCTCCGCACCCCTACTTCACCCCAGAAAGCAATTAGCCGGGTGCCGCGGCCCTGTGTGACACCATGTGATTAAATGTGGCCCGACGCGGGACATCTCTACGGAATTCCGAATGGCAGGCGGAGGGCGAGCGCGCTCCAGCCCGTCTTCCACGGCAGACGTTATCTTCACGCACCTGTTTCAAGATGAGCGCCAGCATTTTTTTTCTATCCCGTCATACCTTTGTGTTGGCTGAAATTTGAATAAGATTAATTTTCGCGGTCTGACACCTTTATTTCCATTTACCGCTATGTGAGAGAACTTAACATATGGTTAAACGCTGTCACGCTGGTCTGTTGTGTCCTGCTGAATTGTGTTATGGTTTCTTAGCTTCCTTCTTACGAGCGGCGCGGGGAATGGTGTTCGGCCCGCACAAAAGCCTTTATTTAAAGCCTTTGCTGCCCCGAGGACTAAAAACGTCGACCTGAAGGTGAAACCCGACTACGGCGGGACGGCCCCACGCAAGGGAGTTAACCGTATGAGGTGGCGACCTCGGGCTCGCCGCCTCCGTATCTTAAGGTACTGCCACTGCTACCGGCCCGGGAGCTCCTGACACACAGGACGGAGAGTGTTAGATCAAGAGGGCGTCAGCCTGGGGGGCTGGGCCGTGTCCATCTGCCATATAAGTTGAGCACGCCGCCGCGATCCTGCTCAGCCACGCTGCTCCGCGCTGCCGATATCCTGGACTTCGCATCGCAGCGAGAAGAACAAGGAGGTTCAAGGAGGGAGCCAGGGGGGTTCTGTTCATTAGCACAGCGAAGATGCCTGGGGGCCGTGGGAAGAGATGTGGGGCTTGTATGGAAATTGACCAGTGTGCGGTAACTGTTCGCCTGGCACAGGCCCTTTGAAGCGCGCTGTTCAGCAACCGCGCTGTCTTTGTTCTTGGTAATTGCCTAAATGATCTCCGCGGAGCACGGGGCCACGCTACCAGTGAGCTAATCCCAGGCAACCCATTCGCGTCGACCGAGAGCCTCCTTCACCCCGGTCACCCCCCACACACAGCCCACTCATCGCTCTGTTTCGGTTCTTTTCGAGCTGCTCGCAGTCAAGGGTTGACTGTGTGTGTATGTATGAAGTGTCGGGAGGGGGAACGGGGGGGGGTGTTTGTTATTTGGATGAGGACTGCGTGTTCTGGGAGCTTAGCCACACGCTAGCCAGCCCCTCTTTCCCCCCACCATTGATATGGAAATGTTCGACAGCCCTGTTTGCAAATCATGGAGGAATAATTAGTCCGGAGCACTTAGCAACAACAACTATAACACACGCCTCTGATCCGAGCCGAGCTGCCCCCTTTTTGTTATTTAACCTGCTGCTGGCAACGGGACAGGCCCCCCGCGATTGAGAAAGAGACGGGGTTCGAGGGGGAGGCGCGAGTGCCGGAACCTCGCCAAAGTTCACGCAGCCGGCGAGCGGTGCGGTTTGTCTCCTGGCGAAACCCCCGGCCGTCGGCAGGAGCAATGGGCCGAAGAGGTCGAGCGTTCGTCTCGTGAACTGAAGTTCAGGTCCTGAAGGGAGGACTCACCTTCAGGTTCAAACGCGGTCAGGCTCGGGTCGCCCCCCCCCGAGGTCAAGTTCAAGTCGTCCGGACGAAGAAGAAAGGGGCCCGAAACCGACGGACGGAAGAAATGGTCAGCGGGGGCCCCCGTACTGTCAGATTGGGGTTAAAGAAATGCGGCAAGACGCGGCCACGCTGTTTCGCTCGGTGCTGTGGTGCCAGGCGTAATGAAGAGACCCCCTGCGTGGCAGCCCGGGACTGGGGTAGTAGCAGGGTATCAGGTAGACCAAGGTCCCTTGTAAAAGCGGCCCCTATGAATTATAAATCACAGGCCACCGGAGCCACCGCCAGTGGGATTGGGGTGCATGGGGGGAAGCTTATTCCCGGAACAAAGGACCGAGGTGGGGGGGTTGCTTGCGGAGCAGGCAGCGGTGGAGTCGAGAGGGGGGTTTACCCTTGATCGGTTGTATTTTTATGTGATTGCGATTGCTCCAGAGACGCTTTTACCTTTTCAAGTCCACGTGCTGGTTCCGTTCGTCTTTCCGAGGCCTCGTTCCAGCTCCACCTGCTCTTTTTTGTCACACCTGCGCTGCATACATCACCTGAGAGCTCCCGTTACAGTTCTCATCTTTTTCAGTCGACACCGCTCTTACCATAGCTGCCCACAAATAATATTTGATATAAGTCTAGTTACTTGAAAATTAAATGGAGACTAAATTGCATTTGTGTGTGCGTGTATGTGAGTTACCTGTGATGATCACAGCCTCACACTCCATGACTGTGGATCTCTGGAATATTCTGGTCTTGTGTCAGGCAGCTGTGGACGCAGGAGTCAGGGAAGGGAATGCGATGTCAGTTGTCCCTTCCATATAACCCCGCAGAGAGTTTCGCTGCCGGCTACATCGGCGTTATTAGGACTCCCTCCTTTGGCCTTTTCATCGTAGGGGGGCGCTTCTACTGAGGTTCTAGCCACTACGTTACTTGCTCGGTGGATGTCGAGGCCAGCCATCCCCGGTCAGCCTCTATTCAATGGAAATATTGTTTTTTTTTTTTGCTTTTTTTCTGTGGGTGGAGGGTGTTGGGGTCCGTGTTGATGAAAGGTTGATTGATAGGGTGTCAGGCGCTCTGTGATGAATTGTACTGTGAGCGCGGCTGGCTGTGGTGCCGCCCAGCCCGTCCGCGCCAGCCTCTCCGCGAGCCACCGTCGCGGCGGCTGTACGAAAATGTGATTTTCGCCGCTCAGAAATAGGCGGCGGCCCCTTTTTCCCCGCTGCCTGACTCCCATTTAGTTTGAGAGGGCACAAGTGATTCTTTATTGGATGAAATCGGCAGTGGATTGGATAAAGTGTTAGAGCGCCCCGCCATCTATCACTATCACCGCCCAGCTCCTGCTTCGTCTTAGCAGAGGAGAGCAAAAGCAGAAAGCAAAATGGAAAAAAGGTAAAAAATCAGAACGCTTACAGGATGCCGGGAATCTGAAAATTAGCCACGGAAAGACATGGCTGCATTCTACGGCTCGGAAAAACCGGCTCCCGTCTGATCCGACGGCAGACATTTTCCTCGCAGATCCGCCCCCACCTGATGAGTCGGTGGATTCTCCACAGCATTGAAAGTCGGCGGGTGCTGCTGTAAAATTAAGATTTCGTAGCTTTCAAACGTTTAGGTCACCCTACCACCCCCCATGAAAGATTCATCTGATTTTGCTCCAGCAATTTCCCAACTTGTCCAGATCAGAGTGAGGATCCCGAACCTGGCGAGCCAAGCGCACAGACAGCTTTCTGCTCTTCTCTACAGTCCGGGTCATTTATTAGCACCGCTGTTTGTTTGTTCGCACATGGGCATCCTCCGCGCATTCATTTTTAAATGACGGCCCCCGCTGCCCATGTTCCCCCGGCAGCTCTGCGTTTTAAGCAGTAAATGGGCCTGCATTTAGCTCTGGGCGCTGCCATCGGGGCAAGAGCATCCAAAATTTCAGGGGGAAAGCGGAGAGAGCCGGAATTATTTAAAAGCTCAAACTCCTCACATACTTTTTTTTCTTTTATGCTATAAATAATGCATTTAAAAAATGAGCTTCAGACAATGTATAGCTGTTTGTAAGATGGTCTGTTTTGCAACCTTTAGCCCCTGAAAGGTCCTTCTGGCTGTGGAGTCCTGAGGCACTAGTCGCCCACAAGCTTTTTTTCCCCAGTTAATAAATCATGACCAAAACAGAGCAGCACTTATCAACCTGGTCAAATTGCTCCTACGAGCCCGAGCAAAACCTCCCGCAAATATTTTATTAAGGGTATTTAAACATGCTACAGCGGCTACGAGACACACAAACCGCCTTTTAATGGTTTTTGAGTGAGATCTCTGACACGGGCAGAGGGCCTGAGCCCGACAGATGATAGTGTTGTTACCTGGCCTCGACCGCAGATTGCGGTCTGAAAGCCTGTCGCTCAAAAGCCAGGGGAAGTTTTGTACTCCTGCGGAGAGGTGTAACGCAGCACCAAGGAATATCGTGAAGCGGATGCGTCTTTGTGCAGGGACGCGCTCCCGTGCAGGCCGCGGTTCCACGCGCAGACGGAGCGGGACAGCGCGGCAGGTTCTCCAAAGAGCTGAAACGAGAAGCTCTGCCCGGTCTGCCTTTCTGCCCACATCACAACGTTCGTGCAGACGTATTGATTTTTAGGCAAAAACATCTGAAAACAGTATGCGTATATATCTGAGCGCATAAAGAAACATGGGGGTGTTAGATGAAAAACATTTGAATTGTAATCGTGCATGGCACATAATCCCTAGAAATGATTTTTAAACTCAACAGCTTTTTACATTTTTTATTCTTTCTGCCTTACACACAGAGGTCTAATTTGCTATCTATCTATCTATCTATCTATCTATCTATCTATCTATCTATCTATCTATCTATCTATCTATCTATCTATCTATCCTTCCTTAAGTCCTGATCAGCGTTATGGCGCTCCTATCCTGGAGTCAGACTACATCCTGGATTGGGTACCACTTTAATACAGGGAGGCCGATTACTGTATTTTAGTTTTGAAATATTTTAACAAATTTACATTTTAAGCAACATTTTGTAGTAACTGCACCTTATTTGTTCCATGCAAATAAAAACAAATGAATGAACTCCTTTCCGCACAGTTAAAGAAGCTGCCCAGGTTATGTTTAGCGCGTAAAATCAGAGAGGAGAGAAGTCACCGTTGGATGGAAAGAAACTGGGTTTCCTATAGCACAGTTACAGACTCGAACTGGTCACCGCATGCACTGCATACTTTGAATATAACAGGAAAAGAAAACAAAGGCTGTGGTTGCTATGTGTTTAAACATAATAAATCAATAAGGGAGTCACGCAGAAAGTGGCTCCGTTTGACAAAATAGGGGGTTCTGGTCCTTGGACTGCTCGGTGTTTGACACAGGAAGTGCAGGCACGAGGTGCTGATGGGGCGAATTTTGACGGGGGGAAGAAGAGGCCTTCTGCTCTAAGCCCACAGTCGCACGGTGCCCGAGCCACAGTAGTGGCAGGTATGTTTTTTCCCAAGTTGAGAAATTACTTAGACCTTCTCAACAAAGAAGAAAAGTTAAAGAGTGCTGACAGTAATAATAAAAGGTGAGAAAATCTTTTTCTTTTTGTTCCTTTCAAGTTTCGAGCATCCACACGTCTGAAGCAAACTAAAAAAAATCATTACGCGATTGTTTCATCTGACTATGTCTTTCAAAGTACAGAAGCACTGGGCTGATTAAAGATGACTAAAATCCAAACCTGACCGAGGACTACCTTCTCATCCTGTTCTCTTTAACTTTTATTTTTAATGGAGTACCTGCCCTGAGCCCGTTTGCTCCTGAACAGAAGGTATAAATGTTTTAGAATTTTACAGAAAAGAAGGGAAGAGGAGGGACGACTGAGGAAAGGACGGGTAATTGGAGATGGATTTGGACCTCAATAATTTATAAAGCGGTCCCTCCGTCGTTTTTCGCCCAACCGGTATTTGATGAAAGAAACAGACTTGTTTAGCACGGCGCTAAGTAAATACCAAGAACAGCAGAACCACGTAGGTTTGACTTTGACAAGAGTACGAGTCGCCGACCCGGCGGGCCAGCAGGATGGTGGGGTTGAACGGAATCTAGGGTGGGGCAGCAGTAGAATGTGGTGGAGGAAGTGGGCGGGGCCAGTGGTCAGGTCCGGAGGGGGTCAGGATGGGTGGAGTTGGCCCAGGTTGTACCCGGGTTTGCTGTTTTTCTCACGTCGGCGGGGGTTTAAAAATATGCCGCCATGCTGCATTTTCAGTCATGCGGCTTGCGTCGTAACTGCTCCCCAGCATCAGCGTCGACCTGCGCTTCCTATCCAAAACAAAAGGCGGGTATTTTGACACGAGCGTATCAGCGATTTTGTGCCGAATTTTTTACACGCTTCTTCTGTTAACACGGGTGTCTGTCTGCACGGTTCTTACATATTAAATTGTCACAAGAACAGACGCAGAGCGGGATGCATGGGCAAAGGAATCCTAAGCGAGGAGCGTGGAGATGGGCTGCGTGCCGCCATCACACGTTCACCCGTTTCCCGGCGCTACCACGTGACCCAGGCACTCGAACCGGCAGCACTTAAGCTTAAACTCCCCGGAGAAGGGGAGCCGATGCGTGCGTCAGGACGGACGTCCTTTCATTCGCAGATCGCCGACGCGAGCCCTGACCAGGCAGCAGCACGTTTACACCGTGTTTGAGGAAACAATCTGCGATAATGCGGCCTTATCGATCAGTTATCCACAGCCGGCGCTCAGAAGGCAAGAGGTCCGCTTTAAAGTCCCCTCCCGTCGCTCTGTCCACTCCTCTATTTACTGGCGCAGAGGGTCCACCGTTCCTCCCCTCCTGGGGTCCTGCGAGTCAACTTCAGTTGAGGGGGCCTGGGGAGCCACTAATGTCCGGACCACAGCTCCATCTGTATCTATCAGTGCGGAGGGGCGCAGCTCCGAGGGGGGCTCGAGGGGCTCTGGGGCTCGATTGAAAATGTGATTTTAAAATAGCGGCGTGCTGCTTGATCTTCTTAACATCTTGCTAGGGAAAGCAATAAATCAGTATAGTTTCACATTAATTGTTGCTGTACAACATTTGAGGATTTTAAAGCTTGAAAAACAAGTATCCGTTCCGCTCGGTTCCAATCTGCCGTGTTAACGTTTTTTTTTTTTTTTCTCCTAGTCAGATGATATCATCCCTTTTTAAAAGGGAACGCTTTCTATTCTGGCCGCTCCGAAATGTTCTGGTTTTGGTCGACAGACTGAGATTTTCTGTGCCCTCCCTTTGAGATGTAATGATCATTGCGGCTGTTGGCTGTTTTATCACCATTAGTGACTGAAAGCCGTCTCCCAGCAGATATTAGAGGCCAGTCGTTCAAGCGCAGCTCATATGCGGTGCCTTTATGGTCTATTGTCTGTGATCCTGGCCCTCTCAGGGCTCCGTGTCACACTTTTGACCCCGGCTATATTGCGGTCTGATTGCAGCTGCTCCAGAATACAGCATGCATTAAAATACAAAGCAGGTGCTCGCAGCAGACAATGAATTCAAATGCAATGCTGAGGCACTAAATCATTTTAAGTCATAAAAAAAAATATATTTTCACAATGCAGTTATCCACATAATATATAAAAAAGCCATTACCATTATTTTGTAGAAGTAAATCTGCTTTTTTTTTGTCTCCCCCTCATCTTTATTCCCGTTTTGTGCATTTGCTGTAACACTACCCTAACCCAATTTGAGGCGGCTGAGTGCTGGTCAGCGGGCGCGTGTCCCTGGGCTAGACAATGCGCCTTGCTCCCCGGCGGACCCCCTTGTCACCACGGAGGCCTGCCGGTTCGTGCGTCTGTGATCAATCTCGCGCAGATCAGTCACGGTGTCACAGTGGTGGCCGCTCTCTCTCTTTCTCTCCCTCTCTCTCTCTCGCTCGCACTCTCGAGTGCTGCCCCGCTCTCGATCCCGCCGTCCCTCCGGCTCTGCGGGAGAACCAGGGGCCATGGATGATGCCGGTCCGCGCGGCCCGAGGTCTGGATAATTGACCGAACCGGTGCCGGAACGTAGCAGAAAGACCAATGCAAAGGTAAAGTGGCTTTTGATTCTGTGTTGCTGTCACGCTTGGAGACGAGGCCTGGTCAGCTGCGGTTCCACACGTCGTCTCGCACCTTAACCTCCCGCCTCTGCCCGGACCCACGTTAGCAGGCACGCGCTCTCACCGGTCGCCCTCTTGCCGTCCGCTTTCAGCTCCTGTTCCTCCGGTTTAGTGCCTGCGCCGCCGCTCGACTCGTGCTGAGCATCGTGCGCGTCGCGGTGCCGCTGTGGCCTCCTGCGCAAGTTGCTGTCAGACGCAGCTGAAGCTACTTTAATGGCATTAGGGTTTTACTTTGGTTTCAGAATGTGGCGCAAACTTTGAGGACGGGTAAAGTTTTTCCATTGCGTTCATACGGCAGGGCATTTCTGAGCATTTTATCAGGAATATTCTGGTTGGTTTGGTTCGGCCGTTTAGGTGGTCGGCGATGACGACGGACGCGCCAGGGTTCAGTCTGGCCGTTGGAGTTTAGCGAACTTTCCTTCGGTGGGACATCGGCGATGACATAAGGACATTAACTTGCGCCGACTGCGGTCGTTTACGTTAAGCAGCAATGTTTCGGCAGAATCTGGTGCGAACGAAGCGCGGGACTGAGCGTTCGAGTCCACGGGACGGTTGTAGTCATCACCGGTTTGGTAGCGCAAACGTTTACCGCGTTGACGGCTCAACCGAGCGGCCGCGTCGCGGGCAAGGTCCTCCAGAACCTCCACGACGCGCTGCGGGAAGTTTTCTTTTCCTCGATCGCACCGATTTGGCAGGTCGGAGGGATCATTTTCAAGGGTCAGAGGGAAAAAGATCGTAGGCGCCCGGGCTGCGGCGAAGAGAAAGATGGAGCAGCTTGTTGGCAGTCCATTGACCGGAACGTTCAATCACTTAGAATCACTTAAATACTTAGAGCAATCGCAGCAATTCTGGACCGTTTGACTTGCATGATGTCAATTTAACTACAATCTAATTCTACGCTGGGGTGCATGACATTTTGAGCCTTTCAGAACTTGTTTTAAAGTTAATGCACATGGAAGCTGTCCAGTGCCCTAGAGGTTAATGGCTAACAAATTAACCCCCAGGCATTAGTGTCCAAATAGCCCGCAACACACGATAACCTATAATCAATATTAGCAATTATCTGTCAGGCCTAACCTGATGTTAGTGACCTGTCTCGGCGGAGAGCGGATCTGCTTCTGCGTGCAAAGTGGCTCTGATGATTTCATTACTGGGTTTTTTAAGCATTTCCGATACCGGGACACCTGGGACTCTCGCTCTCTCTCTCTCTTTCTCTTTCACTGTCTGTCTCTCCCGCTCTCCCTCCCTCCCTCTGCTCCCTTTCAACTTTCTTTCCAGCACAAAGCTCTTTCTCTCAATCGCTGTCTGGTGGCATCATCCTCACCGTGGCCGACATGGACGGTGCCACAGTCTGGCTCGTCGCGGTAGCGCTGACAGCACAGACGCTCCCTCCCTTGCGTTTGACGTGACGTTGCTGCCGCTTATGCGGAAGCCCCTGAGTATAAAACAGTGCTTTTTCAGAAATCCCACCGCAGGGATGCGCCCGTAAAGGAGATCGTAAGCTACGTTTTGCCTGTTTTACCTGCGCCCCAAGCTGTGCCGGGAAGCGATCGGGCCGAGCGCCGCGTTCTCTGGTTAAACGCCCCGCCGTAAACGTCTCCGGGTTCGCTTTTCTCGTGTTCGCGTGCAGGTGCACCTTTGTGTCCTGTCTCTCCGGCGAAAACGCGGCCCGACGCGGCGCCACGTGCGTCTCCCAGCCCAGCCTGCCAGGTCAGAGGCGGCGGCGATGCCTGCAAGGCCGCGCGGAGTCCCTGGTTCCCTCCCTGCTTACACGATCTACCGACAAGAAGATGTCTGTCGGTCTTGACCACTCGCAGCAATCGCTAGAAGATCATTGAACATTTGGTTGGTTGAATTTTTTGCGATATGCACTGATGCAGCAAAGTTTTTGCGACGCTTTCAGTTCTCTTCCGAAAAAAGGAGAGGAACTTTTTTTTCTGTTGCGTTTGTTTGTAGTGCCTGCAAGGCCTTCTGAAACAGCGTTCGTGAGAACGCGTTCAATTTCATGTTCCCCCTTCAGGGGGAAAAGGTATTTCCAAAAAAACAAAAAAAGGAGCAAAAATTGCCTTAAAAATCACTGTTCCTTCTGCGCTTGTGTGAACAGGTACAACGGCGTTGTGAGGCATTTTCCTCCCTTTCCCTCATTCTGTACTACCGAACCCCAAATTTATCCCTCTTTCTATTCAACCGTGCATTCCTGCTACGTTTTTGCACACGACTTTACCTGAACTCTCACGACGTAGCAGGCCGATTTGACGCCGTCGGTACGCAAGGAACGCTGACTGCCGCGTAAAAGATCGCCAAAAACAAATCATTTCAGCGACGCCATAGGGAAAAAATACAACAACGTGCGCACGAATTGGGTGAGCAAGTGTAACAGGAGTTCATAACAACGCCTACCGGGGTATAAGAGGAAAACAGGCATCTGCACTGTGTAGCAGTTTAAGGACAGGAGGCTCAGGCATGAAAATGAACACACGCGGCCCTTACAGGACAGCCGAGTTGCTCGGTGCTCCTCCGTGCAGCACTCGAGCCACCACAAACACGCTTTAACGTTTTATGCGTGGGGAGAAACGTCACTTTTCATCCTGCAGGTAGAGGCTAACAGGTAGAGGCGAACCATGTTGTTTGCTCCAGGAAATCCACACTGCGTCGTCTGCTGGGTTACAGCGGCTTGCAAGAAGCCGAGTCAAGTTTAAAGGCAAAGACTTGAAGTTGGTTCGGTGGACGGATTTCTAATTATTGTGTTGTTCTTGCGGTGGCGCAGTATAAATAACTTCTGAAACGTGGAGGCTTTTTGCACGGAATTCCACGCCGCCTCTTGCTGAGGAGACGTGCGTTCCTCGGCGCGCTGTTTACGTTAAGTGGGGGAAAATCCTGAGAGACGGAAGAGACCAAAGTAAAACAAATACGCGTGCATCTGTTGCTTGCAGACCCTGCTGCTGAATTTATATTTGTGGCTGAGATGTGTAAATCTAGTGTAAATATAGGGTACACCTCAGGTTTTCTTCACACGCAGCGGAGGTGAGAAAGCGCCTTTTAATCCGCACGCTGTGGTGTGAAGAGCAACCCCAGCAGCTCCCCTGTACTGGTCATTCTTGCATGTCTATCCACAGGGTAACTGGGGGGAATTTGGTCTGCTAAACTTTACTGAACTCTAAGAACAGACATCAATGTAGGAGGAGATAGAACCGCAAAGTTATTTATTTTGAATGCTAATATATAATAAGAAAAGTAAGATTTTTGAGTGCTTGGTGTTGAATCTGTGCAGACACTGAAATGCCTCAGTGGGGGGGGGGGTTGAGGGACGGTGTGTTTACACACACACACACACACAGAGGACTCGGTTTCTTTATGTCCTCCCCTCTTCCTGTAGAAACAAGTATTAAGGCATTGTTTTATTCTCCAGTAAACAGACTTTTGGTCACAGAATTTTGACGAAGGACGCGGCAACTTGGCGTTATTGTTTCACCGCATCATTTATTGCGTTTTATTGTCCGCCGTTTTTAAATTCCTCGTTTATATTTCACCTGCGATCCCCCTGCAAACGTTTTGCCTGCGTAAATACGAATTATTAACGGGAACAAATGAATTTCACCTAAATAAACCGAAAGCAGAGAGGAGCACAAAGCACAGCTGTTGAATAGCAGAAATGTCGGGTGTTTAGCAAAAACGAATTTTACATCGTTTTAGGTCTGCCTTAGCGTCACGCAAACATTTAATTCAATTTCAAAATGTTTTTTTGTGTCCGAGTCGCCTTTTAATTTCGTAATTTCGTTTTTAAACGCAACGGACTTAACCTTTTTTTTTATTTTCCCTGCAGAGAAAACGCGTTCCATGCATCAGTAGCAAAACTATATTTTAATTAATAAAACTCGCAATGCATTTAACTACAATATTTAGATTAAAAAAAAAAAAAATTTTTAAAAACTGTAAAAAGGTTTGTGTATATGTTGGAATAAAAAATCAGCAGTGTTTAATGTCGGTCTTTCGAAAATGGGAACATTTGAAAGGAATAAAACAGAACGGAAACGGCGCTCGACGCGTCTGCGCTGCGGACGTTGTTGATTCCGCATTCCTGCGCGTGCGGACGGCGGCTAATTAGTGCGGCCATTAAACAGCAATAAAGAGCAATTAGAGTTAATTGATTTAAAGGGGCCCTGCTTGATTTTTAATTGAAAGCCTCGTTGACGTGTGTGTGTGTGTGTGTGTGTGTGTGTGTGTGTGTGTGTGTGTGTGTGTGTGTGTGTGTGTGTGTGTGTGTGTGTGTGTGTGTGTGTGTCAGTCACCCCCCCCCCCTCCCTCCCTGGTAAACACGCTTTTCACATTCAAATGAGGGACACAAAGTTTGCCAGAGACCCCGCTGGCACCCCCCTACCCCCCCGGGTCCCATTAACGCGGCCCGCCTTTGTTACCCCGCGGTACATTAACCTGATGCGCGAGTTCTGGCGTCTCCCACAAAGGGAGCTCACGGCCGCGCCGCGCACAGGTAAAAAAAAAAAACAAAAAAAAACACGGTAAAACCAGGGCAGGACGGTGCCGACAGAGGAAGGAAGGAAAGAGAGGAAAGCAGCCGAATGAATGAAAGCGCAGGAATCAGCCGTCAAGGAGGGGAACGCAGGAACGAAGTAAATGGCGGTGTAATAATGAACAAGAAATGAGGAATGTAGTGAAATAATAGAATAGCGACACGACGATTCCAAAGCATGAATTTAGTAAATATGTTAGAAACAGCAACTGAATAAATCGGGTTGTGCCGATTAATAAAAACACGAACACAGCAATTATCAGAACTGGAAAATACCAGTTAACAAAACACGATAACTGAGAAAATTGTAATATAGTATTTATTACATTTTAGAAAAACGATGTGGTGATGAACAAAACAGAAAACACTGTCATTTACAGCATTTCTGAAGGTGCATCAAATGGAAAAAAAAAAATCACGAATTGCAGCAATAACGCATTTAAAAATAGGGGAAAATGTAACGCGGGAGGGAACCGGTTGACAAAACCAGGCTACGGTATTTAAATAAGCAAGAACGTAGCAGTTAACAAAAATAAGAATATTTAACCAAACAGGAACGCAACGCTTAACTAAATTGAGTCGGGATAGAAATAAATTTTGTGGTATAATATAGTGGGCGAAATCAGTTACAAAAACAAATAAATTTTTTAAAAAATCATTTATTAAAAAAAAAGACAAAGGGAAGCAAACGCGCAAAGTGCCGCTCCCGTCGGGCGCGTCCCTGCGACCGACGGCCCCCCGCGAAGCGCCACCGCCCCCCCCCCCCGCGCACGGCGGCTTCTCGGTGCGAGGCTGAAAATGGACTTAATCAGTTTTAACTTTCTGTGGCCTCAAATATGTCCCCCAAAAAAGGAGGAAACCGGTCAACAGCGAGCGTTTGAGATGCCATAAAAATACAAGAAGGAAATGAAACGAGCATTTATTGTTTGAACCGTTTATTCCGTTTAATTTGTCTGGGAATTAAGAGTGAATTGGGGACACCTGTTAGTTTGCGTCGAATGACTTTCTTATTCATTTAAATAACGTGCGGCGAAACATTTTGATCGTATCGATTTGAGCGATAAATAAATAAAAAAAAAAAAATACATGAAAATAAACGATGAACTTTTTCGAATGGCAAATTTTAGCAATTCTGAGATGAGAATGCTTTGTTCCAAACAGAGTTTGGTACCGTTTTAAAGAGCAAAATTTCAGGAAAGCTGATTTATTGACGCGGAGCCCAAAGGTGTGCGCACGAACGACTGCAGGTAACGCCAAAAAGGATGCTAACAACTGTTAAGCTCTTAACGGGAACGGGGCAGCTTGGGGTTTGCGTTGCGTCCTTTGAATGATAAAAAGCGAGCCAAGCCGCTCCCGAGGGCTGCAAGGTCAAGTCCATGACCCCTGACCTTTGTCGGGCTTGTCTGGGTGCCGGCTGCTGGACTGGGGGGTGAGGGTCGGGGAGAGGGGGTTGCTTTCCAGCCACCCGTCCTGGGCCACGCACCTCTCTGCTTGCTTCAACGCACACCCCATCTATTATTTATCAGACTTATTAAAAGTTATTTCAGAGCCCTAAGGTCCTGGCACATGACCCGGGAAGGCGTTTCGGGGAGGGGGGTGCTCCGGTAGGCTGGCCTTGCCAACGGTGAAAATGGACACTGGAGCTGCAAATCATGCAGGTTAAAAACAAACATAAAATATGCCCTCAATTATTCAGCAGGCTTTTGATATATAAGAAATAAGAGCACGTTAATATTTCACGAGCGCAACACTGAACATGAATGAATGTTTAAATATACTGAAGTGCCAGGATGGCAAAGAAGTTAGAAATAAATACAGATATAAAGCCCGCATCGCCTTGTTCTGGCGCGCACGTGCAGAGGGGTTCATAAGGGTGACGTGGATGCGTCAGGAGCGCCGCCGGAAATGCGCAGATGCTGATCCAGTAAAAGATCCCAAATCTGTGAATATATGCTTAACTTTCGTGCCGTTACGTTTAATGTACGAATGGCGTTCGATTTGTTTTGGCGACAAAGCCGCATCGGACGGCACGATATTTTTTAGCCGGCGGAGAGGCCACGTAGGGAATCTTCTCCTTCGACGCGTGTAGCCCACAGTCGTCAGGTTCTGAGATTTGGCGAAGGCACAACAAAAGGGGTTGAACTTGAAAGTGGCGAGACGAGCGTGTTTGTGTCCTCGGCGTGTAGACGTGATGTGTGCGACCCACCGCCCTCCCCCATGCATGCGCGCACGCACACACACACACACACACACACACACACACACACACACACACACACACACACACACACACACACACACACACACACACACACACCTCCGGCCACGTCTGGACTGGGGTAAAGGGTGATGGGCGAGGGTGCAGGAGGCAGAAAGGTCAGGGAGGTGGGGTGGGGGTGGCCGGGGACAGTCGGCCGCCGCGGCGTTGAACCTAACAGATGGTGAAGGTTAGGTGACATCCCCCCGGCCGGCCTCTCCCCGGTAATTGAGGATAATTTGAGCGCGGAGAGAGCAGGCCTGCCCGCTGTCGGGCCGGAGAGAAAGAGGCGAGGTTAATATGAAAATGATGTAGCGTTAGCACCGGCTGCATGTAGCAGGCCGCTCTCCCGCGCGCTCTCTCCCCGGGCCGCCTCTAATCCTGGCCCGAGGCATCGAGGATGAAGGGTGTCACCCGGGGTCCCAGCAACGTGCGGCACATGAATTCACGTCCGTCCCGCGGTTCTAACTGCGCCCCCATTAGCGGACGCTCTGCCAGGACCGATTACGCACTCGGACTCAGGGGGGCTCCGGGTTTTGGGGCTGGAGCCGCTTTCAGGGGTGATTTGACAACACCCCCTGCCCGGGCAAGAACAAAAGAGGTCTCGATAAAATGCAGGGAGCCGTGTGATGCTAGCGGTGAACCTTCACCTCCTCCAGCAGCAGACAGAAAGCACGGCTAAAGCGCGCGCCGGAATCACGTTTATCGATCGTGTATTTTTGTACGCGTTTCGCCGCGCAACGTGTCAAATCTCCATCGCATCCGTTCCAGCTTAAGGTGATTTATTTTGCGTCTTAATATATCTTTCAGCGCCGTACGCTGTTTCATGTGGCTTAGTGTGCAAGTAAGAGGGAAGAAAAGATTATTAAGAAAATGTAAAACACACACAAATTATGCCAACTGTATGTTGCGCAGTGGCTTCGAATAAAACAGTGTGTCTTCAACAATAAAACTAACTCTAAGGAAGGTACAGATTGGTTCGTTGGGGTTTTTTTACTTCAGCTTTGATTTTTTTTTTTTTTTTAAGTTTCGGGTGCGATTTAAAAAATTTATTTTAATGGGTTTATGTAACGTATTTGCATGTCTTTGGGTTAAACCTTTGCATTGGGGTGCAGCAGGTGTAGGGGCAAGGGTGGTGGTAATTATTCGACTTTTGAGCAGCGCTGGGCCACGGCAGCATGCAGGCAGAGACAGCACACCGAGAGACTGCGAACACCTACGCGGAGCAGGAACCGAGGGCCGGGTGGGTGTAGCCGGCGTTAATTTTTCCCTGGAAGAGCACAGCTGAACGCCTCGGACATCCACGTACGTAGGGAGCAAACGTCAGGTGTAGACCAGAGTACGTTTTCGTTTCGGGCACGTAAGAATAATCGGCCTGCGTTCCATAACTCCGTCGGAAAGGGAATCTGGAGATAGATGGGGACACATCGGGCTTCTTCCAGAACGCTCGTATCTGGCCGCATTCCCAAAGTACAGGGGCGATGGAAGGTGGAATCTTAACCGTGCTTTTTAATGCCCTGCTCACAAATGAGAAGAGAGGAAGGAGCAGATCCCGATGATGGGTCGGAGGGGGGTTTGGGGTTGGTTTGCTGCCGTGATGTCACTTACAAGTGTTGAACTTGATTTTAATCCTGGAGCGGGGGGACGTTTGCAGATCGCCGTGGTCCCCCAGCCTTGCAGCGCAGTCTCGGTGCAGCCCGGTGGGATGCTGCTGGAAATGCAAACCTTGTTGAGGTCACGCTGTTTGCGGCACAGCTGCGCCGCTTCCCCGCGCCGAGCCCAAAGCGCTCCAGAGCGCCTTAAACTCCAGTGCCACTGCATTCCGAGGTCTGTTTTATTTTTATGCGATGCTGTTCGTGGGTCTGATCGTGCCTCCTTGCCGAAAGGTGCCGCGTGCGGCCTCGCGAAGAGGGCGCTTGGCTCTCAAAGAAGCTTTTCGGGGGCTTTGCGCTGAGGTTCACTCGCAAAGGCAAGGCGCTGCCACTTCAGGTCCTGCTAATGCACATTTGCGCAACTGGGTTCGGACAAGTTGCGCAAAATATTTGGAGCCGCAAAAGCCGGTTAAAATTATATTTACATCAAACTAAATTTAGCGCAAACGGAAGCCAGCAAGTTGTTTGTTAGTTCATAGTGTTAAACCCGATGATGTTTATATTTGGTTGCTGTTTCATCGACAGTCCGTATGCAGGGCAGCTCTTTTGTTCTGAAAGGCGGTCTCTAAGATTCCCTTAGTATTGTTTAACCGAATGAGCGGGGCCGCGTCACGCGGTGTGTCGTGCTTTACGGAGTGCGCGGCGTGCCACTCGCTCAGCCGAACCAGCTCGCCGTGTCGGTGTCTCTTTCTCGGTCACCGTATTTCCCTTCGCTCTGTCCTCGGTCTCATTTTCCTCGGGAGCCTCTGTCATTGCCAGTTCAATTCCGGAGTCCCCGTTTAAAAATCCCATTGGTGTTCGGGGGCAAAGACTGCGATCATGGTTGTTGATCACGGTCGCCCTGCCTGTGTGTGGCATTGTTACCTGTGCCTGGCGTCTCAGCGAGACGCCGGCTTGTACCACGGCGGTCCCTTAAGAGCCCAAACTGTGTGCAGACACCATCATTACTCAGTAAACTATTCATGGCAGAGGGGAGATGCTTAGCCTCCTAAGATGAATGGTGTCTTATTGTTTTGGGCTTCAGCGGAATAATGGCTGGGGGTGAAGGGGTTAAATCACCCATGGCAAGAGGGAATTTGGCCAGATTGGCCCGGCTTCTACCCTTCTCTCTGTCTGTTTCTTTTGTCCCGACCCGCATGGACGCTGTGGCCGGCGGAGGGGGTCAGGGGAGCGTTCCACATGGATGCAGAGGTGGAGAGAGAGAGCCGGCGAGAGGAAGGGGCAGCACAGACGCCACCCCGCAAGCGAGGCCGAGTGCAGCACGGCGCTCTCCTCCGCCGACGGGGGGGTCGGGGGATCCGCAGCGGGAGTCGGTCACAAAAAAAAACGCCGCCTTTCTTCTTAGCTCCTAAAACTGGCTTCCTTTTCTTTTGTTTCGTACTACGTAGATTAAATAATTATCATATTGTTTTTGCGGAACGTGTGGCCGAGATCCAGAGATCAGGGTTCCACGGTCGCCGTATTTTTCCGCGCAGCAGCCCGTGGTTATCTTGCCTTGTGCTTTTACTCGCACTGCCTGCCACAAAGAGGAAAAGGGGGTTAGCGCTTTGCTTATTATTGTGGGGTATTTTTTATTTTTTTCGCTTCCAAATGGGAGGAAAAAAAAATGCATTCATCATTTTGTTGACCTGCTGGATCACGGCAGAAAGCAGTCCTTTGAAAAGTGAAAGAAAAACTTGCTTTTAAATAAGATAAATTGTAAACAAAGCAAAGCCAGCCCTTTGAAAAGGCTTGCCAAGAGATTTACCTCGCCCTGTGGCAAATCATATTTCTTGATCCGAGTTTAAATTTCAAGTGTCTTGGGTTTATATAAACCTGGAACAAAAGAAAATCAGTCTCAGAACAGCAAATATTATCAGCTTCTAGGGCAAGATGTCAAGATTGCATTTTTGTTGTCTCAAATACAGGAGCAAAATGTGTTCTGGGCAAATCCCTGTATAATGTTTTATTTATTCATATTTATTCCAACTTGACTGAAATGTTTTGTAACAACAGTCTAAATTCTCGTGCTTCCAACAAAAAGACACACACACACACACACACACACACACACAGTACAGTAGAATAGAACATTATAAAAGAACAGAAATTATTTCCAATTACAAAGAATATGTTTGTTATATTTGAAATTGCCATGTTTTGTATTTTGTACTTTTACATGTTTTTCACCACGACAATCTAAATTGAAGCACATTGCCGTTTTTCTATACTATATATTTTATATATATTATCACAATGTAATGGTATATAAACAAAAACGTGCTTGCTTGTGTGGAGCAACTTGGAAAAATGAACTTTCCTTGCTGAAAGCAAAGTCGTCGTGTGAATGGACGAACAGGATGTGTGAGAGGTGATGGCAGCTGGGAGGCTGTAAGGGCCGCGGCCCCCCGAAGACCCCTGGCAGGAGTAAGATGAAAGCCCGCCGTATTATGTGTGGGGCTTTTTTCTGACTGTGTGAGAGTTTGTTAACGTCCCGCAAACCATCTCCAGATTCAGCCGAATGACCCCACTTAACCGCCGAGCGTGGCCAACTCTTATTTTGATGCCTGACATACGATTTTTTTTAATTTTTTTTTTTTACTTCAGACAAAATTACAGAAAACACATGTATGGAACCCCAACATGTTGGGTCTCATGTTCCTTCTAACTGCCTACAGCACTAACCAGGCATAATCAGTGAAAACGGCCAAGGCGAGCGCCGTAATTTCATTTCTCTTTGAATAAAAACTCTTATTATGAGGAGATGGTCTAAGTCGAGCCAGCCGTCCGGGCCGCATTCTGGTTAACCGTACTGCTCCATGAAAGGGGCTTTCGCAGTTGTCTGGGGGTGGGTAAGAGACACACGGGGATCGTCATCATTTTACTCCTTTTTATATCATTTTCTTCAGTGTTGCTGGGTGAAGGAAGGATGAGGAACGCCTGGGCAGCGTGCATCTGTGCAGGCCTGGGCTCGGGCAGACCCAGGAGGTGGGCAGCAATGCTGGAGTGTGTATGTGTGCGTGTGCATGTGTTTGTGAGATAGCCGGACCCCACGTTACTCATCACCCTGTGCGTGGATCTATAGGCCACTTCCTATCCTGTGAGAAAGGCCTACAGCAGCACAGCTACAGGCCTTGAGGTGGCGAACCGGTTCACTGGCAGGCGGGTGTGCGATTGGGCCTAAGTCCCATGTTGGCACATCTGGTTGCGCGCTGGTGTTCCAGGCCTCGGTCTGAGCCGAACATGTGGAGTCCAACTGCTTCTCCTGTTCAGCGAGGAGCTGAGAAATTCGTCCACATGTGCTCCTAAGCCCAGAGCACACTGTTAATCTGCTCACCATAACAGCGGAGGAGCCAGACATCTGGGTTACTTTTTTTAAAAACCGCATTTTTTTTTTTTTTTCCCCAGCAAGAATTATTACTTTAAAAAATCTGGATAGGAAAATGAATGTTTTTATTTTGCATCACAAAATGACAATGCAGTAAGTTGTCTGAGTTAATGAAGTATGGAAATCCGAGTATGACTGTTAGCTCGTGTTATAGCTCATCATTTTTAAATCTGCTTCTGCAATTACAGCACAACAAAACACAAGCTTTTCCGCACATTGCGCGACGCCATGGTCCTGGATGATAATCCCACGTCATTACAGTGTGTGTGTGTGTGTGTGTGTGTGTGTGTGTTTGTGTGCATAGAGCTACAGGGGAAGATGATACAGCTTTGAATGAGCGATTAAATGACCCTTTTAAAAAAGACGCTCTTCCAGTAATACAAAGTAGCATCACAATGTGGGGAAGAGAAGAGGGGAGGGTGAAGGTGGGGGGGGGCTTTAAAATAATCCAATTTGGGTCAATAGACCTGGTTCAATAACATAACAAGGTGAAATCTGCAGTTCTGCATGTCCTCTACCAGTTGGCATCTCCTCTGAGCTGAGCACAGTGCTGAGACCTTCTCAAGCTTCCATGACCAGGTCTCCAAACAGCCCGCTTGTCTGCCAGGGAATGAGCCGGAGTCACGTTTTGAGTTTTTGCGGAGAAATATGTGCTTTAGCTCACTGGTCTCTCACGCCTCAGTCGAATGGCTCAGATTCACAGTGTTTACGGCAGATGTCTTTATTTTTTCTTCCGAAAAATAAGAACGTTTCGTTCCTTGAACTTCTCGGTCTATGTTTTCACTTTCATTTCAGTTCTTGCGACCGAATAAAGTCTTCATTGTTAGGCACACATTTGTGCGTATAAAATTTGGATTGCACTTTGTTAGTATGTAATTCGTATTGCTGTAGTATTAACTATTTACACAGCGCGCTTATAAGAAATTTTATTTTTCAAATGTTTTTTGGATTAATTACTGGTTATCGTATATGGTTTCTTGGCCAAAGGATAATTTTCTGTAATCTCTTTTTCACTAAACTAAGAAAGCTAAGATGAATGACTGATATTTATTCCATCTTTTTCTACTACTGGTTAAGGCAGAGCAAGAAAAAGGAATCTGCATTTGATGTTGCAGTGAAGAAGTGGAACTAAAGTCCGATGTCCGTACCTTTCGGTGTCCTTTTGGACTGTTTCGCTCCAAACTGGGGGGGGGGGGCAGGAAGCTAAGGGGCCGTGAGCTATTGATCCACATATTGACATCGTTTGATGGTTTCTTTAATGTGTAACGTAAGACTTTGGCTGCTGCGGGATAGGGTTAAGGGAACAGCAGCAATCTCTCTGTCTCGCTCTCTGTCACTGTATCTGTCTGTTTGCCTGCCTGCCTGTCTGTCTGTCTGTCTGAATGTCTGCATGCCTGCCTGCATCTGTAGCCTGGCTAGGACTAGTACCAGGTCTGCTGGGGGTATCTGCCCCCCTGAGGGTGTTGTTTTGAAATCAGCACCACCAGGGCTTTTATGTCAGATCCTGTCGCTTCCAGGCCAGAACCTACTGGATCAGGTGTCCAGCTGTTATAGCTACACAAAAATGGAAACGGGGCAAGAACTAGAGCAGTATATGTATTTTAAGTCTGATGCTGAATAAAAAAAGCTCACAAACTATACTTTATTTTGGACTGCTATCAGATTTTACAAAAATGCTACAGTTCCGCACTTCCATTTTTAAAATTATGGCCATGTTAATTTCAAATTGCTCAGAATCATTATTAAAATCGCCCGGAATATCGGTTTACCGAACTGGTATTGCCAGTTTTTTTAAAGAACAGTTTACGGAATTTGTGCACTTGCTTGAAACCGACGGCGCGGAAGTAAAAACACGAACGCGAAACCTCTAGGAGCCACTTTGTTTGCCGAGTTTCCTGGACGGAGCAGACGCGGCAGACGGGCCGACCCCTCGCCGTCCGGCCTCCGCGACCTCCGTGACCTCTGCGACCACAGCAAGGTCAAGGGCGTGCCGCACATGCTCAGAGCGGTCCTGCTGCCACCGGGCCACAAGGGCAGATGGCAGCAACCGGGCTGGCGTCTCATTGATTTTACTCAGCAAACAGCGCATTTCTCTGTTTATAAAACACGTTAATCTGTGGCCCAAATGCAGCCGCTCACTCCTCGCCATAAATCGCCGGCGCGTAAATCAAAAGCAAAATGTCTGTCTGCGTGCTTCACAAAACACCCGGCACGACCCGGAGCGACTCCCGCAGCGACTGTCCTCCGCGCTCCTTCCGTCTCCGAATATGTCACCAAAATTCAGGCTGCCGTCACGATCCCGAAGTACCGAAACCGTTCAGAAATGTATTTAAATAATCTAGGTTTTAGGTAATGCCTGGTATAGAAAATTTTTAAAAAGTCCAGACCTGCTGTAATTTAATTGTTAAACGCAGTAAAGGAATCATTTATAAAATAGCCTGAAAATGTGTGTATGTACCTGCAAAAGGAAAACCATGAGTGCTGACCGCCAAGTGGTACCACGTAAATAAGAATTACCGACTTAATGCTAGTAAATAATGCGGTGCAGATGTGACAGGAGAATTCCCGATCACTTAAAATATGGATGTAACCGTGGTAAAAAGAGTTCTTAACCGAAATGTCAAATACAGATGAGTTTTGCAATGTATTTTATAAATGCTGAATTCGTCTTTTTATTTTTATTCTTTACTGTGGATGCTTTAATGCTGAGCAATAATGTAATGCTGTGTTGTTGACACCGACACGGTAAAGCGGTGTAAATGTATAGGTAGGATGTGTGTGTTCTTGGCCTGCTGCCGCAGTAAAAATTGCAACACCGGGGGCTGTTTGACGCAGGAACAGAAGCCGCTTGCTGTGGCTTTTCCTCACAGTTCCTCGGGGCGTGACGGGATCCGTGTGTGGGGACGCCGTCTGCGCCCGCGCGTCCGTCCGGCTCAGTCCAGAACAGACGCTGACCTGTGCACGAGGTCTGTTAGCTGATTTCGAAAAACGTTCAGAAACAGGACAGTGGAAGCAGAGCCCTGCCAAGGTCCAGTGTCAGGTGTAAACTGGCCTCTCAGCCCAAATCCCCCATTTCCCTGACGTTCTTAGCCTGTATTGCATTAAGACAGAGACCGCTCCATTTGGGTCAGCTGCAACCAAATCGATACAAATCTGCGGACGTGAAAAGAGATGTCGGCTTGGACCCTTAACATGGACAGCGAAATGGGAATAAGACCAGCAGCTCTGGCTTCCGCCCAGTGTGAAACTTGGCCTCGGCTCTGGAAGGTGTGACGGCACGTGTGCGCGTGAGCTCGTGCGATCGTGGCATAAGCCCGAAGAGAGCGCGCGGTCGGAGTCGGCCCCGGTCGGACAGCGGTGCGCGTACAGAATCCACGGGAGGCCACAGGGCTTTCCGCAGTGCTAGTTAAACGCCGAAAGCCTGAAGGTCAAGAGGCGCAAACCGCATATGCATGGAATTCGCGTTCCGGGCCTCTCAAGTCAGACCCTGAACTCAAGTATCTCCCGCTAACTCTGATTCGTGCAGGATTACTTTTTCCACGGCAAAACTGCTTTCCGCGCGATCCTGCATCCGATACTCATTCCGCTCCTTTCGATAAGCGAATATGTGCGGCGTGCGCGTAAAATAAAACGAATTTATTGTCGCGGGATCCGCACAGAATTCCTTACGGTTTAATGTATTCTTTTCCATACGGGGGAGGAAGCCATTTAGAAAAGACATTGTGTACAGAAGTGAGACGCGTTGATGGGGAAATAGGAAATATCCAGCTGTGTTGTTTCACACACAGCAAATACGGCATTCTCTTTGAAACGTTACGCGGGATCAAAGCCTCAAAGACGTGCGCTAATAAAGGCTGTCTCGCGCGGCTTTCATTGGCTGTAATGCACCCCGTCTGCAGGCTTACGGCTCATAACCTCACCGCCAGATATAGGTGGAAGATGGGGAGGACGCGGGCAGTGTTGTGTTTCAGCGCCGCTGCCTTTTAAGGCCACCAAGGCTGAATTTGTATTGATTTTAATTTGATAATGATTCTATTAGTTCTATTAAATTTGTATGTATCCCAGGGCTTGGTTACATGCCGCGAAAACACACGCACGCGCGCATGCGCGCGCACAAAGGATCCAAATTAGTGTGCAAAGGTGGATTGTGTTGCGCGTAACCTTAGAAGGAGACCGCGGCTCGGGACGACGGCGCACGTCTGCAAAGTTTGCGAGAGGTGGAGTTCTGGGCCTCCGCGCGGAGGTGGCTCTCCCGTGCGGGTCCACGCGTGCCCGCTCTCCTGGCGCCGTTTCGTTGTCGCGTCGTTTTTTTTGTGCTTGCTTTCGTCTCGCGCTCCCAAGCAGGTCGCGACGTCGTGTTTGCGTTCTAAGCTGCTTACGGTGATTTGCCGATTTGTACGGCCGGGTAACTTTTGCCGTGTGAGCATCAGGGCGAGTACCTTGACTGAGGGTGTTTACTGCAGGAGGCAGGGTTCGAACCTTTGACTGCCCGATTTGAGGCGCGCGGGCCTGTGCGCCGAGCGACCTGTTTTGTTCGGGACTTCTACTTTGCTACAATAAATTTTCCTGGATGTTTCAATCTGGGAATTAAGTTCATAGCCCTTCTCAAGGGTGCAAAAACAGCAGCCTTGAACCCGCAGCCTTCGGGATGCACCTGTGCCGTCTGTACCCGTGTCCGGCCATCCGTAGCGGTGCTGACCATAATGGCCCCGTTTGAGCGGCGAGTCCGGTGAGCATCTGCCCGAATGCCCTGTGTTTTCACTCGTGTAAACAGATGAGCGGGGCGCCCAGGCTGTCCTCGCCTCCAATCCCGACCCGCATCGGAGAGAAGCGGAAGTCTTATCAACTGGAAGAGGTGATGAGGCCGAAGAAAGGCTCCGAGGGCAGTGTGGGTAAATAAGGGATGCTGTCCCT
Source organism: Heterotis niloticus (assembly GCA_018136845.1). Lineage (NCBI taxonomy): Eukaryota > Metazoa > Chordata > Actinopteri > Osteoglossiformes > Osteoglossidae > Heterotis > Heterotis niloticus. The sequence continues at coordinate 3,979,884 of CM030904.1, forward strand.
GCGGAGAGGTGGGGGAAGGAACCGACCGGGTGGCTCTGCCTGGGCGCGGAAGCGGCGAGGGCCGACGCTCAGACACCTCCGGGCCTGTCACGCTGGAGCGCAGCGGTGTCCCCCCCCCAGGCCTGCCAACACCTGTCCTACTCTGTCAGCACCGCTGGAGCGCGGTGTCAGTGTTTCAACATCAGCAGTCAACCTGTATCCCCAGCGTGAGACACGCCGGTGCCGTGACCGATCGATTCCCCCCAGACTAGGTCAGCGTCCGGGCTCGCGGTCCGTCCAGCCCCTCCCGTCGGCCCTCGTCTGCCCGCCCTTGTCTTTCACCGGGTCCTGGCTGACCCAGACGCAGGAAGGTCCTCCCGCTGGGGACAGGCCGGTAGGGCACCGGCATGGCAGGAGCGACGATAACAACCCAATAAACATAATCCTGAAAGCAGGCAAATAAACCCGACTGTAATACAAGCTGTCCCCCTGTCGCGCCATAAATCCGGCCGTGATTGCGGTATTTTCAGGCGGCTTTCCCTCTTCCCCTTTGCTTCCTGTCAAGCTGTAAGTCAGGTGCCGCGCTCGGCAACCCTGACAGCCCGAGATGCAGAGGAGTCGGATCTCCGGCGTGCCATTACGGCGCAACGGGAGAAGCATTCATCTCGGGCAAACGTTTATTCTGAAGGTGTGCGTTTTCAAGCAAGGCTCAGGAAAAATGATGAAACAGTATACTTAAAAAATTAACATAAGACATTTCATGCACTCTTAGGAAAATATAATCCATAAATAATTGATTGGCACCGCGATTGCCTTGGTTTACTGTAATATTCCTGTAGCGAGGGAGAGATACACCTCGGGCTTTTTAGCCTAATAGACTGGAGGATATTTCATTCTCGCTTGTTCGTGTAGAGATACCAGCGTACAGGCCGTCTTAGACAGACTCATTTAGCTTTGTACAATTCAAATTACTGTAATATACCATGGTAATGTGCCGTGGTTCCAAGGTCAGAAATGCAATTACTACATGTCTCGCTGGTTAACTCTATCAGCATCTTTGAAATGTGTTTATTTTCCATTTTGCTCGTGTTTGTGGCTTTTGCGAGAAGGCTGGACGTTTCTCATTTGCAAGTTGTCCACCGGCGGAATTGAAAGGTGCGCTTCTGCTAAGCTGACGCGCCTCGCCTAGACGGGAGGCAAGACGGACTCTCGGTCCTCTTTCCCCCGAGCCGCGGGAGGTGGCCGACCGGCGTGCGGCCTCTCCCGACGGCCGAAGCGGAGGTTCGGACGCGACGAGGGCTCGGGCCGAGCGTGGGAACGCGGGTCCGACGGTTTGCGTCGCGACGCCCGAGCCCGGAGCTGTCGCTTTGCCTGCCCGCGTGCTCCATGACACGATTGCAAATATTTGTAAATATTCTTGTACTTTTCTGCACGATTTACATCCGAAGGACGTCCGTCATTTTCCCCACGCGGTTTGTTCTTGTGTTTTTTGAAAGGACGATTATTTATGCCATTTTTAAAAGGGTGAGTTTTCAGAAATTCAGGCAGGCTCAGCAAAATTATCTCTCCTCGCAGAGACTGTGACCGGCGAGATCAGACGGCCACCGCTGGGTGGAGGGTGGGGTGGGCCGGGGAGGGGTCACTGGGGCGTATTGCGGCAAATCGTCCCCACTTCATTACCGCCCCCCCGCCCCACGCACGCAAACACACCGCATGCAGACGAACGGCCAGAGAAGCGTGCCCAGCCTGGAGGGGCCACGCCTGGGATGGCCGGCTCTCAGCCCCCGGGACGGGGACCACTGAACTCAGAGACACACAGTTTATCTTCCAGATGGGCTCATTTACTGCCTCAGCCCAGACTGGGTCTCCCAGGACTCCTGCCCCCTTATTGGTGCTGGAAATTCTGTGGACTAAACAATTCTTGTCCAATACATACATATATATATATATATATATATATTATAAATACATACATACATATAGAAAATATAGAAAAATGAAAAATGACACTGAGAGAGTAAGTGGGGGAAAATAAATATGTCTGCCTGGGTCGTCTGCAGGGATTGGAAATCTTACTGGGGGGAAAATAAAAATGTGCTCTTTCCTGCTGACTTATATCGAGGGGGGGGAGGGTGGGAGAAGACTTTTCCGCTCCTTTTTTATTTTTATTATCTGGAATTGGGGTGGGGGTGCCGGATTTCACTCCTGTAATTTTCACATCACAGAGATGCTTCCACCTGTCTCTCCCCAAGATTCCTTTTTTGTCTCACCGATAATCAGGAAGCATCCGCAAGCCGAAGGCGGATGCGCATGTGTTTGTGTGTGTTTGCGTGTACGTCTGCGTGCGTGCGTGTGTGTGTGTGTTTGGGGGGGATCACAGAGTAGGAAGATGGAAGATGCGGTGGGGGAGCAGGAAATGAAATATGAGAGAAGAAGGTGTGAAGAGGGTAAGGAGAAAGGGAGGAATGAGGAGGTGGAGAAGGAAGGAGCAGAGGAGGAGGGAGGCAATAAAGACGGAGAAGTGACCTTTCCCTGTGCCCCTGTCAGCCCGCAGAGAGCAGGAGAGCCATTTTCTCGGTCCCTCATCACGGGCGCCGTACTCAGATGGCGGTGTCGGCGGTGGTGTGAGACGTGGGGCTGGGGGGGGGGTGAGATTAGGCACACAGCTGGAACGCCGCGGGGGAAACTAAGCCTGCGGGCTCACCTGAACGCGGCCCGCAGGCTGACGGTCCACCCCCACCGCACCTGCACCTGGTACCTGGCGCCCGCTTCCTGCGTTCCCCGTGTTCATCCGTCTCCCCGCAAGTCATCGCGCACCTCGGCTGCAGAAAGACCAGAGTCAGGGCTCCGGTGATGATGCACTTCAGGCCTTTTACTGTGTAATATTTACCAGTACCACTAAAGAGCGTGAGGGTAAGCAAAAATGTAAATATTGAAACACACACGATGAACAAAATGATGCCTTACGTATGTAGATAATACGGAAAACTATTTATCCTTAAAGACCAGGTCAGCCGAGGGCAACTACTCATATTTAGCCGGAGCAAATCGTGAATTATTCACAAATTCACTTTAGGAGGGGTATTTTCATACTACGGTATTATTTAGTGAAGTGGAGAAATATTTTTCTTGTCAAAGTTTTGTACATGGTACGCTTTTCGGGTGAGCAAATACTTTTTTGGACAGTATAAACCGAACGAAAAAGTTTTTCTTTGCAAAGTACTCGTGTCGGCAGGAAAGGCTACGGTCCCTTGCAGTTTGTCATTTTGGTAATGAGGCGACTTGTTCTCATTCAGGAAGCAGCGCACTTTTCACCCAGGGCTGGAATTAAATCAGGGCTTCAGCGGTCCTGCCAGAAAGGACGCACAGTCCTGGCACGACCCCCCCCCCGAATTAATAGTTTGCAAGAAATTCCAGCGTGACGCAAGACCAGAATTCATTACCTGCAGGATTCTGCCGACGTCACAACTCCAGCTACGCCCCCGGAGGGCTTTGTTCACTTTTGCTTGTTTCGTGGATCAAACCGGACTTGCGTTTGACCGAGCGCCCCTGTATGCCTCCGGCTGTCCCTTTGGCTGTTCGCACCCGGCCCTCACCTGCGTTCACAGACCTTCGGTGGCCCTTGGATGGGCTTCAGGCGCTCTGTGATGAGCGAGCTGGCTTTGAATAAAACTAAAGATAGAATTAAAATCAAATTCCACTCTTCTGTGTCCGCCCTTCCCATAATTCCTCATGGACGGACTCGGTTTTCGGCGCAATAAACCAAGCGCAGCATTTGTTCCGAAATTATTTGCGTGCTTGATTCTGTGATGGGGTCCGTGGCCTAGAAACGCCTCTGGTTTGGTCGAGTCGGGCCTCGCTGCCGCCCGCGAGGCCTCGGCGCGGGGTCCCGTGCAGCTGCAGTGGCCGGCGTCAGACTGCAGGGGGTGCTATAAACGGACACACGTTGCTGCACCTAGTGCCTGCGGAAAAGCCATTAAAGTGCGGCTCTTATTTCTGTCTCGCACCTCTCCTGTGTCTGATGAAAGTTAATACACAGCTTGCACCAGGGTGTCTTCTAATAGAAATATAATATTCTCTGCATGAGAAGTGTTTTATAAATAATGATTACATCTTATTCATATAACTAGTCAAGTAACTAAGAGTGGTAGTTTTCAAAAAAAAAAAAAAGCTGAGATGATGGAATTAATGAAAAGGCAATTTTTGCCAGAGCAAATTATCTTTTTGAAATTAATAGTTAATATTTTATTATTGCTATATATTTTTAATGCACTCTTTGCATTTTTGCAAATATAATGTATCTTTCTACATTCATTTCGCTGCCTGGACTTGATGAGTACTTCAAATGTGAATTAAAGCCCTCCATTTTTAAGAAGAAAATGAGTAATAATTCAGAAATATTAATAATACATAATAATGCTACTCAAGAAAATTGAAAGTTGGAAAACAGAAATGAAAGCGATAAACCCATGACAGGAATTGTTTAGCGGCGAGCGGTTGTTGCGGCGAAGATGTCGGAGCTGCCGGGCAAGTTCTGCGAGGGGATGCGCGGTCCCGCAAGGTCCTTGCGGTCAGCCGCGGCCCGGTCGGGGGTCACCGGCAGCGGTTCGGGCGGCGCGTCGTCACGGCGGCTAATTGAAAAGAGCCATTAACAGGTTTCCTTCCATCGCGCTGACTCGTACTTTAACCCATTTAAAGTCACTGGTAACATGGGAGCTCATTAATATTTATTGACCTTCGTGTTAATTTTAGCCAATCGGTGTCTCGGAGCGCTTTTAAAATGTCTGAGCTGACAGCTGTTTGAAGGCTGGTACCAGGCAGCGGAAGGCGATGCTGAGAGACTAGAGTGCCGGGGAGGGTTGTCACCCTTCGTGAGTGGTTTTCCCACTTTTCACCCAATCTCCCGAAATTACATTTAAAGAGCGCGCGTTCGCGCAAGACGAAGGGCTTCTTAGTGAAGGCCGGGTTCATCTTTTGTTTCTACTTCGGTGCTGAATAACTCATATTGTAGGAAACTTCTGTGGTCCCTAAAAAAAAGCACCACGTCATGAAATATGCATAGCTGTACCGATCGGTTAAAAATTAATAAATAAATTAATAACCAACCGGCGCACTGACACAACACCGAGCATATTGAGAAAGATGGAAGGAGATCAAATTATGGACAAGGGCATATGAATTCACTTAGAACAAAAGGTTGCGCTTTAGCAGTTAAACACAAAACCCATATTTTTACCACTGCTGGAAAGACGCCGTTTCCTTCCGAGGTTGAGCCCTAATGGCACACTTTTGCCTTCTGCTTTCTTTTGATCCCTACGAATGAAGGCACACAAAGGTGAAAAGGTGAAACGGGGCTTTTTGTTTTGCTTCCTGGTCTTTCGACAGAAGCCGTGTCCGGGTCCAGCACCCGCAGCATCCGGGGCGGGGGGCGCAGGGTGGCCGTGGCTTACATCCCCTCTGTCCCCTGCAGCGCTCCCTCGCCAGTTAGCTTAGTCTAGCCTAGCTTAGCATGGCCCGCTCGCTGCTCCCTTTTCCCCTCGCCGTTGTCACGTCCCCAGCTGTGGCACCGATGTAAACCAAGTGCTGAACTTCAGGGGTGCTGAAATATGTACGTCAGACCAAAGCTCCATTATCTTTCACTTCCTTTAGTTTGAGCCGCCACCTTATTTCCTCCAGCTTTCAGCATTTTGGCCTTTAATGGGGGATGAAAATAATATGGATTTTAGTCCACGTTATGGAATCGGAAATAAACCCTCGCTTTTTGGATAATTCGGGGTTTACGGATATTTACTTTGGACAAGAGAACCTCGCAGTTTTGTTTCTTTTCTCCTCTCCAGTGCATATTTGCCAGGGTGTTGTGACAGAAACCGCCGAACCATTAAGTATTTCTCAAAATAGTTTTTATTATTTTTTTTTTGTTGTTTCCCCGCACTGTTGCATGTTTGCCTTAAGCACAACATGTTGCGAAATGTAGAGTGCAAAGGGCCACGGGCTACATGTGGAGCTGGAGGATGGAGCAGCACACAGCTGGCTGTGGAGGCAGGAGTGCGCCGGCGGCATTAATGCGGTAACACGAGGAGTACGGGGGAGAGGAAGCATCCGCTCGGGCGAAATGACGGCGGCCGCGTACGCGGTGGGGCTTTCGGACATGGAAGTGAAAAGACCAGCAGCTGGTTGAGAAGGTGTTAGGAAGGCTCACGTGGTCCGGGTCCTCTCCCTAACACACACACACACACGCACCTTGGAGAGGAGAGGCAGAATTAAGGAGTTGGTCTGATGAAAAATGAGGAGCATGCCGATTTTGGACAGCGCCGCAAAGACAGCACTGATGTCATTAAGCAGCACCCTGGATGATAACAGCGGGCGGGTGCGGGTGGGGGTAGGGGGTGCTGGGGGGGTTGCGAGGTGGCAGTGCGGGGAAAGGGGCTGGAGGGAGGCTGGAGAAGCACGGCTCCGGAATAAATGAATAAATTAAATTAATATCTTATTTTGTTTTCACCTCCCTCAAGGCCAGCTTTCCAAATCCTGACCAGCACCCCTGCAACACCCCCAACCATTTCACCCCCCCCCCACCCCACCCCCACCAGTCCTCTTTTCATCTACTGTCAGAAAAAGGTTGCAGCTTTTTGCAATAAATAATAAATCTGGCTAATACACGTGCAGCTGGAGCCACCCTTTAACCCTTCGTGGCGGAGGAGGACAGGAGCGAAGAGCGGGTTTCCTCGGGTACGGGGAACGGTGACGTTTCCGTAATAGGCTAAAACAAGTAGCATGAGAGAGAGAGATGGAGAGCGAGGGAGGGCGGGAGCGAGTGAACAAGCGAGAGAGAGGCGAGCATATTATAACTCATCCATGTGGATCACCCTAGCAGATTGGGAGCAATCCCTTGTTGAAATTGTCTTCTAAACACTTAGGGGGAAGCAGACAGAGCGGAGCGGCCGGCCCACCTCCCTGTGTGCTCTTGTGTACTCTGCATTCATTCTGCCCGTGCCCCGTCTCCCAGCCAAAGGTACTGAGACTTGGGAGCGCTGTTTGCGTGCCTCTTCCGGCGCCTGTCTCGAGCACAAGTGGGTGAGGGAGCGCGTGCGTGTGTGTGCGTGCGTGCGTGCGTGTGTGTGTGTGTGTGTGTGTGTGTGTGTGTGTGCACGAGCGTGAGTTCATGCTTTGTGGAAGTAGCATCACGCGCCGAACCAGGCTGCCTGCATCCCAGGTGCCGTCTTCTAGTCGTGGAGAAAACCCCCCAGCGTTCCCAGTCCGCGTCGGGACGGGGTGGGAGTGGGGGTGGGGGGGGACCGGCTGGCGGCTAAGCAAGGGGAGCAGACTGTCAGATCACACCAGTAGTGTCTACTGCAACTGGAGGCTGGAGGTCCTAGGTGGCTTACTAACAGGTAGGGGGACCAGAAGCTAAATAAAAAAAGTGGGGATTGGACATCAGCAAGGAATGAAAGAGCAAGACAGAAAGGTCAGTACACTCTTTTGTGCTTTTTTCCTCGGGATTTCGTTGTTTTTGTTGTTTTGCTTTTTTCTTTTCACCCTCAGTGTAGTCGGCTCTGCGAGTTGCGCGCGTTGTTGGAGAAACTATTGATTCTGGGCAAGTTGGCGAGAGGTGCGCTCTCAGAGTGAGCCCACAAGGTGGGGACAGGAGCCAGCAACTGGGCAGAGGGTTCTCATCCCCTTTCAGGCAAGCGGATCAAGAGTGTGCGCGCGTGCGTGCGTGCGTACGTGTTTGTTAGTGTGTCGCCAGGTCTGTGACCGCGCTTCAGGTGAACCCGCACTAAAAACGGGGCTGCGGCTTTAAGACGGGCGAGCCGACTGGGCAGGAAGTGCGCGCGGCCGTTTAGGTGAACGTGACAAGGAGCCGAGGGTCCTCTTTCTGCAGTAGGTGTCAAGATGGAGCAGATAAGGGACCGGCGCTGGACAGGCCATAGTTTGCCCACCATACACATGTGGAATTTCACAGGTGCAAACGCACTGACTGTCACCTGACCTGTGGTCACAAAAGCCACAAACATGCCAACCAAGGCTGTAACATACGGTGACCTGTTACTCACCAGCACACACACACACACACACACACACACACACAAGCACGCAGGGCTCTTTGTGGGAAACACACCCACTTGTGGCTCATGCGCACTGTCAGACGTTGGGGGGGGGGTCCGCCATGTACACTGGAGACGTGCAGCAAAGGTGCGTGTGGCCACACTGAATGAGCGCCGGCAGCTCCTGCATCTACACCTCACGAGGTCCGTGCCTGAGGTGCGCTCGCAGCTTCGCTCGCGTCTTTCCAAGTCTTTAAAAGTTGATGCGCGCGGAGGTCTGCGTAGATTCGGCGTCGAAGAGCTTCTGAAAGAGCACTGATCCAAGCGCGTGCGCACACACACATACACACTACAGCCAACAGAAAAGCCACAGCTACCAAGTCGCAAGACTAAAGACACGGAGACAAAAATTTGACCCATCCATCATGGCCGTCCGCACCTCTCTGAGCTGACAGTGATTTATAGCCCGGGCTGGACACCTCAGCAGCCGCATGGCCTGGCCGCTGAGATCCGGTCTGTGGACATTTAACGCGGAGATGACCGGTGTGTCACACCGAACACAAACGCTGGTGAATACTGTACGAGTTTACCGTTCGCTTTAGCGTGTTGTGGAATCCCAGGCGAAACGCACTGCTTGGGCAAAGCTTGCCTAGCAGAAGAAGTTTCACATCACAAGTATCTGAAAATATGTGCAAAAGATTAAAGCAATTTATTTCCCACATTTAATGTATTCATATAAATATTAATATCCCTTCATCGGTACATCCTGTTGTACACACACAGTATGGTAAATAGCGAGTTATGTGACACCAGCCACACGGTCTGACTTGTCCTTCAGATATTTACCACAGTAGCAGTGACTGCACGCTCTTTAATTCGCCTTAAAGGAACACGGAGACAGGTGAGGCTGCGTCGGCCCACCTGGGCACGTTGTTTCCGGCAGGATCCGTAGGTGGGCAATGAATCAGGACCGCGTGGGCCTCGGTGTGTGTGTGCCGTGCGTGTGTGTGGAGGCCAGCTGACGGTCCCCTCCAGCCTCTGCCTTTTCCTGCCTGCCCAGCATCACTCAGGCCTTCCGTAGTCGTACTGGTTCCCCCAAGTCACCCTGTCATTTCCGTATGACAAACGATAAGTCGAGGCCCGCGCCGTGTGAGCAGAACCGTCAGAGTAAACACACCACGCTCGACACTTTCGCTCACCCCCATCGTGTGCGTGTGAGTGTCTGGGGTCGGTATCCCTGCTTCCAGGATGCCACAGCAGGTTGCTGGCACTACAGCCACCTCCCGTTTGGGAAAACTGGGGCAGGTTTTACTCTCCTCTGTACCACGGCAGCCTTGGATTATTTTGTCTGCGGCCTACAGTCACAGAAATGCTGCAACTCCACTTTAAAGCAGAAGCAGAGATTATATTTATGCGATATTTAGCGATTTGTACACGGAAATGATAACTGCCAAGCGGACATTTTGATAAATCTGGTCAGGTGCGGTGCTTTATGCGGTCATAACCGACTGGCAAATTTTTACGTGTTCGCCCCACGTAAAAATCTGTGCTAAAATACGAAATTTCCATTTCGTAGCAGAAATTTAAACAAAACAGATGTTTATGTTCAGCAATGCTAATGATAACATTTGTAAAAAATTTTTGAAAAATTGAAAATTCATGTTTAAACCTCTTCCAATCTTATATTGGCTGAATGCTCCCTTAAAAAGATAATGACTTTTTATTTGTCACCCGTAAGGAATAAACAACAACCCGTTTTACGCTGTATAACAAAAGGAAAAAGTGTAGATTTCCTAATGCGAGAGGTCACGTTTGCCTGTCAGGTTTCTCCACGTTAAAGGCCTTGGCTCCTGGTTTAAACTGTGAGCTGCTTAAGCGGCATGCGACCGGTTAGGGTCGCGGTTCAGACAGGCAGACAGAAGAGAAGAGGTGGCGCTGTGAGAAGCTCGGCTGTAACTCCTCCATGTGAGCTCCAACACTGACGTTCGATCCAAGAGGGCAGCACGGCTCTCGTCCATGCATGCAGCTGAACATCAACAAGCCAGGCCAGCGCAGCCCGGAAGCACCACAGGACGCGGGTGTTTCTCCGAACCCCCAGCTGACCCAGGGTGGGCCTAACTGATCTGCTCGTGACCCATCACGGGCCGAACATCGAAAAAGAGGTGCAAAGCCCCTTCCCTTTATTTCAGAAATAATTCAGATGATCAGCCAAACGGTCACACAGTTTCATTCTTTTGTCAAATTATTATGATGTCCGGGCAAATACAGCAGTTGAAAAAGGTCAATACCGGCAGCGTGAAAAAGGAGTCGGCTTAAGTGCTTTTACGTCCCGCTTTTTATTTTTTCACCTATAATGCAAGTACCAGCCAAATTTGTTCTTATTGATATAGCACAAGTGTGCTTAAATGGATTATTTCTTCACATTTATGTAAGTACACAACTCCTGAATATTTCGGACCTTTTCATATATGTAAATCATTAATGCGTTTTTGTACGTAGTGCGTAGCTGTCGTGAGGGCTGTTTGTTTCGCACTGAAACCAGCTAGCCAGCGTGGACGATTCGATTATCGTGCGCTGTTTTACCAACAAAAAAAAAAAACCTTAATTTTTGCGTCTTAGTCAATTTGTTCATTTTAGAATTCAGCATAAAGCAATTTTTGCTTGATTCTCCTAACAGGGTCATGTGGTGGTACAGCAGGTAGCCCTGGTGCCTCAGGGCTTCTGTGGCCGTGCATTTGGATGTGGGTTAGGTTCTGGATCGGTCTGTGTGGAGTTGCCATGTTCACCCCATGTGTACTGGGATTCTTCCCATGGTCCAAAGACATGTGTCTTTTCAGCCAGATTGGTGGCCTTTCTGAATGTACTGTAGATGTATTTATGTGTCTATGAGGAAATACTGTTGTGCAATATTTTTGTTGACACAGAGTGTCTCTCTGAGGTAATACAGGGCTGTGCAGACATCGTGTGCATCTCTCTGAGGTCACACCTGTGTGAAGATGGTCAGTCAGTGTCTCTGTGAGGTCACACCTGTTTGAAGAGAGTCAGTCAGTGTCTCTGTGAGGTCATACTTGTATGAAGATGGTCAGTCAGTGTCTCTGTGAGGTCACACCTGTTTGAAGATGGTCAGTTAGTGTTTCTGTGAGGTCACACCTGTATGGAGGTGGTCGATTTGTGCCTCAGTGAGGTCTTGCCTGCAACAGAGGAGAGGACACTGGGGACACTGAGGGGACTGAGAGCTCCAGTGTAGAGAGCACCAAAACAGCCACAATGACAGCCCGTGTTCTCAGAACTCTCCCATTTCTTTGGGATGAATTTAATTATAAAAATGTTCCTGATTTATGTACCGTGCTTCGCTCTGACATCCTGCAGCCGCTGTTTCTCTCCCGGCCTACGTTTCTGCTCATGATGTTGCCTTTATTAGTCAAATCTGTAATATCCTCCTGAAGAAACGGGCAGTAATAATGTAAGCCGGCTTTGGAGGATGACCGCGGTAAGCAGGCCGGTCATCCCGCCTCGTCGTCCCACTGCGCTCATGTGGATAATCTCTTCATGCTTCCCTTTGTGTGTGACGAACTTTCCCACTCGTGTGCGGAGCGCTGCGGACTCCGGGCCTCGCTGTTTAATGCAGCCCTGACATCCAGAGGCACAGATCTAATTATTTACTTCATTGTCTCTCTTTGTGTTTTTAAGATGAATGAGTGGCTCTAATGTGGGATGGCAGGAGCGGCTGTCTGAGGACCTGGGGGCCCCAGTCGTACCCTGACCAAAGTGAATTTTAATGTAGCTCTGCTGCTGAAATCTGAAATCTGAACTCTTCTCCCCTAGAACTGCCAATTGTCTCTTTCCAAAATTCAAAACCTTGCATTTTGGAGTCCTCTAATACGTGTATGAAAGGTAATATTTTTATTAGTCTGTTGACTTTTGAATGCCTTTTTTTCCGCCTGTGATATATTACAGTTGTGGGTTGAATATGTTCAAGCAGATACCGGTGAATAGAATACCGTATATATATATTTTTAGAATAATTATAAGAAAGGCTTGAGTGACAGTGCAGCTCATATGCTATGGAAATGGTGTGAGGAGGCAGCTCGGGGTGCGGAGGGGGGGCGTAGATCGGCCGTATTTCTTCACTGCTGGATGATCCAGGTGTGCCCGACTCCCACAGTGCAACAGGTGCGTTTATGCGATGACGCCCCATTAGCTTTACTGTTGAAGGCCCTCTGCTCGGTGTTACAAGTTCATCGTGACTGTAATTAAAATAGAATTATTATTATTTATTTGTTTGTTTGGCTGACACCAATTATTAAACTGTTTACACAGTCGGGTGGTTTTTGCTGTATGGGTTCAGGGTGAGCATCTTACTTACGCCGGGGGCGGGATTCCAACCCGCGTCCGCTGACTGTGAGGCCACAGCCCTAGCGCTACTGTAAAAATAAAGACTGTATTTAGCGCGTCTTTCAGAATAATGAGAGAATAGTAAGTAAGCGGTGCTGTTAGATATTTTTTACAGCGTTCACAAATGCCAGTGCCATTGTTAATCTAAGAATATTAAATTCATTAGAAAAGTAAAGGTTCGCCTTATGGGAGAGAAAAGTATTTGTTTCTTTCACTCAGCATGTAAAGTTTTAATTGACTTTGGCACACTGGACCATTTCTTTGCTCTTTAGAAAGTCATAACTTAAAATTTTGCGATAATTCACAAATTACAGTTTCGGCATGTTTGTTTCAAAGTGTAAAGTTTGCCGTTGCCTTTATTCCGTGCGCCTTCGCAGCCCGCTGCCCTCCTCCCGCTGCGCTGGGCGTGTAGTTTGGTTCTCGTGTCGCAAATGTGCCCTTTTCACTGTTTTTTTGATGAACTGTCTACATTTACAGAAACATTCCCCTCCCAACAGGAAATTGTACCCCTTTTATTGCATTACACTGTTTAGCTGTTTTGAAGATGCATTGAACTGAAGTGAGTCAGACAGCTCAGAATTTTCCATCTCTGTTTTGCACACAAACTGCCTTGCTCTCAGGTGAAGATGCTCTAAAGAAATATTATTATTATTATTATTATTATTATTATTATTATTGTTGTTGTTGTTGTTGTTGTTGTTGCCGCCCTTTGTCAGCGTGTAGTGATGTTGCTGTTGCTTTAATGGCTTTTATTCCTATTTTTAGGGTTGCTAAAGTATAGTTTGTTAGGAATGCGTGCGTGATAGAGGTGTATTTTCTTGTTTTGCCACCAATGAGATGCAGGCCTGCGTGCCAGTTGAGCGACTGCTCAACACTGGGGCTTCTCTGCATTTTCTAGGCCTGTTTAATATTAAATATAATCCTCAGATAAGGTAAGAACCTCGTTTTTTCATTTTTAGTTTGAGGAAAAATGCTGCAGAGATGTACGTCTTGTGTCGGCTGTTGTGAGCAGCAGTTTGTTGAAAAATGTGCGAAATACTTGCCTCTTACATGGTGTATAATAAATTGCTTGTGGTAAATGCTTTGGTTTGATGTTATTGTTTTGAACCCAGAAAGCTGCTCTGCGGTGCTGTTCGGAGTTGGTTTGGTTGTCCAGTCTGTGTTGCCTGCGGTGGCTGCCGCTTAATGCGCCTTCAGGGGACACCTTTGCTCCGGGTGGAAGGGGGAGCACGGGGCTTCGCTGGGGTCCCTTTGCGGCTCCCCGAAGGAGTCCGTGTCCAGTGGCACCGTTTCACAAGTTGGGTCAGCGGGACGAGTTAATGGGAGGGAAAGAGAGCCGACGTGGGGCAGCTGAAGATGTCCTTCCGTCGGGGCTGGGGGGGTGGGAGCGTCTAAATGTATGTTCGTGTGTGTGTGTTTGGGAGGGGGAGCGAGCGTGAAGAAGAGCCTTGTGAAAGGGGGTCTGGGGGTTGTGAGGGGAGCAAACCCTCCCTGGCCACCCCCACCCCCCCCAGCCTCCGTCTAATTAATGTGGGCCACTCTCATATACGTTATTGCACCGGGGGGGCTGTCACTCATTAATCATGTGACCTTCCGCACTGCGGTTAATGACATTGGAGAAGTAGATCAGCTGGAGATGGCTGGAGCCGTAGAATTAGATTGTTTCTGGAAGTGGCTACGGTCACCCCAGACAATTTATACAGCTCACCTCCCCGCACACCCCCCCCCAGCGCCCAGTGCGGCCGCCCCCGCTCCAGCCCTCCTTACCCCCACGGGACCGGAGTGCCACCTGGGCAGGAGTGCAGGGGTGACCTGGGGGGTGGGCGAGCGGGGGCCATGATGGAGAGGGACTCCAGGCAGATCTAATCAAACAGCGATTCGGTGGCTCACCTTTGGGGCCTTGTTTATAAATCGCCAGCTGATTTCCTAATGACAGACGGCGGCTGCCCTGCGCCGCCCCCCCCCCCCGCATTATGTGCGCAAATGAGGAGCCAAGGCCTGCCTGCGTGGCTGCGTGGGGCTGGGCGGCAGCTTCCGCACCAATCGGCTTCATTTTGCTTTTAAAGGTGGTGTCCGGCACCCTGCGCAGCGGTGTCAAGCCCGAATATTTCTTGGGCACAAACCACACACTAACTAATGGCGCCACCGCCGCCTCCTCGGTGCAATTTTACCATTAAAATACGGCGGCCCTCCTCGGTGACATTAAAATAGTGATATTTTGTTTATCCCTGCTTTTGTTTGTTTAACATTTTGCACAGCGGGGAAGTTTCAGACAGCATTTATTTATTTTTTTTTTATTTTTATTTTTTTTTCCCCCACGACGGTCCCCACAGACGCCAAGCAAATATTCCACTGTTTCATTAAACAGCGCGATACCCCGTTCTCGGGCGGCACGCACGGAAATGCAGCAAACGGCGCACGCCAACAGAACCGGCGTTTAAAGATCGTCGTGATTTCCGAGTTCGTAGCGTTGCGCTCGCTTTCTTCCGACTTCCGTGCTGTGCAGATGGATGTCCCTCCCCACAGAAGTGGTGGAAACATCTGAATTGAGTGAAGTTTTGTCAAAAGCGTGTCATTACCGAGCCTGATGCGTAAAAGCCGCTTCGGGTTTCCTGTCTTCCAGACTCAACGGCCGCATCCACAAAAACGCTAAAAATGTTAACAATAGCCGAGCGGCTAGGTCAGTGAGACGGGTTCAATGGGGGCCAGAGCCTCGCCTCCTTCACGCTTCGACGTTACGTGTCGGACGCCCGCGCACCTGGAGCGTGATGGGCCGATGCTTTCTCGGTGGGACTCCCGGCAAGGGTCTGCACGTAATCCGGTACCGACCTGAATCTGTCTCCTCGCTTTCTTCTGCTTTCCCGTTGGTTTGTCACAACGGAGAGCGAGGCGCGGCTACGTGAAGGGCATCAAAATGAAGGAATGTGCGTTTTAAAAAAGTATATTAAAAATACATTATTTATATACTGCTGTTTTTACATTAAACAGGTGCTGTTTCACACTTTGTGTTCCTTGTAATCTTCTGCTACATCTCACTGCGTTTTTCTTCCTTCCCTCTGTGGCCGAGATACCTTGGTGTTTTATTTTATTTGCTGATGTGATGCCCTTATCGAGAGCGGCTCGGCCCGCAGTGTTCGTAACGCTTTTACCGCGGCTTTCCGGGTTAAGTGTTGAGGTCAAGGATGCAACGACGACGACTCTACGAGGATTTTATCTGGCGACAAGACCGCTGTCGATACCGTATGCTAAAGTAGGGGAGACGAGTGATAAAGAAGAATTTGTGTGCGTATATTTCACTTTTTCCTTGCAGTTTGTCCCGTTTCTTTTTCTATTCCTCACTGCGCTGACCTGAGATTTTGTAGTTTTTTTCCATCAGATTAAGAAAGCTGGATATTTTGGTCATTTTAAATCGGTGTAAATGGTTTCCCAAGCTCGTGTGCGAGGAAGTGGAATCGCAGTGAAATCCAGAACCAAGGTGCTGAAGCGATGCCCTTTGTATTCTGCATAGTGGATTTTTTATCTTTGCTTATTAGGCCAGCGAAGGGCAGAATGGTTTGTTTGAGCACCTTTGGGCATCAGATGAGATGCCATCATCGGTGTGGAAAGTGAGACGGAAATGTACGTCTGGCCAGCCGCGGTGCAGGTCTCCCTCATAATAAGATGCGGTGTTTGCTCACCGCTGCTGGGGAGTGCGTTTGAGGCGAACAATGAACGCAGCCAGCGGCGTTTTCGGAAGAGGAACGGCCGCTGCGGCCGCGTGAAAGGGGCTTCGCTGGGGAATGCTGAGCGGACAGCGGTTTGGACCCAGGTACGATCGGTTGTGGTCAAGCTGGAGGGAGGTGGCGACCTCCAAGCCGGGGGGGTACCGGTTGGATGATGGTTTAGTGCTGTGTTCAGCGCTGAGGTGAGCTTCGATCAAGCGCGCATCCGTTTATACAACCTTCCTCCGTAAAGCACAGCCTGACTACCCTCTGTCTCCTCCCTCTCTCCTTTCCCCGAGTCCGACTCCCCTCTGTCTCCTCCCTCTCTCCTTTCCCCGAGTCCGACTCCCCTCTGTCTCCTCCCTCTCCTCCATCTACCATCTCTGTCTCCCTCTCTCTTAAATGAAAGCTTGATTAATATTTTCCGCTGTTCCGTAACCATGGCAATAAGGTCAGTGCATATGATACTTAATTTAATCTTTCTGCCGCTTTTTTACACATCCTTTGCATTTGGACAATAAAAACCCTTTTGCTGACTACGCTACCCCCGCCTCTTCTTCCCGGCTACCCCATCTCCTCTACATGATCCCCATACACTTCATTTTGCCCTTTTTATTAATTAAATTTTTTTCTCCTTCGACTTCTCTTGTTCTCCTCTATTTTTCTCCAATTCCCCGTCTCATTTTTCTTGCCCATATCTACCCAGGACTTTTTTTTCCCCCTCCCTTATTATTTTTCTTATTCGCTCGCTTTTTTCTTTCTCCCTGCTTGTGAAATTTCTCCATAATTTTTTTTTTTCGCTCTGTCCTCTGCTCTGCTTTTGTTTCTCTTTCTAGGGGGGCCCCGCTGTGATCGGAATTAAAAGACTCAGCGCAGTTAATGCAATAATAATGCTCATTGCCACCTCCTTCTCCCCTCCTCACGTAACCCTCCCACCGCACCCCCACCCCTCCGAGCCCACCGCAACCCCCCCCAAAATCCATCACCGCTTCCCCCCCTTAGTTTACATACTTGATTCAGTCTCACGCACAGCACTTAAACTCATTTCAAATGACTGTTGCGATGCGGGCGGTGAAACAAAGGGGTCCGCAGGCGGGAGACCCCGCCCGCTCGCCAGCCAGGTGTGCACATTCACACCTCCAGCATCTCAACGCAACCGGGAGACAGCGCAGCCACCCCCCTCCCACACACACACACACACACACACACACACACACACACACACACACACACAAATACACACACACATGCAGGGACGCCGCAGGTTTCTTGTTTTCATTTACAGAGGCTAATCCCTGACAAGAGGCTATGCAGATTGAGAAGGAAAGGGGGTTAACAGGAGCAGCCGGCTGGATGGTCCTGAAGAGAGAGAGAGGAGATTGTTTTCACTTGAAGATGCCGAGCGTTGCGGTGACAGAAGCTGGGAAGGAGGAGTGTTTTAAATGATTTTTGCTGCTCCTCTTATCTCATCCAGTGTCAGCGCGCTGCTTTTCGTAAGAGCATGGGTCTGTGTTAGTGGATACAGAAGTGGAGTCTGGACCTTTTTACCTTTTCACCCATAAAACCATATTAAGCCACATTAGAGGGTGGGTGACTTGGCAAAGTAATTGGCTGAGACAGACTAAGGCCAACACAGGGCCTGCTTGGCGGGACGTGGAACGGTGAAGATTGAATTATTTAGCAACTTTGCGGGTACTTTCATCCAAAATGATTTACGCGCCTCCCAATCCCAGCTTTTAGCCCTTTGTGGAGCTCAGTGTGTTTTCTGGAACAAATAAATGCCTGGGGTTAAACGCTGTACTCAGTGGTACAACTGCAGGGTTGGTTCTCACATTGATCTGTTAGCAGAGCGGGAAACGCTGTACAGAGGAAGAAGAAGTCGCCCTGTTAATACCCAAAGCCCGACCGATTTGTACCCATTGAAAATGAACTCGATTTAAAACTGTTTAGGATTCATGAGCGGCGCGCTGTCTTGGCTCGAACAGCTGCTTTTGGGAATTTTGATGCTTTTACATCATAAGCCCAAAGAAACAGTGACTCTGGGTGACATGCACACCATAAAAGAACCATTAGCAGTTACCCACCATCACAAGTGACAGTCTATCAATAATGTCACTCTGAAAATAGGACAGCTTTGTTGCTGGCTATAAATCACAGGGGACTTCATATCGCAGGCAGGTACAGGGACCGCATTAACACCCGGCGCCACGCTGAGCCTTGACTACAGCAGAACAGGGCCGGAGCGGTGGGGACCTTCCCGTGGTGCAGCGTGCGGGAGCGGGGAGGGACAGGGGTACACACGAGGGGTTTGCGCGCGGCACTTGGCGTCTGCGCAGACACCCTAAAAGGACGAGCGCAGGGCGTTTGACCGCGCACGCGCCCCTCACGTGCGCCTTACTGCCTACGATCACCTGTCAGCAAGCAGTACAGCTGTACACACCAAAACATATTTATTGGCCCACAAGCATGTAGGAGCGATTCGGATTATTAAGCGCCGCTTCCTAACAGCTCTCCAAACAGAGTCCCCGGCCAGAAATGCTTCCGAAATCTTTTTACGTTCAGGAGGGCATTTTTGAATTAATTCAGGTTGCATGTTCTGCCCTCTGTGTAATCTTTTGATTTCTTTCGACGTATTTTCTCTAACAATGCAAACTTTCCCTTTCTGCGGAAATATCTAATATTTTTACAAGTCTATTGCAACATTGTTGAACAGATATTAAAGCATTCTCTTTGACCGTACAGTAACTGCTCAGGGTTATGAGGAGCAATGTGAAGCTGTCCTTTTTTTAATTTATATAAATATTGCATGCGTGTTTGCTGGGGTCCACATCCCGAGCTAATGAGCTCCTTCTTTGCGCTCCACAACTTAAATTTTTACTTTCCTCTGTCTGAAGACAAGATCAGAGGAGCGTCGGCGCCGTCCTAGAAGATGCCCGGCCGATCCGAGCTCGCGCAATCGATACCTTCCCTTGCTCCGCGCGAGTGTGCGCTGACTGCTTATTTCCAGATTAGCGCGCGTCCATTTGCGGTGCCACCCTCGCGAGCCGAGAGACCCGGCCCACCCGGGCCGGGGATTAGCGCGGGGGGCGAGGGCGCGTCGGACGTGATTGAAACGGGGGGGGACAACAGGCTATTCGCGAGCGAGGCCTGCAGCGGGACGGGTGGCTGCGGAAGACGACTCGCGTGCGCCGAGCGAACCCGGGTCTGCGCGGAAGCCAGCGGCCCGGCAGCAACAAGTGCGCGCGCGCGCGCGACCGCAGCTGCCAGCCGTCCACTTGGCAGCATGCCCACCCCATCTGCGGAAAGAGGCGCCCGTGCCAGCTGACTCTGCGGGGTGGGGTGGGGGGTGCGGGATTTACATACGGCTGCTGAGGGGCTCCTGCGTGTTAAATATCAGAGGAGCAATTAGTCCTCATTTGTTCTTTTGTTTTGTCGCGGGGGGGGTGGGGGGCGACGGGGAGGATGCATGGGAATGCGCGGTGCCACCCCCTCCTCTGCCACCGTGCCCTCGCCGCGCAAGCTGCTCACTCTCCGCCGAGCATATGGACCCTCGCCGCTAGGCTCAGCTGGGGCCTGCGTCATAACAAGCGGCGCAGCCCCGTCAACCCTGATGGCTGTCGGGGATTCGCGCTCGTAATTCACGCCGCCCGTCCTGCTCTCCGGCTCACCGGAGCGCCTTGTAAATGTTCCCGGCCACCGTTCCCAACCGGCCGCTTTGGCCGCGTGCGCGTTCATTTGCTGGGCGCGAGGAGACGCGCAACTGCGGCGGGCGGGCGGTTCGCCGCGACGCCGCCTTCCTAGCTGGAGATTCCACTGGAGCGGCTCGGGTTAAAGAATCCACCCGAAAGGGTTACTTCCCCAAGCCCCGTAAAAATGGCTGCATCTGACATGTAAGAAATACTTTTTTGATGTGCTTTAATGTGTTATTAAAATGGAAATAACTATACCTTAGGCACACCGATTCCTTGCTTTAAGTAGCGTTCTGCTTTATTTTGGTTTGCAAATGTCATAATAAAGAGGCAGCCGCACACGTGGGGCGCTTCACGCTGAGGTGTTGCGCTTTCCGGGCGTCCGTCGTCCGTCCTCCCGTCCGTCCGTCCTCGACGACCGCTTCCGCGACGCGGGGTGGAGGCGGTCGTCACGGAAACAACCCGGGGCGGTGCGCCGGCCCTCCGGGCACCTGTTCGCTCACACGTCCGCACGCTGCGGCCGCTCCGGTTCGCCTGGAACGCACGTCTTCGGACTGTGGACGGAAACCAGAGCACGCGGAAGAAGGGCGGGACGCGGGCGGTACCGCATCTGAACCCACGTCCAAGGCCCACCCGGTGGGCCTTGGACGTGGGTTCAGATGCGATACCGCCCGGTGTCCGAGGCCCTGGTGCCACCTGCGGTGCTGCTGCGCCAGCTCCCTTTTGCGATTCTGTTATTCAAATTGGTTTGTGTTTTTATCTCGCACAGGGCAGCGTGCAGTGACCCTCTTTGTCCCAGGGCCAGAAACAGCGCTGCGCGTTTGCTAAGGCAGGACTGGGCACCACGTAAATGATGTACTTATTCATTATTAGCGGTCTTAATTGGGCCGGGACGGCGCTCGTGCCCGGCTTTTGTGTTCGCCGTGGCCTTGGGCCTCATATTATCAGTCGGTCGGCGCTGCGGTTGATTTGGAATGCCGATAACAGCATCCGCGGTAACGGGTTTTACCTTCGGCCTTTCCTGCGATGCTAATAATACGCCGGCATCCGCAGCTGAAATTGCTGCCGAAATAAAAATTGAACTTTGCATTCGATTGTGAAGGCTGCGATTCTAATTATTTCTCTCCGTGTCCTTCAGGTATAAGAAGACTTGGCAGAGCACAGCAGCGGCAGGTGAGTGCCCGCAGAAAGCTGCGGTCTGTTTTCCCGCACCGTACCGTTCACTTAGCTGCCGGCGAGCGTCAACTTTTTCGGACCCGTTTGGGTTTTTTTTTTATACGCTCGGTCGGGGGACGGAAACCGTCCGGGCGTGGGCTGGTTTGGAAGTGCTGCACTCTGACAGTAGATCTTGAGAAACTCATTACAGTATCGATCGCCCCCACCCGTCCACCCGCCGTATGTTGTCTTAGAAGAGTGTCGGCCCTGTGGAATTATGGCTCGAAAATCGGTCGCCACTGCATTAAAAACGTGACATTTGCGGATGAAAAGTAAAGTGGGGTGTTATTCATGTGGACAGCAGCGTGTGGGCTTTCAATCTGTCTGATGGTCAGTCATTATGTCCCCTCCTCATTATGTTTCTGCACCGGTCATGAATTAGGAAATAAAATATAATGAAGAAATAAATGATTCAGTTAAGGTTTTCTTACTTTAGAAAAGCAAGCTGAGTTTTTCATAAGTCGTAGCCAAGGCGTTGGGTTAAGGTACGGTACGAAATGGCATCTAAAGGACACTCGTTCGTAACATTACCTTATGAGGGGGTTAGGAGGGGGCGGCCTTTGTCGTCATTAAGTCTTACTTAAGCAAAATTTTGCGAAAGGACGAACGATCCGGCGTATTTGGGCGGCGTCCCCGCCAAAAGTTTATCCGCCGCGGCTACGGCGGGAGCCGGCGGTCCGTGAACGCAGTCCCTCGTGTCAGTCGGCAAACATTTTCGCTCCTCTCTTTGCTTACCGCCAAACACCGGCACCCTGAAGAAACTCAACAGGACGCACGGATGCGATAAATATAATAATCCACAAGCATTAACTCGGCTTCATTGGAGGCCGTGGAATCATTAAAAGCGCGGCCTTTGCGTTGGGTTTATTCCGGAACACCCCGGCGTTTTAATGTGAACTACTAATTATCATATAAATACCGGGCCTTTCTTCTACGACAAATTCCGAGATGCTTTACCGCGGTAAACAGGTGTTTGCGCAGTCTCTGCTCATTAGATGTCTGCGTGTGGCTTTGCCGATCAAGGCCGGCCAAGTGGGCCTTTCATTTTATGTATTCATTAATCCATTCGAGTGTGCTTTATGCCTTTACAGCGACAGACTTTTAAGTGAGCAGGCCTGCGGGGCGGAAGAGGATCACATGGGGGCTGTGGGTGTAGGTGGGGGCGGGGAGCGGTTTTGACAGTTATTTGTTTATTTTTTCGGGAGCCGTACGCACGTGCGATGCGAGCGGAACGCGCGGAAGAGAAAGCACGCGTCTTCTCCCGGAGCGTTTACCTGCCCCCCGGCACTCCTTTAAGGCGGCCCACCGGTCCGGGCTCTTCCGGGTTCCTCCAGGCAGCCCGTTAGCTGGCCGCCCCGGGGGCTGATGGGAGGGCGGAGAGCGGGTCTCTCCCTGTCACTTCCCCTTGAACTTGGTTGCGCGGGCAGGCACCCAGGCTCTGAGCTCGGGGGTCAGCCGGGGCCGTGCGGTCAGTTGTCAGAGGTCAGCTTCGCTTAGGGGTCAACAAGGCAAGCCTGACCAGGAGCACTGCCTCAGGTGACAGCAGTTACAAGCCTCGACATCTGACTAACTGATCCTCCCCTTTGGCGGTAAAGCTGCGGTATCGATCAGGCTCTCTGGACTGGGAGTGTGGGCGCAGGTTCGAGGGGCCGCTGTTACAGCTCCGTTAGCCCCCTGTGGCCCACACACTCAGAATGACCTCACTTCTTCACTTTGTCTCTAATGTGAATCCTGTTATTTTGTTCAAAATTTTCCAAAAAAACCCTGCATTCAAATTAGCTTTCGATGCCCAAAACCGTACCTACATTTCCAGGTACACAGAGAACAACGAAATAACGGCAGGTGGGGTAAAAACCTGGGGTCCTGCTTTCCGTGGCCCTGGACCGCAGGTTGCGCGTGGCCCCTTTTCTCAGCCCCAGCCCACGCGCAGGTGGCCGCAGCATTCAGAAGTTCGCCTGGTTACGCCGGCACGCGGCAGCAGGCTCGAGCGGCCGTTTGGACACGACGCCCTTGTGTGAAATGCAGCTTCCCTTACGCCCTGGAACGCTGGGAAGGTCCAGTGACCCGGTGTAGCCTGGGAAGCGACCCCTTTCCCCCTTCCCTTCCAAGCTTGGCCGACGGCCGTGTGCGCCGGGGCTCGCGTTCCCCGCAAGACGCAGATGCTCCAACATCTGGGCACAGGGAAGCGCGTAAAACAGAAAAAAACAACGGGGCTTCCCCCCGCTCGCTGACATTTGATGCAGCCGCAGGAGGTGGAGCAACATCTGCTGCAGCTGTTGGCAAGATCCAGACCCCGATAATCCCTGCTCCCCTCCTCATTAAGGGGCGCTGAATAAACACGGGCCGCTTCCAGTTGTTCCAGCGAATTTCCTCGCCGGGTGTCGGGAGACCTGAGCAGGGCCTCGCGGATCAAAGGCCCCCGCAGCCCCAGAAGCACTGGCGGGGTTAGCAACATTACCCCCCTCGCCGGGGCTCTGGGGAGGCTGTGGGGCGGCCGCCGACTGCACACTCCACTCCCGACTCCAGGGGGAGCGGGAAAGAAGCAGAG
Source organism: Heterotis niloticus (assembly GCA_018136845.1). NCBI lineage: Eukaryota > Metazoa > Chordata > Actinopteri > Osteoglossiformes > Osteoglossidae > Heterotis > Heterotis niloticus. The sequence continues at coordinate 4,003,453 of CM030904.1, forward strand.
TTTGATGTACAGCTGGTTGTAATAGACCGAGCACCGCAGCGCTGGGCCGAAACACGGCTCTGTCGGTGGGCTCCTCCGTGTCCCTGGCTGGGAGGCCCCTCCGGTCCCGCGCTGAGAGCCGAGCCGCAAGACGAGGAGAGGAGCGCTCTCTTCCGGAAGCCTCCGTAAAGCACTTGTGCAGAGGATGTGACAGGAGAAATGAAATGGGCCAGCAGGTGGCGTAGTGGTTAGAGCTGAAGGCGCCCAGTTTGAATCGTACTCATGCTGTAGCATCAGTGTGCTTAGCCCGAAATGATGTCGTAGAATTTACCCTGCTGCACAAATGGGTGAATCCGTGTATCTTGATGTACAAATCTGACATTGCAGGTCGTGTTGAAGAAAAGCATCGGACAGACAGATAGATGGATCGATCCCAAAAGGGAACTGCTTAAGGAATAAATTATAATAACAGGCATTAAATAACACTGACTTCAGAATTAAACAAAGAAGAGCGTAAGATTTGTTGCATTACATGCATACGTGAATGGGGATTTATTTCCTTTTGCTAAGGTGTAGGAAATATTCGCACGAAGATGATAAAGCGCCCGAATTAGAGAAGACGTTGCTGTTTCGGGTTAAGGCTGACGCGGTGCGGGGCAGAGAGGGTAGCTGTGCCTCGGCATGTAGATGTGTGTGTATTATGTGTGTAGGTGTGAGCCGGCGGGGTTCGCTGAGCTGGGGAGCAGGGGCTGGTGTTGCTCTGTTACCGGGGGGCCGGGCGGCTGTAATGGGGCCACGCGGCCATCATCGCCCTCACATCAGGCTTTCCATTAGGCTCTGGTGTACCGGCCACAGCTGCCCTGCCTGCCATGAATACTGATGAGGTCTGACTGACACTGAGGGATGAGCCGGCATGGGGGGGGGGGGGGTCTCACGCTGTACCCACGCACAAACACACACGTATTTACACACACTCGTATTTACACAAATACGCAAACCCATGCACTTCCACACGCACGTAAACACGCGGGCCTATAGGCCGGACCGAAAGAGGCACCCGGGATCGGGGCCCGCGCCAGCGGAACCCTTAATATTCAGGCCACGAGCGAGAGTCTACACGCGCTAAACCAACAGCACGCCGCCAGGGTACACAGGACCACCGTGCCGCACAAAGGCAAACAAGGGTCCCCGCTGCCCCCACCCTGCCTGCAGAATGGCGGCGCTGCACCTGCGAGCGCCGTGCTGCGGGACGTGGCCGAGTCTTACCCGCTTACGATGCCGCGCTGGGCAGGCACGCGCACTTTCCACAACCACACTGGATCCTGACGCACATCTGACTGTTAGACGAGGCTCCGGCGTGTGCCAGCGAGGAGAGACCGCATCATCCAGCTTCCCTCATCCGTTCATTCATCTTAACGTGCGCTACGCTGTCAAAATTCCTGTGAATTTCTATTTATTGGTGGAATTAAGTTGGAAAGTAGGATGGAACAAAGATAAACATCCCAACCCAAAGAAGTGTCTGCCTTCCCTTCTGAAGGAAGGTCAAGTGTGGGGCAGACTGAGTTCAAGGCCAGAGAGTGATGTAGTCACTCAGCATCTGTCACAAGCACCAGGGGACAGAGAACAACGTAGGAGGGGCGTTGCTTCTGTGTGTCACCGCAAGACTTCTGCAGTGTGACTCACGGGAGGTTTGGTTTTTAAACATTACCACATCATTTAAAGGCACAGAGCATCTATTTTCTCCAACAACGCTATATCGGAGACCTGGCCAAAGAGTTGTGATTGGACTTCTGAGGGATAAGTCCAAGTTCCATCAAGCCGAATCTCACAGTAACAGCTTTTGCAGCTTCCTAGGCGTAGGAGGGATTGCAAGTGGTTTGCCTTCTTCCATGCATGTCTGTGGGGTGCAAACACAGGGAGAACCTGCAGCCTCCCACCTGCTGAGCAGCCCAGAGTCCGTGGCCAGTTGTGGGACAGAAGCAGCCATGTGGGCAGGATAAAGGCAACAGGATTTACTACCAAGCAAGTTTTATTCACAAAATTAAAAAAACCATCAATTTGGTGAAACCATAAACACAAAATATCACAAACCATGGCCCCGTACAGGGGGTCCAGCCTACAAGCCAGCTGCTTTAAATGTTCTAGGCGATGCCGTGGCAAGTGGCGGCAGCTGGTCATCATTAAGCCGGCTGAGGGCAGGCAGGGTGGGAAACGGGAGCCGTCCATCGGTTTAACCCTGCCGCCAGGGCAGCGGCACCCACCGGCTCGCAGGTCTCTTTATTCTTCCGGCGTTTCAAGGTTTCTTTGTCGTCGCCGCTTCCGTGTCCGGGACGTCCGCATGGAGGCCCTAACGTAGCAGGACAGAGAACAACACGGGGCAGCACGCAGTTGCTTTAAGTTCTTCGACCCGGACTTCTGCGTTGGAATGGCAGAACGGCGCTTGAGCGAGGGTAAGCCCGACGCGGTTATCTGGAGCGACGGCGGCCAATTTGCGGAGTAGGCCTTTGTCTCCATCGTGATGTGACATATTTTGGGAAGCTTGTTAAACAAAGCAGGCAGGAGCGCCGTAATGGCTTTTAGAGTGACAAAGAGGAGCGCCTCTGCTTGTGCCGTCGCTCGCAGCTGATCTCTGGAAAGGCTCGTTTTGTTTGTGTGACTCACGTTCCTTTTGAGGGCTCCGGAGCCGCTTTGTTTCGCCGCCTCGCGCGAGCCAAACTCAGCCTCGCTTTGTAGTAATTGTTCTTTATCATCTGAGAAACGGAAGGAGCAGAAAAAGAAGGGGGAAAAAAAAAACAAACAGCGCTCATCGCATTAAATTGTCGATTTCTGTTTAAACCTGAGACATTTTTCTCCGCGCGCTGTCTGCCGGTGCGGGCGAGCGCGTGTCTGCGTTTGCTGTAAAAACAAAAGCGAAGCGCAGGCCCATTTCGTCGGTAAAGCAGGCAGGTGCACGGAGGCTCACCCGTGGCTGCCGCGGAACCTGCCGGTCTCTGATGAGTACAATTCCCTACTCATCACTCCCGGTTAAATCCTCTCCCTCTTACACATTCCCCTTTTATCAGCCTTCTCATTCCCTGCTCCGGCGCCTTTGATACGCGGCTTCCCTTCGGCAACTTTCCCTCTTCTTCACCTGCTCTTCGAGGGTCTTCCACCTTGCCGCCCCTCCCTCTCTCCCTCATTTTCCTCCTCCGCCTCCTCGTGTTTTCAACCACCGACAAAGGAGACAAATGGATCGGTCCACTTCGGATCAATCAGCTCGGAGCGGTAATTAACTCTTTGCTAAACTCCCGATATTGATTTCCATTTGACGCTCGGTGGGACGCTTTAAATGGAGGCCGATACCCTTGGTTTGTAGGGGCGCGGGGGGTGCGGCGGAGGGCAGGAACTCTCCCACGCTGATAGCACGTCCCACTTCCAGGTGGGAACTGAGAAGCGCAGCGTTACCGTTATCCCATGAACTAATTGAGATGTCTCCTCGGTCAGCTCTGGTGGTCTCCACCGGCACGCAGGAAGTGATGAGCCACCATCGAGAAAGATCGGGGCAAAGAGGACCGGTGCAACTGAGAGAAGGTAGAGCAGATCCATGCTCGAGGTCCCGCTGAGGTCCAACGGTCGACAAAGACACGGATTCGTGTGCGGCGTCACCCGCAGGCTGTTGCCGACCCCCTAAAATTCAGGAAGGGGGCTGTTGATTCGCGCAGGTGTTCCCGTCTGTCGCCCCACACACCCGCTCGTGTCACTTTCCGCCTCCTTATAGTGTGGTGTAATGCAACCCATTGACATCCCTGAAGTGCCGAATTCTTTACAGCTGTGTCTAAGTTATTGTGTCAAGATGGTCCAGAAAGTGCCGGCATTGTCTGGCCTCAATGCTGCGCTAACAGATCCTGCCTGCTACTGGCATGGCAAGCCGTGGCATCCGTGGAAGGAATGCAGGCCTGGCTTCAAAGGATGTGCCTAGCAAATTTGTCAAGACTTCTTTTCAAGTCTAAAGAGTGCCGGTGCCAGGGTCAGGAATGCAGCCTTCCGCACGAACGCAGTCCTCTGGGCTGAAGCTTCGCAAATCCGTGGGTGATCGGTTTCTTCTCTTTTTAGCCGTCGGGTCCTTGGATTGCCTCGGAGCTCCTTCGTGACTCCTAGTGGGCCCAGGTGGAGGAAACTCACCGGCAGCCTCCATCATCGTCCTCCACAACCGGTCACGCCGGTACCGCTGTGGGTGTGGACCTGTGGGTCGGCCCTGTGAGGAACTGTGCAAACAGTCAAGGACCTGCTTTGAAACGTAGGGAAATCCAATTGGATGCTAATGCAACATAATGGGACGGTCAATACTCATTACGGAGCCCGACGTGCCAAAAATGACTCCCTTCCACGTCGGCTAACCGTAGCAATCGCCGGAACCGTGCGATTGGCGGGGGCGAGCGGGATCGCGTCCCGCGGATATCGCTCGGTCTGCATGGTCCTCATCGTCTTTGAAACTCGTGCCTGCGACTCGGCGGCGGCGATCGCGGCACCAAAGCTGCCCATCCAGCGAGACGGACAAAGGAACTTCTCTGAAATTCGTAAACAAGCGGTCGGCGTTTCAACAAGTGCGCGAGCGTTGCGTTTTGCGGAGGACGCGGCGGGATGCCCTCGCCGCAAACTCCAGACGAGCCACGTCGCTGTGGTTACAGTCGTGGGAGGACATCTAGGAGGAGCGCCACGTCATTGCCTCCGAGCTAAAAGCCATTTGTTTCTAAAATTGGTTTAAGTCCAGGCCAGTTCAGAGTTTTAATAAGGCCTGTGCTGGTTTTAATTGATTGCTGAGTGCTTGTAATGGGCTGGTCCCTGGTCTGGGGACCCGATACCATAACCTTTTCCTCCCGACATCCAGAATTAAACTAAAGCCTCCAACGCCGGCTGCAGGAACGCGGCTCGGTAAACCGCATGATGTAGCTGCAGCACATCCGATCGTCTCGCCATCATCTCCCTATCGCAAATGGAGATGGGGATGACGCTCCAGGGGCGACCCTCTGTTTCCCTGCAAATGGATGTTTCCTGCAGACCGAGCCTCGGTGCTGAGTGTGCGTTCGCTCCACGCGCCCGTAATTACGTTAAGACGATGACGCACTTTCTTACTCTGTCCAAACTCACTTTAATTACTTGTGAACGGCGTACCAGAGTCTCGGGTGGGCAAACATGACCGGGACTGCAGGCAGCACAAGGAGGACGCTTGGGGCGGGGGGGTACGCCAAAGGGAACCGAGCACAAGAGGATCCTTCTCCCGGGCCCTCCGGAGGATCCCCCTGGGGGTCGGGAAGGTGCGTGACTGGATCCTCGGTGACACTGCCAGCCTGTCACTGCGGTGTGAAATAGCAGGAACGTTCTTAGCCCCTTCGTGGAGCAAATGGCCAGGTGTTACCGTCTCTTTCTCTCCATGCATGTGGAGCAAAGGGAGATTTTATGGACTTCTTTTAATCTCAAGTTGTATGGATAATGTACAATTCTGGGGCTATGCTTCCAAAAAGGAAGGCAAAACAGCAACGATATTATTATGCTTTGTTTACACAGAAGAATAAAAAGCCAGTTGAACCCTTCGTATTTGATCAGTCTGTAAATTCTGATGTATCGTCAAAGGGTTGCCTTCCATGAATAGGAAAGCTCAGTTAATATGAATCTCAGCTTGCATGATAGCAATAGCGTAATATCACATTTCAGAGGCGCCAAACACATCTCCAGCCCATGTTTGTCCTCCTCTGTATTTTCATCCCTCTTTCAGATTCTCCCATTCTCCCGTATTTCTGCCCCCCCCCACTTTTCCTCTCGGCCAGTTCATTTGGGCTGCAGGACGAGGCTACCTCTACCCCCTCCCAAACTCCCGCTTTCTCTTTTCCTCTCATCATTTTAATAGTGGACCGCAGAGCGGTTGCCATGTCGACCAGCCAGCGGGTTACTATGGTAACATGTCTGCGCCGCAGCAAACCTGCTGATTAGGAGAGAGATGTCTGGTATATCCTGGCCGACGCAGAGGGGGCGAGGGAAGGAGCGCAGTCTGGGCGGGGTGTATGTCTGCCCATTACTTGTGGGTCTCAGAGCTGTGCGGTTTTCTGTTATTAGAACACGAGCGACGCGTTCATCAGGTCCACGTTACCCTGCTGTACCGCATACGTCCGAAGGCACCGCATCACGTGTGCTTATGTGAACCCTGTCTATGCCATAGCATAGAACTGAGCCTCCCGTTCACATTTATTACGAATCAGACCGTTTGTTTGTGACACCCGGGTCTTTCTTTCCGGAAGCTGTGATCATTACCGCGTTCTTACTAAAGTGAGGCCTTCCGCAGGGATCAGCAGGTGGTGCATCGGTTAGAATTGTTCGTTTGAAATCAATGCGCTCGGGTTCAAGTCCTCCGCCCCGCTGTAAGACCCTCGATCGAGGGACTCGCCCCGCAGTGGCACAATAAAAAGTACCCAGCTGTATAAAGGGCCAAATCAGCGTGAGGTGCTTAGGGCACAAACCTAACATTGTAAGTCAGACAAACAAATGAATAATAAACGGTCACTATGCGAGAGTCCGGCTGCAATCGTGTCGCGACCAAAGCCTCGGGCAGGGTGCGGGGAACGGGAGGGGATGCGTGTTAATGCGGATAACGCGAACGTGTACGATCGACCCCCGGGGTGGCGTTCGCTGTGGCCGGCGAAGTCCGGCGGGGGTCAGTCTGAGCCTCCCCGCCTTCCCTCGCTCGCCCCTTTCTCGCCCGCCGGGGACACGGTGGGGGGGGGGCTTTAAACGCGACAGTCTAACCAAGGCGGCCTCACCTCCGGCGGCGCTACCGGGAGCCCGCCGGGCCGGCCGGGTCCGTCGGCGAAACCAATTACAAGATCTAATTAAAGTGCGATGAGAGAGAGAGGCGCGTTCCTCCAGCAGTGACCCCAGCCAGCGCATCCTTTCATTCAGGACAGTAATTACACCTCATTTATTTTTCATCCCACAGCTAAATAAGAACTTGACATTTCAATAACAATAATAAGGACGGGGGGAGAAAAAAGTCCTCGCAAACTTCAGACTTGCTAATTGCCCATCTCGGAGATTAAATGTCTGGAAAAAGCCTGTTATTTACTTATTCATATTGTCCGAAGGTTATCGACGCCGCAGCGCGCTCCGAGAGACCGGAGTCCAGAAACACGAGCGTTTTTACCTGCCGGCTTTCGCCCCGCACCTGAGTCACGCACGGGCACGTTCTGCGGCGCGTTTTAACGTCGACGGCTGGTTAAGGGGAGGATGAGCCGTTATAAACCGTCGGTCACTTTTTCACGTCCGTTCTGCTCCATCCCACCTACCCCCTTCCCCTTGGTCGCCACCTTGCCCACCTGTCTCACGCTGTAGCCTGAACTTGGCTGAACCTCATTAGGAAACTAACCCCAGCCCTCGGTGTTCACTCCGCAGGTGAGCGACGTCCCATGACTTTGAGCTGCAGATGGCGTTACACTCTTCAGCTATTATAGATGAGGTGCGGCACCGGGCGGAAGGGCTGTGCGGATTGGTGGAGGCAGGGGGTAGCGTTACAGGTACAAAGGTACAGAGGTCAGGGGGAGGACAGAGAGAGAGAGAGAGAAAGGTGCCCCACCGGTCGGTATCTCGGCGGTGCTGATGGATGGATACAGATAGATGCGAACTGGGAAAGTCCTCGAGGTCCTGACCCACAGCTCCTCATTCCCCTGCCTGTAAACTGTCCCACACTTCCTGTTTTCACATCCATGTGCTGTCCTATACCTCCTGTATACATGAGCCACATACCTCTTTGTTAGAGGCCAGAGACGAGGGGGGTCAGGGACAGGGCTGGGTTTGTGCCAGGAGAAATTGTTGTTTCTGTCATGCTGGGCCTGGTGGGACTGTGGAAATCACACAGGAAGTGATGTCACTCGCTGTGACTGACGGGTGTCAGCCATGCTCTGCCGTGCATTATTGACACCGCAGCACGGAAACCTGAGATTCTGAGGTCCCTGCATTAACTGTGCAGCACTGAGGGGAGGTGCGGGGGGCATTCGTCTGCGTTCCTCTTCACTGGTGTTCATGAAAGAATGGGAAACTCTTCTGAAAGACATGCACATGCACACCCTCTCACCTCCAGGCGTGTGGCTCAGGGGTGGGGGTTGCATGAGTGATGCCTCCCCAGAGGGGTTATATTTTATAGTTTGTGTCCATTGGTGGCAGGGCCTGGGGCAGCAGGGTTGACAGTAAGTGCTCTCCACATCGCTGACACTGATTCATCTCCAGTCTGACACAGATGAGCATGGGGGGCCAGAGGTGAATTGGATGGGGGGAGAGCTTAGAGGACAGGCGATGTCACGTACTGTGTATTGCTGAACACACACAAAACAGGTTGGGCCATACTGCAGCTTATTGTGTATACCTGTACGGTTGTGTGTGTGTGAGTGAAGGAGATGGACGGGTGGCTCTGACGGACCCTCTTTGCCTGTCCTACTGTGCCCTTGATGTACTTCCAGCAGAGTACAGGGAAGTGGAAATGGAAATTTTGTTGTATCATGAAACGCACCGCCAACGGCCCAAAAGTAGGGTGAGCTACAGGGGAACCTCCTATTTCACCGCAGTATTTCCTCATCCGTGTCCTCCCTGTCCCATGCGTCCCCTCTGCTTGGTGCTCGCGTGTGAAGACACAGCCGCTCGTAGCCAGAGCCCTGGAACCTGCGCACCAAATGCTGGGTGCAATTTTTTTTTGTTTTCTTTATTCATGCAGACCCACTGTCATTTTTCTTGTCAGCGTAAGGTAATTTGCCGTATGGTGATTCGGTCCGAAAGCTCATCTCCTGGTCAGGACGCAGTCAGTCAGAATAGGTCACCCCCCCAAATTGCCCCCTCCTCCCCCTGCGCAGCCACCCAGTCCCCCCTCAGCGGGGCCTAGAGGCTCCGAGTGGGGCACCCCTTGCCTTGGACCGCCCAGCCCACCCCCGTCCGAACCTGGCTGCTAAATGAGATAAGCGGGGCCGCATCGCAGCACCCCTGATAAATAAAAGATGCGCCGGTCCCAGGGGAGAGCCGGGGCGGTGGGTGTGCGCCGGGGGCAGACAATGGCTGCGGCGATGCTCGCACAATGGCCAGGAAGCAGAAGGAACAGCCCGGTCACGGAGCAGCAGCCCCGCCCACGCCGGCAGCACCTCCCCTCCGCACCGCGCTGCATGCATCATAATGGCTAATGGCTGCGGCGGGAGGGAGGCGCAGGCCGCGCATGGATACGCGTGGAAACCAGAGGCGAGCGCAGACATGTGTTTTCCGGTGCTCCTGACTTCCCGCTGCTCGGCTGCACTCTCGATGCTCGCAAGGCCGTATGAATAAAAGGTGTTTGCATAACACTGCATTATTATACTGTATGACACTTCATTTTGTGTGAATGAGTTAAATGCGCCGAATCTCCATCCATTTTCAGTAGCTGCTTATTCAGTCCGGGTTGTGCGTGCCGTACATCTGTTTGCCTAATTTATGTCTGTATAATTGCATCCTTTCCTCTATTCTCACACGTCGAACGTATAGACGCAGCCCTCGCCAGAAGTTGTAGGCAACCCTGAAATTTCCCTTTCACCGAAATTGTCGGGTCAATTTGTATTCATTCTTACCCTGCAAAGGACACCTCATCTTTCCTACACAGGATAAACACACACCTACTTCCTCCATTTGCCGTTATTTGGCATATTGAAGGATTTCCTCCATATCGCTACTATTTGACTGTTGTGCCAGTTGTTTTTTTCAAAAAAATATATACGGAAAACTGTGGTGCTCATTTTCAGCTTTAGACTGATAAAACAACAAAGTGCGAGCCCATTATCCTGTTTGCGGTATATGCACCCACACGCAGGCGCCTAACCTAAGTCATAAACAGAGCAGCGGCGATGATGGTCGCATTAACATGCAGGCGCAGACCAGGTAAACCAGCGAGCGGACACGGACACGCTCACACACGCTAACAAAGAGACAGACAGGCAGACAGACAGGCAGACGCAGACGGACGCAGACGCCAGGACGTTGAACCACAGCCGAACACAGCATCCTCCTGTCGCCCCCCTCCCCCACCTTCCAACCAGGGCTAGGAGGTGACTGAAGCACGGTTCACAGGCAAGGGGGCGTTTATCTTTAAATAAACCCCCCGCCCCGCCGGGGCAGAACAATAGCAGGACGTTTCTAATTTTCTGCAAGATAATAGCAGTCATATTGAACTGGAAAAGGTCAAGGGTCAGCCTGGAGGATCCGACTGGATGTGTGCACCCCACGGTGACATTTCTGCCTTTCGTAAAGGAGAGTAGCCATTCGCCTATATTCCATCTTATGTGGAAATGCTGTAATTTAAAACATATATACTCGAAGAAAGCCGCCGCGGTATAATCGGGAGCCTGCGACGAATCTCCCGTGAAATGTGAACATCATAAAGGAAACAGGCTGCTTCGTGCGCCCTCGTTCCATTATAGCGGCAATATCCAAAACATTACAAATTCACATGCATATTTTCTCTTGCTTGGATGCACATAAACCATATTGCCAAGCTATTATCAATTCCACACAGCTCCGTGCCGTCCTCGGTCCCGCGTGCGATTTTAGGGTTCGGATAGATCAATGTGACTCATGCGTAACTGTAAATCAGACTGTAAATCAAATACGTGAATTACCTCGGCCGCCGATGTCCTGTGTAGCACCGCATGCGAGCTGACTACTCATTTGCCGGTGATCTCCGTGGTTCTATCAGCTTGATGTTTAGGCCTCTTTCTGTGCTCGTACATCCTTCATCTGGGTCCAAAAATATATTAACATGAGCGCTTTGACCTTCATAAATGCATCGTGCATGGATGTTGGGCCTTAAGGTTAGATGTTCTTACAAATGTTCAGGTTAGCTGCTTGCCGGCGTTCTAAATTGTGGGTCCTATCGAAAGGGTACAAAACATTAAAGCGTAAGAGCAAACTCAGGTGAAGGCCCAATGATGCTGGGTAGATCAGCGGGATCTCCTTCCTTCCGATAAAGATGCTGATGACGATGCATCCGGCCGGGAGTTCTCCCGAGCAACGCAGATAAGGCGAGGAGCTTACCTATGCCCGTCACCGTGCGTGCACGGTGGCTTGTGCGTACGGAAGTGTGGCCGGACCCCCGCTGTTTGGCCTTTTTCTCTGTCTGTCTCCCACACACGCAGCGGGCCGGCAAAACATATCTTAAAAAGTGCTGACCCGAGTCACCGCAGCGTTCTCATAATTCCACCCAGATGCCCCTCACGCGGACCTGGCGTTTGCCCGCGCCTGCTGAATCATGGGCAACCTGTCACTCGGCAACAGAGCAGGGCAGGATGGGAGTTGTTTTGGGCCTGAAGGTAATTATAGCGCATTAGAGCACGACAAAACGCATTTGCGACACCGCTAATTGTGCGGCGACGAAACAATAACTCTCAGCGTGCACCCGGGGGCAGGAGTGCAAGGGAGGGCTGGGCCGGGCTGGGCCGCGCTGGGCTGGGGGCGCTGGCACCCAGCCAGGAGGAGACACCGTCGACGTGCGCCAGCCCAGCTTCACTCACAGCCCCAGAACATGTGGAGCTCAATGGGGCGGACGGCGCCAATCTGTTGTCCTACATGGCATCTTTAGCATACATGAATAAATTATCGCCCGGTCACACTGGGACTTGCTGCAAGTTGTAGGTAGGCTGATGATGCTCCCTTCTCCAGCATGGCTTTCAATTTTCCCAACAGTGGGGGGCTTGGCAAGTCAAACAGAACCATAGGTGATCGCCACCCGCCGCTCAAAGAGGCAACTAAAGCTTGAGTGTGAAGCTGGCCCCTTTATTTACCTCTATTTGCCCTTGGTTTCAAGTTTCGTGTCCAACGGTACAACGGCGGGGCTTTCTCCACTTCCTTTGCCCGTGGGCTTCTGCGGTCCGATCCCTCCCGCAAACCGGGCCGGCTGGTATCCCCGCTTGCGTTCTGCCCTCCCTGGCCCGTTGGGGTGCTCCCCGGAGGCGAATGCTAACGCTGCTCTCCATGCCCGTTTTTCAGGTCCCACTCTTCCGAGATGTTCTGAGATCTCCAGGCACACGCAGGTACGCTCAGCTGGTTTAGCTTCCCCACCTCAGCAGTCGACACAGAGAAAAGACGCAGCAAAATCCCGAGTCGTTCTCTGAGGCCGTTCACACCATTTCCACAGTACTTTAGCCACTTCACCTGGTTCAAAAAATGCTCTTAATGCGAAATGAACGAGCTTTGAGGGCTACCTGTGCGTTCATTTCCTTATAACAGCCGACTCTCAAGCTCTCACTCATACATACAACGGCCGTGTTTAGTTCATAAATTAAAGGCGCTCACCATTTCTGAGGAAATGTTATTAAAATGTTTCCTGAACATGTGGAAGGCAGCAAAAAAAAAAAAAAAAAAAAAAATATATATATATATATATATATATATATATATATATATATATATATATATATATATATGTGATGCTCTTCTCAGAGTGCACCAGGGTGGCAGGCAAATAAACCCTCTAACACTGTCCTGTTAGAACCTCTTCGGACACCCCCTTCATCCCTCCAGCAACTTCAGCTGAGCCATAGACTTTATGCAGGGGTCTCAAATGAGCGTGGAGAACAGGGACGAGCCTCTCTCCTTCAACTCTAACCCAAATCCGCCTCTCCACTCTCTCCCCATACATACCTCCTTCTCTATATCCCCCCTATATCCCCTCTTTGCTTTACCCTTCTGTCACAGCAGCCTTTTGCTCCCATTTCTGTGACTCGGACACAACCCCCAGCAGAGTGCGGCTGCGTTGACATCACTCACACCTGAGCCAGGTTTTAAGCACGGAGCAATGATGTCAGACTTGTGCCGCTGAACAGTGTTGTTTGTGACTCAGTTGTGTGTATGGTGCCCCCACCAGCTTTGCCTGCAATAAAACCTCCACCACGATAATTCCCAACCTCAGCTCCCAGCAGCACACGTAGGTTCTGGTCGATGGTGAAGCTCAAAGCACAAGTTGCAGAACCAGGGCCATCTTCACCAGATCTGTATACGATCATCACCCGCAGCAGGAAATGTGCACGGGGGGTTAGCCAACCGCTGGTACCATTGATGGACCCAAACACACTCCCTTTGGCCCTTGTCCCAAAGGGCCATGTGTTCAAGGCTCTCGGCCCGCTGTGCGCTCCATGGCTCATGTTGACAGACTGCCGACAGAGTACTCACACATAAAGAGGGCATTTACAGATGGAGGATGTTTGGAAAGCTTTACTTTGACTGGTCTTAGGCCCTGTGCCCAAAAACCCCTTCTTTAACGTATCTCAAGGATGATGTTCCGCCACTACCCCTCCCCCAGGGTCTCCGGCATAATGACGGGGTGTCGGCGGCAATCCCCATTGGCGCTCTGCTCGCACACTAACACTCCTGGACGGAAGCCAGGCAGTTCCTCTGGTTAGGCCACAGTTTAAAAAAATCATTAGCCAAACAAGATGGGCTCCATCACTTCTTCTCATTTGTCATTTTTGGATGCTGGAATTGTTGCCCTTTATGTTTTTATCACATTTGTACGTCCAGCATGGCCCTTGGGTGAAACTCAGCCATTTTGGAACGGAAGGCCATGTAAAAAGGGCAGGTAATCCATGCAGATGGCATCTCCAGTTTCAGTCCCCAGTGAGCAAAGTCCGCAGCCTCAGGTGGAAGTCTGTCCAGGTTTCCCATAGTCATGGTGCCAGGCAGTAAGGCGAGGAGGTTGAGTTCTTCTGAGTGTTTGAAGTGTTTGGATCAAGTGTGGTCAGGGGCAGGATGTCTTCACACACACACTCCAGAGTTCACCAGGCAGGAGTTTCCCTCCCAAAGTCTTCTTGGTCTACACAGGTCTATGTACTTCCGTCTCTGTGGTGCACGTCCCGGAATATTTTTCCAGAACATCTCCTGGGCCGATTCTGCTGGCAATTCACCAGCTCTCCCCAGAGCATTAGCTCACGCTTAGTCATACACACGTGCAAGTCCAGAAAGTGTGCAGTGGCAGTGAAATAAGCGCGTAAAAGGTGAAAACAAAGTGAACGTTTCAAGAAAATGGCCCGTTGAAGGACATACCTGCAGACGTTTAAGCCTGTGAACAGCTGGCTTGAGCAGGCCCCGCCCACCCAGGTGCCGCCATGGCACGGCATCCCTTACCTTGGTATACGGGAATTCCTGCTCCCCCTCTCGCTCCAACACCTTCTGTCATGTAATCCTGGACGCGCCTGCAGCACCTTCTGCCCCCATGCCAAAGGAGGACTCTGCTTTCGCGCGCCGCACACACACACACACACACACACACACACACACACACCCCCCCCTCCGGTTAACCCCCTCCCCATCTTTTAACGAGAAACCGATTAAGGCGCGTTCCTCCAGCTCCCCGATGGCACCATCCAACGCACGCATCCCTTCGTCCCGATCCGTGGCTGCCTTTTGGACATCACCTTCTCTCCCCTCCACGTACCTCCTCTCCTCTCCCTCTCTCGCAAGAATTGGCCTCTCTCTCTCCTTTTTCCCTTTCTTCTTCCTCCCCACAGCCTCCCTCCTTTCGCTCCTCCCATCTCCGAGCTGCCGGCTGCTCTGGGTTTTAGACGGATCTCTCACACAATGGTTGATCAATACAGGTATTGATCCGCTGGCAAAATGTTTATAAAATCGTCCTGGGCAGCCGGTGGTGGAGGAAAGAGGCGGCTGGGGGGGTTCCGAAGGTGCCGGGGGCTCCTGATTGGCTGCCTGTCTGCTCGCCTGGCACGAAGGCACTGCGTCTGCCACCGCCATGGTTCTGTGCATCTCTCGGCTTATACGGCTAAACTTTCCAGCCCGGGCAAGCGAACGGGAAAGCCGGAACGCCGCGATTTAACCTTTTCGCTGCTAGAAGTTGGCTTCTGGCCAAATGGCAGCCCCGTCTCCTTGTAAATACGCCCCCCCCTTTCCCAAAGAGTAAAATCTCAATTTGCATGAATTAGTGAGCCGAAAACTGAAGAACCCCCTTAATGAGCGGTGCCATCGCATTTCCTCCTTTCCCCACCCTGCCCAACAAGCTCGAGCAACACTGCTGACACAGCCATCCCTGTGACCCTGGCACAACCAAACTGACCTCAGGCCCAGGGTCAGTCACCCCCCCAGGTTGCTCCCATGCCACCAGGAGGGCACCGCTAGGTACTGACACTTCCCTCACATGTGGAAATGTAAGACAGTAAGGGCCCAACCCCACGTTTGCAGAGGCAAGTAATTGTGTGTCGGTTACCAATCGGTGATGCCATTCAGAATTGCTGATGTCATTCATGGTTAGTGATGCCATTCAGGGTCAGTGACGTCATTCAAAACAGGTTACGTCATTCGGGGTCAGTGATGTCATTCAGAATCGGTGATGTCATTCGGGGTCAGTGACCTCTGTCTACATGAACGATGCCGTCAGCACGAGACCTTGTTGGCACCGGAGGGGTGCTAACCTCCAGTGTGATGATGGAGTCCCTGACTTTTGTGCCGAGTGTAGCGTTAGGATTGCTGAGCCGTGCTCGGTGTGCATTTCCCAGCTCACCTCAGCATCGTGACTCTCATCAGCCTGCAGTGCGCCATGGGGCTCAGTAGCAGCTATAGAGGCTGGGTTGCAGGCCCGTCTGAGATGTGTGGTGGTTCTGATGTGGACGGTTGTGTGTGCAGCTGCCCACTGGAGACACGCATGCCTGGAAAGTCCTCCTCCGTGATGCTCTTAGGGTCACAGCCTTGCTCCGGCCTCCATGGCAAACCATGCAGCCTGTATCTTCACCCGGAGGCTAACCGAGGTAGCTCCTATGCGTCTGTACTAACAGCGGGAGGGGAGTTTTTTGTGGCCCTGCACTTGCTCTGCTCTGCTTTCTCCGGTCCACTTTGCCATGCTGACCTCGAGCCTTGGATATCCAACGGGGATGATGGGGGATACCACTGAAGGAAGCAAAGGAACCGAACTTTACCTGCTTTGCTAACTCAGCTTGTTTTTTTTACTGTCTACGGTAAGAAGCCACAGTCAGTTTTGCTGCTTCCCTTTGTTCCCACTCGACCCTCCTGATACAACAGCTGTTTGTTAGTTAAATTTTCCGCAGAATTTGTCTTGAGAAGGATCTGCCCTTATCTTCAGTTTCTAGGGAGCCCGGCCTCATCCCCAATGTGCGTCTAAGGCAGCAGGCAAATGTGTGAGTCTGAGGTAGCAAACTTGTCTGTTAAGTCGTGAGGGCGATTTTCCTGTCACTCCTGAGTCCAGAAGATGGGATCGCAGCCACAAACAAACCGGGGCCATTTTCAGACAGACGTACAAAGGGTGCTGGGGATTTGAAATAGGCCTGGTGACAGCGGGGAGTCGATAGAGTCTGGTGTGTTCGCTCGGGCAGCGGGGTATGTGCTGATCCCTGCGCCCGCCGACTCAGCCGACGTTCTGAGTGCTGGCAAGGTCCCCGGGGTGCGCGCGATGGCGGCAGCAGCGGCAGCGCAAGTTAATGCGTCCTCTGGTTCAGGCTCGTTCCCTTTTTCCGAGTTCTATTGATTTCAGCGCGACGCAGAGGCGGGCAGGGAGAAAGGGCCTTTTCAGGAACAAGTTAAGCGGTCAAGTAGTGAGTAAAGAGTGGCTTTCACCACTTATTGACGGGGTGGAAAAATGTCACCATTATGGAGGCCTTTTCAAGAGATAGCGAGCTCATTGGATGAGTGCCCTCGGGGTCAATCCGCAAGGCTCCTCCCATGCAGCCAAGCCAGCTAGTGGAAGAGGACAGAGAAATCAGCTGAGTCGGCAAAGGTGCCGGGTCCCCAACCCCACCGCGGACTCACACACCTGTCACGGCCCTGGGCTGGGGGTGTATGCAGCCGGAGGGGAGAGGCGCCGTGTCCCAGTGATGATGGTGATGATGATTGTGTGTGTTTGTGTGTGTGTGTGTTGGAGGGGGGGGTACATTTTTGACTGCTACAGGATTTGTGGGAAGGTGGGATGTGCCCCATTGCTGATGTCCAGTGTACAAACTTGCCATCCTGTAGCACAGGGTCGTGTCGAGGGACTCTTACAGGCTAACTGCCAAGGTTCGAGCCCGATCAGATTTCAGATTGTCGCCAGAGTGTAGTGGTTAGAGCTGCCTTTTTGCCGCCGAAAGAACCACTTCTTGCCTTGTCCTCCCGATTATGGTACTTACACTGATTTGATGCAGTGTCCTTGTGTAAATCATTACATGCAATATAGCTTAGTGTAAAAAACTGACATTGTAAGATGCTTTGGAGAAAAATATCTGCAAAATGAATAAATAATAACAGCAATGAGTTTGGAGTTTGTTGTGCAACTCATCTACACACCAGAGGATGAATGTGCCCAGCTGTGGACAGACTCCTCCCATCAGCACACTGCTGGTTAGATAGAAGCCCTAAACTTGAGGTTAAAATATTCAATTTTTCAAAATAATTTCGACATGAGGAGACCACAGCAGCGTGCTGAGAGGAGAGACAGACCACTGGGGTGCACACACATACCGTGTTGGGCCGATGTCTGATTTAATGGATGCACTCCAAGGGGCTTGTTGTGCGGCCAACCCCACCTCCCAAGTCACAATAAAAAACCTTAACGTGTCTCCGACAGTGAAAAACTACTCGTCTTCCACACAAAAAACTAAATCTACGCTCATTGCAATAGGATGTCTGTGAGAAAGTGCTGAAGACATTAAGACGAGCAATATTTTTCCATTTATACAGCAGAGCGGGCTTTCGGCGCAGCCCTCCCGCTCCCGTTCTGTAGCTCAACAGCATTCATGCATGTACAGTATTTGTACTGAATGCATAACAGAGGTAATGAAGAACTATTTCTGGCAGCTGGGATGGGGTGGACGCGGAGACCGAATGTCAACATGTCTCACTCTGGACCTCTCTTTTCCATAGCTGTGCTAGCAGGGGGTAAATTAACATGACGATAGGGAGAGGCTTATCGCATTTCTCAGGGCTGCTCTGCTTGGTCAGATGAAGGGTACAGACCTTCCCTCCACCTTCCGCCCTCCGCCCTTGTCTCCCCACTCAAAACCCACCCTCACTTATCACACTCGTGAGACTGAAGACTTATATGTGCTAATGTGATAACTCCCTGGCAGTTTACCTTCCTCTTTCCATTTGATGGTAAGAAGGCGCTTACTCCCAGCTACCTGGTGGTACTTGGTTCAGAGCTCCAAACCCTTTCCTCACGGGTCTGGTTAGATATCACATGGTGTAAGGAAAGCAGCCAACGTCATGGAGAAGAACACAGCTTTAGGAATCTGTGATGTGTTTGGACCTTGTCGTTTGTTTATTTTGAATTGTGGGATGTTCCGTTTTTGTTTACTGCCAATTGCTTATGTTAGCACTAGCTCCCGGCTAATGGCAACACTCTTTGTCAAAAACAACAGTAAAGAGTTTAACAGAACTTAAACTTATCGCTATGGTGTTTCACAGTTGCTTCCACCATCCCACGCCATAACACCTACAGAACATCATAGCCTAACCTAGTGCACCTTAAAAGCCATTACGGGCTTTCCGCTTTCATGCCGCTTTCAGAAGACACAGATTCGCGTTTCGTAGACATGATGGATGTACAAAACAAATGTAGATACAGGGGGGCAGCACAGAACACTGTAGAGTGTCGGTGGTGTACACTAGCGGCCGCAGGGCAGACTGGGAGATGACACTACCGTTGGCCAGCATTGTGAGATATCATAATGCATATCGCTTGCCCGGGAAAATTCAGAATTTATTACTATCGCACAATTGTAACGTTGAAAAATCGTAAGTCAGGGATCATCTGTAATAGTATTATTGTTATTATTATTATATTACTATTAACAGCAGCTGTAGTAGTATTTGTGGTAAAGGGGATGTGAGCGCTGCCGTTGCTGAGAACATGTTATATTCTTTTGTTCCGAGTGTGATTCTCAGGAACTGCGGCAGTACACTGATCAAGGCCACGTGTTCCTACGCAGTAGCAAGAAAGAGTGAGAAGCCTGTATTTGTCCACATGCATCACACACGGGATGTGGCACCAGGGGTGAAACCAGTGCTAAATCAGTGCTCTCCCCACTCAGTATTGCCCTCTGCGCCTCTTCCCAGTCCGGTTGCTGTCCCACGGCGAACTGCTCCATCCTCAAGCTCTGCCCAGCTTCACGTCATCATGAGACATTCATTACGGACATGCAAATGTAATACAAAAATGTTGTGTTTATTTTCCCTTTGTAGCCAGTCTTCACCGTTCAGGATAGATGAGAATGTTGTAAAATCATTCACATTTGCACAATATTTTCACAAGGTACAGCTGTTAATACTATATTAATATCGATCTTTTTGTATTAAATTTCATCTGAAAAAGTTGCAGCAAACGGTAGAGTCTTAGAATTCCACTGTAAATGCGTTGTTTTGATTTGGTTATGCGAATGTCAACCAAACAAGATGTTGTGTCAGCATCATGGCTGAAATCAAATGGAATCGCTGCTTTAATGCCACTCATTTGTAGACCCGGTGACAGGGCAAGGGGTCCACAGCGGCCCAGTCGCTGCCCCCTTCAGAACTTCCCCCAGCACTCCCGCAGGACGTTTTTAACATCCGGTGTTGCTCTTTATCGAAATATATTCCCGAAACAGGCATGTCGTGGAAGGAAGGAACACAGGTTGGTCATCAAGCCACCACGTGGCCAGAATCCTATGTGTCCCTGCTCTCCCATAGAGTTTTTAGCATAAGACAGAGACTGTAAAGCTTAAACGCTCTTGATCCACCCCCTCACACACAGAAATGTCTTAAATTCCCTCCCTATTGCTACAAAATATTTAAAACATATTTCTCAAAGTTAGATCTTCACTAAATGCTACTAAATCTGGCTTAATTTGACAATTTTAGGAAATATTTTCTGTGTATGCCTGGTAAATGAGTTGTAAAATTGAGAATGGCTCCAATGCAGCTGCTCTAATCGGATTCCAAGCTGCGGGCTGTGATTTCTCGGAGCCTCACCTGGAACTGTAATGCAAACTCCTTCAACATCCTATCAGGAATCATGGACAGCTTTGTCATAAATGGTCTGCTGATGAGTTTTTGGCAAGCGGTGGACTGGTGCAACCCGGCAACACAGTGGATCCGCTTAGAAATGTTCCTGCTAAAGGCAGGAGGCCCTCAGCTCTTTCAATTTTGCCATCTGCAAGTTGCCATTTTACCGAACTGGCACAGTGTGAATCTGGCTAGCTTTGACGCATTGGTCTTTTGCTATTTTCAAGACGACAAAATGCAAAATAAATGCAACTCTGTAGGTGCTGTAAATCAGAGGCACGCAAGCCCTTAAATGTGAGCAACTCCTGGGTAGAAATCGCAGTGCTATTATAGCATTTGTGGAGTGACGGTGCTGCAGTCCTCTATGGGGCGCGGTATCGACGCTTCCGCACTTGCACAGCAGCTCTTTGCTTTGGTGGGAAACTGCTCCAATGATGGAAACACGAAGAAGAACTTCAAACACACAGATGTCTGCTGGAGACTTAGGATCTTGAAGGAAATTGGTTATATGGCTTGGCGGGTTCTGAGAGTACGCAGATGTGTCTTCTCCCTCAATGAATGCAAAACTTTTAAACGATAACAACTGACAAACGTCATACCTGTTCTATGCCATGGGATATCTTTGCATCGCAGAAGGCTGCTTCCCTTTGGACTCTTGTGAGTCTACATTTATTCTTTGCACTTAGGGGCAGGTTGATGGAGCAGGGGGTAGTGCTGGTGCCTTACAGCTGTCAGCCTGCGGGTTGGGATGTGGGATAAAATTGACCTCCACCGGGCAAGTGGTTGGAACTGCCATAATCCTGGCAATATTAAGTAAAAACCAACAATTTGAAACACATCTGACTTGATCGATGGGGGCTCCTTCTCCCGTTTACCTCAAGCCGCCTCCGCTCTGCTAGCACACAGCAGACATCAATGGCAAGTAGCGATTGTGCCAAGTTCTTTGGGGTTGGCCCTGATCTGCAGAGAAAACAATGGGTTTAGTGTTGCGCTTAAAAATGTTCGTCTGGAGAAGAACCAGTCGGTAAGCCTGTTCTGTCTGAGGACTTGACCGCCAAGCTCAGTCATTGTTCTGGATCAAAAATCTGAGAGGAATGAAGCTAGGAGTCGCCAACAGATCTGTTATCTCCATTGATCCCCCCGTTGCACTGGAAGACAACCTGGAAAAATGTAAACATCTGTGAAACATTCCCCCAGTCGCCCCTAAGTAGAGACTATCTGCGAGCGTCGCGCTTGGATTTATGTGCCGTCCTTTTTTCAGAATCCCTTCCCACCTCGGCTGCTCCCCGGGACAAGGCAGTCTGAAGACAGGTTGAGGAATGTGTGAAGCACCTTATAAACCCGGGGCTGCTACTTTCCCACAGGCGCGAAACGTTTTGGTTGCGGTTCCCTCTTGACATGTTTGCTCCACGGGAAGTCGCGGCGGGGCGGAGTCAGGCAACAGCCGAACGACGGCAGGCGAGTCCCTGGGATTTGAAACCAGCAACTGCGGGGACTTCATCATTGTTGTCTCCAGACGTTTTTATTATTAAAATATACATTGCAGCTCGAATGTTAAAAATAAGAAGCAGAAAGACAGAGAGCAGCTGTAGGAGACACTGTCATCACATGAGCCCTAGAGGTATCCTGTGAAATTAAGATGATTAGCAGACTGCTGTTCCCCCTGTCCTCCTGCTCGAAACAAAATTGAGAGAAGAACAGCGGAATAGAAAAGAAGACAACTTTCATGTGAGACTCTCTCTCTCTTCCCTTTTTGGTGTAATGATCTCAGCCTCCACATCCTGTTATATTCATTACTGCTTATTTTCTGTCACCGTAATTTCAGAATTCCCATGCAGCGGGGGTGAGTGGTGGTGGTGGTGGTGCTGCGGGGGGGGGGGGGGGGTTGGCAGCAAGCCCTTCTGCTCTCAGGCATCGCTTGGCACTGAGGCCAAGGCTGCAGCGAGTTTGTGTGACTGGGGTCGCGACCGGTGCTCCTCTGCGTCCTCGGGCTTTCTGGGCCAGGAACTAGCGCATGAGGACCATGATTTGAGCCAGGAGGTCCAGACTGGGAACTAAAGATTTGCTACAGGAGCTTAGGGAATGGGGCCTGGTGACTGGAGAATAGGAGCTCAGGACTGGGAGCTGAGGCCTAGGAACGTGCAAAGACTCTCCTGGTCTGCTTTGGCGCTACCTGACTGGGCCATGACTCACATCTGTGTTGTGTCCAAAATGAAAACACTGCAGTTTAACCAAGGCAACTGGGTTTATTAATCTGTAAAAATGTAATATGCTAAAGAAAAAAGTGCTCCTATGCCAACTTCTCCAATTCTGCCCTTAAAAGCACAGTGGGATTAATTTGACTAAAAAGAGAATCGCATGAGCGCCAAACAGCATGTTAACATCATGCGTATGACATGGACGAAAAAATACCAAAGGACAGGATGACCAAGAGAAATAAAGAGAAAATTTAGGAATGAGTAGGAATAAAACCTGGTGCGCTAGCAGTTGGCCCATGGGCATCTCTGTGCTCCTCAAGCTGAGGAGGCTGTGGTGAGGAGACCTCCCTTTCCTTCTTTTCCCACTTTCTCAGCTCCTGATGGCCACACACACACACACACACACACACACACACACACACACACACACACAGAAAGCTCTCTCAGTGATCCCATGCCCTCTCACCTCCCACCCTCCCCGCACCCCTGGCCTCTGAATGTGTCCTTTTCACATCCCCGCAGCCCATGTCTCTCCCACCGCCAGCTTCTCCCCTGTGAGTGGAGGTACAGTTAGAAAACTCTCGGCTCTCCCTACCCTCCACCCCCAATCCTCCTGTGGCCCAGCTCTCTGGATTTGGAAATGTACTTACCACCCCCGTGTCACTGCCGATGAGAGCAGTGGGGGAGGGAAAGAAAAACAAGCGTGCCCCCATCCAAGCCGCTCGGAGCTGGGGGGGGGACTATAAATACATCAGCTTGGCACGATGGTACCGTGGTCTGTGGCATGGGAACGGGACTCTCCGCGGTGGACCAGAGGGCTTCTGAGGCCCCACCCTCCAGGGACGGTATGGAATGGGTGCAGATGGAACTTTCTTCCCAGTTTGACTCACTTGCTGCCTCTATCCAGCATGGCGCTCCCTCTCCCTCGGTGTTCCTTCCTCTTTGGCCTGATCTCCTTGGCGCACGTCCTTTTTAAAAGGTACACAGGCGCCGCGTTTAGTTTATTTTTTCCAGCTCAAACTGTACAAAGGTGTGCTTTCCAAAATGTCGAAATCAGCGTTTTTTCCCCCCACGTCGAAGTGCTGGTTTTTCTCTCTAAAATTGATCTAGACTTTTCAAAGGTTTCCCCTCCGCGGCATCTGCTGCCTCCTTCAGCGTGAGACGGCTTCCACTTACATCTGGAGTTCGTGCTAATAGTTTTAAACTGACAGGCTAAACATCCCTACTCAGCTCTTCCTGCATACGGTGAGAAGTTGCGCGCCCACGAGTGTGCGGTTGGGACGTCAGCCCCCGTGCTGCTCGCACCTCCTCCTTCCTCTGCTGTCACAGAGCACCGGTGTTCCTCGTGGGCCCGGATGCCAGCCTGCCGGTGTCACGCAGGCTTCGTGGAGGGGATGGAGGACCTGCAGTGACCCTCCCGAGGCCATGTCACCCCCCCCCGAGTCAGCTGGCACAAGGCTGGTACGGAGCCGATCGCAGGTCCAGGTGTAGTGCAGCGCGCCGAAGGGTCGCGACCCGCAGGCCCGCATTCTCAGCAGCACAGATCTGAGGCAGGACAGTTGCTGGCTCTGTGCTTCCTTCCCTTTCGTGCAGGCTTTGTATCGCAGGATTTTTCGACAATTCCTCTTTGTTCTGTGCGTTGCGTGCTTGTTTCTCGCGTCACCGCGCCGTGCGTGTCGTCGGACTTTGTCGAGCGCATTTCTTCCGAGTCGCCGTGTGTGTTTGCTACGCACGTTGCGTGTTTGCCGTAGCCGGAACGATGATTTTTTTTTCTTTCTTTCTTTCAGCCACGCCCCCGGTTGCTGTCGTTCACCCCCCTACACACACACACCGCACCCCACCCCCGGATCCCCACGGTGCTTCTGTGCTCCACTCCTTTCCTCTTCCCCCTCCGCCCGAGCTCCGACAAGGCACACTTGTTATTTTTTCGTACAAGGTCCCGTAATTAAGTTTGACATAAGTGCAAGGATTAAATATGCGGTTTGGGGGGAGCGGGGCTGTGTTACAGTCTCAAGGCCAGCTGTAAAGTGGAACCAGATTGCGACACTTGGAGCGCGGAGCTTTCGGGAAGCGTGCCGAGACAGGGCCCTGTTTTCCGAGCGGCACGGGGATCAGAGCGGGGTCCCGACTCGGCCGGGGCCAGGAGACTCGGGCCTCCACCGGCCAAGAGACGTCTGGCTCCGCGGCCAAGTTTTTGTTTTAACTCTTTTCGCGTTCCTTCGGACCATTAACTCGGCCCCGCCGGAGGCCTCGGCCGACGCGCGGCCAAGATGTTCCCGCCAGCTTGTTCCTTCTCCGCAAACATGCACGGAACCGTCGTGCTCAAACACGCAGATCCTCGGATCCACACCCGCGAGTTCCGTGCGAAAGGGCCCGCGTCTGAGCGCCGCCGCAGTCACAATTAATTACGGTTAGAACGCGTTTGCTTGGCAGTCGCTCATTTCCAAGCAAGCCGACGTAGACGTAAAAAAATTGTCACCATCTCAGTCAGGCGGGAGATCTTTGTGCAGGCAAGCCTGTGTCTTCCTCCAACTTCACGGGAAGATCACTGAGGCCCGATATAGAAGCGCGAGTTAAACTCGTGTCAAAGGTGGCGCTGCGTGCTTTTCCACGGAGGTGAACTACAAAGAGCTTCCGAGGGAACTTTGCATTCTTAAATAACTCCCGAAAAACATTCTAATCTTAATGATTGCGGACGGAAAATCTCTCATCGACGGCCGTGGAAGATTAACAATGCAAAACTGGCGTTCCGCTTTGATGAATTGTGTCGAGAAAATCCCCCGGCGCAAAGTTCCCCCGACGAACAAAGCGCCGCGCGGAAAAAACAGGCGCTCCTTCAACGGCGCAACTTATCTGGGAAAAACAGAACATACGTTTAAGTGAAAACACAAAGGCGGAACAGATCCACTCCGCAGAAAGTGATAAAGGAGAGGAACTCTGCTCGCAATCCACTTAACAAGTTTTGAAAGTCGAGCGCAGAGTAGCTTTGCGCAAATTAAGCTCCGCGAGCATTGCGATCGCTCCTTTCATTATCGGTGCATTTATTTATTGTGCGAGGATTCCGGAAGCTCCGTTGTGAAGGCGTAAATAAATGAATAGATAATTTCCCGTATCTAAGCAAAGCGCCCGGCGACGGAAGGGTGAGCGGCCTCCGGCGGAGCGGCGGCTCGGGCGGAGCCGCGTCGGCTCTCGGCGCGGGTTCGAGGCTTCCTCCAAAACGGCCAAGTTGTGCGGCGTGATAAATGTGTGGCTCAAGATGTTTTCGTGCGGTCGGAGTAAAGGCGGCTCTGAGTTTGCGCTCGAAAGCATCGACTTTCCCCAAAAGGCCCTCTCTGACTGGAGGAGGCCGCGGAAATGGCCTTCTGGGTAGCAGGAAAGCTTTCAGTCTAAAGCGGCTGTCGATGGCGAGGCAGCGCTAGTTTTCGGGCCTCCTTTTAGCGTCTTTGTCACCATGGCGTGTATAAGTATGTCATTATTATTATTATTATTATTATTATTATTATTACAAGCTAAGTGCTTTGATCAAGGGTGCTAAAGCAAGAGTGGGACTCAAACCCAGGTCCTTCTGGGGTAAGGTGACACACTGCCCACCACACTCATCCTGTAGAGCTTCCCACCTGTCCCGCTTTGGCCCCCAGACACAGTGAGCTGTCTGAAGACTGCTTTGCATTTGCTGGGGCCGCGCTGCTCTGCCTGCACATCTGGCTGCCAGAGCTGTCTGCCGAGTGACAGATAACATCTGGGAAGTCTGTAGCTATCACAGGATACAAGTTCCCCCGCCCCTCGTGCGCTCCCCGTCCAGCCCATGGCTCCCAGCATTTGGACACGGCGAGGTCTCTACTATTGATTTTGCCATTAACCCCACCCTCCTGACCAGGCACGTCCAACCACACGCACGCATCCAGGCGTCACTCGACATCCGCCGGCCACGCCGGGCCTCGACCACGAGGTCGAGGCACCGTGGCCCCTTCCACACACGATGCTGCTGTTTGGATTGTGTGCCCACCCCCACCCCGGGGACACGAGGCACCATGACCGCTCCTGTGATGGGATGAGGGTATTTCCTCAGGAAGAACACAACCCACAGCTGTATAAATGGGTTAAAGTGTGGCACTACAACTTATTTAAATTGCTTTGGCCTAGACTGCGTGCTAAGCAACTGAATCACAATGTAAAAATAATGTGTGCAAGGAATGTGCTGACTGTCACGCTGAGGTTAAACCGGGGGGGTCCCTGTGCACCAGCTGCGGAATCTGGAACATGGCAGATAGCTGGAGCCTCCAAGTGGACCGCAGATCCTCAGGAGGCGGCGGGAAAGACTCGGGCTCCACAAAGCCGTTCGGAGTGCTCTTGAGTTTCTGCGCGCGAGCGGCTCGAGTGCGCGAGATGCAAAAGAGCGTTTGATGGCCCTTTATTCACGCGTGAGCTGTCTTGTTGGGTCAGAGATTTCACAGGTAACGCGCCCTAGAGAAACCGGCGGAGATTTTTGGACGCGGCATCGGACGCCGCGACCTCTCTGCGGACCGCCAAATGCATCGTAATGACAGTGGACAGTCGGGGCTCACGCGCACGTCCGTGTCGTTTTTTGGTGCGCGGCTCCTTTCCTTGACAGCTTTCTCCAAGGTCGCTCGCAAGGTTAAGATGGTGCGCTGAGCCGCACGACCCATTTAGCCATTTATGCAGCAAGTCAGTGTCAGTGCATCAATTCACAGCAAGCGCAGCGGTCCTGGGGGGTTTTAGAGGGAGGCCGGGGTTCTAACCGCTGCGCCACCTGCTGCTCAGGGAAGAACTGGTGCGTAAATGCAGTTCTTAAACTCCTCTGTCCCCCGTGCCCTGAGCGCAGACGGCAGTGCCATGTGGGCCTCTGTTATCTGTGGAAGCGGAGGGGGGTTTGCGGGGCAGGGAAGGCAAGACTTCCTCTCTGTGTCAGCGCCTTTATTTTGGGCTCAGCAGAAGGGACAATAGCAAACTAATCCCTCTTGATTCAGGATTAATATTCAAGCCCGGAGAAATTAATTCCGGTGAAAAACGGCGGCGGAGGGAGTTGTTGGTGGGGAGCTGGAATGTGTCACAACATTCAAACAAATAAAGAAAACAAAAAAGCATGAAACCAGACCTAATTTACTTTTGAAGACTTTTTTGTTGCGGTATTATTTTCGGCAGGGCTGTTCATTTGCTTTAATCGTCTCGCCACAGTTTCTGTGTTATTGCTTAGTCTTTTTTCTTTTTAGCCAAAGTGACGGGGGGGGGGTGTTTAAGGCACTCATGTTGTTTTTGGCTATTCCTTTCACTAAGCCGCGGTTTAAGATGTGGATTTGAATATTTACCATAGAAATTAGATGTTATAAAAATAACCCGACAGAAAATCCCATCTTTTGCCCACTGTGCGTTGCTGGTCCAAACGCCGCGTCCGCACTTCAAAGACTCTTTGAGCTGTAAAGAAAGTAATCTGACTTGTGTATCAGCGTGTAGCTGCAGGAGATGGACTGCCTTTAAAAAATTTGATTCATTTTTATACGTCTTTGGACAAAATCGGTTATTCCTGACAAGGCAGCCGCGTCCTTGAAGCCGCCGAGGGACCCACCTAAACGTGTCACTGTTGTCACCATTGGTCACTGCTCTGGCCACCGTTAGCTTAGCGTGGACCGCATGTGCTGACAGTGGAAAACAGGTTGTTCCACGCCAGCCAAATTCCTGACCGGTGCTCTCCTCGCACCATCCACACCCTTTCTCTCAGTTCCAACGGTCCTAGTGGAATCGGGTAAACTGCACTCGGAAACAATGCTTCTTCTTCTTCTTCTTCTTCTTCTTCTTCCGCCTGCTCCCTTTAGGGGTCGCTGCAGCGGATCAATTGTTTCCACTTCTTCCTGTCCTCTGCATCTCTCTCCGTCGCACCCACCACCTGCATGTCCTCCTTCACCACATCCATAAATCTCCTCTTAGGCCTTCTTCTCTTCCTCTTGCCTGGCAGCTCCATCCCTAGCATCCTTCTCCCGATATATCCAGGATCTCTCCTCTGCACATGTCCAAACCAACGCAATCTCGGCTCTCTGACTTTGTCTCCAAACCGCTGCACTCGGAAACAATGCGCTCGGCCCAAATTTCTCACGGGTTCCACCCCTTGAACCCACACGGTGCACAAAGTCCCACACGGGCTGTCAGCGTGAAGGGGCAAGCTGATGGGGATCTCCTGTGTCCTCTTACCTGGCGAGGAAGACCAGAGCGGCGTCCTTCACACACAGGGGACCCCATAGCTGCGCCACTGCTCCCCGCGTCGGGATGCGCGCGGCCGAGACCAGGTGTCCGCCTACCGCCTCGGCAGAACTTTTCCCCGTTAATATCTGCCGCAGTCATCCTGCGGTGAGGTTTCTCTCAAACAAATAAAAAATAAAATCCAGAACAGTTGCGTTTAATTGATCCACGTACCCGCGGTTTTATTTGGCTCCCTTACTTTCGCTCAGGTTTGACTGACTTGTTTTGCGCCGGCGACAGCGTTTACCCGAAGCGTCGCAAACAAAAGTCGCAGGTTTTACCGTGGAATCCCGCAAGAACTAAGGACACGGCGGCAAATTTGAGAAAGGGATATGAGCCGCGTTCCCGTTTGTTTTTTCCCCTTCAAATCGGGCCGCAGAGGTTAGGGTTTCGAAAAGTACGACTGGTTAATTCGATATTTAGCAGGCCTTTGTTTGCAGCGAAAGTGCGTCAAGCGTAGACAGATGCTAAAATATTTATTTCTCTTCCGCGATCTTATTAAAGTGTTTTTTTTTTCCTGCCCCCCAGTTTTTGTCAACCTGTTTTGCTCCTAATTTGTCATTGACACGGTTTAAAGTCAGAAGTATAAGAAACGCACGTTGTGTCTAACAGTGGAACCCCTGCGCCGCACCTTTAATTACGGACATCCCATAAATTGACGCTTTCTGCTCTGTGAAGGATTATACATACTTTATGATGCCATGTTTGAAGTCGGGAAGCATTCTGAATCAGCAGTGTTAAAGCGTCTTACGGATCTTATTGTTTTCGTCAATTATTTCCAGCCACGCGCTCGACTGTATGAAGTTAAGGATGATCTATTATTTAAAGGCCCAATAGCAGCTTTTTCTTGGGCAGGGTTTTTAAACCAAGTTTTCTGTTTAGATACTTCTTGCCGTTGTTCTGGGCAGCGTTTGAAAGAGGCATCCGAACGTGCCGTGCGTCTCACGCACTCTGGGTAGCCGCCTTTGCCACCTAAACGCGGGGTAGAAATAAGCGACGGGGAGCGGAGATCTCAGAGGGTCGTGTCCCTCTCCCGGGCCGTGAGGCTGAAGACAGGGAGACTGACAGCTATTAGGGTTTGCATATGGATTAACCCTAGGGGAGCCAGAGGGGAACTAATACTGATTTGTAAAAATATTGATCAGCACCACGGCGCCGTAACCGGGCTGGCTGGAGGAGGGAGGGACACTGATCGAAACAGATGTTGACTACAGGATTGGCGTTTAGATTCTGAAAAAAAGGAGCAAGGCTGTTTCGTTTCCTCTCGCTAAGGCGCAGACGGAGAAAAGAAGGGAGCACTGGGCTACTGGACCCTTGGGAAGGGCTTTTGAGGTAGATTTTCGGGATGAAAAGCCCCCAAATGGCTGCCTGCGCGATACCATGAATCGCTTGAGGAACGCGCAGCCTGGAGCGGCTTCTTCGGTCGAAAGGTTGCAGGCCGCTCTGTTAAACCTTGGCCGCCAGCACAGCAATCATAAAGATCACTACAGTCGCGTAAATTTACATCTTTTAAAGAGCGATACCATCGCTGGCTGCAACTTCACTCGGTTTCGATGAGATTCTGCGTTTTCCCGCTGCCCGGCTCCGTAACTCACGCCGTCCCCCGAACCGCTGCACTCCTTCGCAAACCACAGACAGTAAAGCATAGGAGACACTTAAGACACTTTAATGCTCTGCGGCAGGCTGTACGACCCAGGCCAATAAATTTGTGTGACTGATGCTTCTTGACCCAGGCAAATAAGGGCAGGCTGACCAAAGGGGTTTGGGACCCAGGGGTCAGGGTCCCAACCATGGACCTGTCTGATAATGAACTGTCCGCTATTGCTTTTCTGTCATTCCAAAATTATGGGAGATGCTGAGCGATAGCGAGGTGCTAAGTGGACAGGGGTCGGCGGTGTTGGAGCGACTGTGACCACGGGAGGACCCGTAAAGTGAAATGCGAACCGCTCCGGTGTGGACTGGTAATGACCGCAGGGCCACAAAGAGTCAAAAGACCACCAGCGTACAAACCCAGCACAATGAGCAGTTTTGATGTCCCCGGTGCTCTGTCCACACCGCCAGTCCCAGACTGGCAGCTCCCACAGTCCCGTGCGGGTGTGACTGTCAGCGCGATGCGGATGAGGACCGCCCATCACTCCCCACGAGGGATCCCGACCGTCCAAGACGCCGACTATTTAGTTGTCAGTGATTTGCTTAAGTAAAATTGACTTTTATCTGGAATGCGTTTTAAGGTTGCCACAGGCGATGCAGAGTCACCCCTTTCCTGGCCCAGTCCCTGCCCGAGCATCGCTGCTAGCGGCTGAGTCAGCCTCCATCAATACCCCGGTCCAGGCAATGCCTGCAGCCCGGCACCGCTGTGGACTGAGATATCGATCCAGCCGTGGTAACCAGCTGCTTGACTGACCGGCAACTTCGAGCGCGCAGGCGCTCTGAGCCGCCCGGTGCCGGGGTCCAACCGCAACAGGAAAGGGCAGCAGGCGCCGGCGTTTAAAGCGCCAGACCTTTGGCCGGAAGGTTGTCGGTTCGGGTCCCGTGCGGGGCCCGGCTAGGGTAGATCGGAGTAAGCAGCGTGCTTAACCGGTACAGCGGAAGTGAATGAAGCGAGAAGGCACACAGTAAGCGGTGTAAGTCATTTCTGATGAAACCTTTTGTCACAATAAAATGTCGGCTGGGGGGCTTGGGGGCGCAGCGTGAGAGCCGCGCTCCGTTCGCAGCCCCGTCCGACGATCACCCCTCCACCTGCTCGCCGACACACAAATGACATAAAACTTATCAGGCCTAATAAGCAAGCGCTTGCGGTCATAGAGCCAAATTATTTGTTTAATGCTGCAAAATTTGGGGCCGCATCGCTCGGCACGCCTCACGCCGCTCCCTTTTCCTATTTAATTTCGAACGCACGGCGCATTCTTGCATGCTCTGCAAGCGGCGCAAGTCACAGAAAACATCCTCCGCGGAGCGTTTCTCGTACTTCCGTTTGCGCGCGGCATCCTTGTATCGCCTGTTGTTGTGAGCGGAGAGCAGATTTCTCGGGGTCGCTATTGAGTTTCGCGCAAGATAATAAATGCGGTTTTGAAAATCAGCTTAAATTTACAGGCCGCTTTTATGCACGCGAGAAGACAACCGCCGCGGCGTAATGGAAAAAGCGGCGCTTTATTGCGTGCGCGGAACGCTGTGGATGCGCGTGTGGGTGAGCATTAATAGTTAAGGGGAACAATTAGGGGAGGCTGCCGAGAGAAACGTAGGCGCGCTATTGATGGGATGAGCAAAATGCCTCTGTATAATACATTATAGGGGAGGCTGTGTTTCACAGGTTCTGCACTTTCAGATGGGAAAATACACATGTAAGGTGAACCTAAAAGATCCCCGGGGACCCCTCCACCCCGAGCCAGCCTCCCCACACCCCCGTATCCAGCTTCCTGTGGGGGGACGGGGGTCCGCCAGGGGAAATCCGGCCCTCCCTGCCGGCCCGAGCTGCGCACGTGTTGCCGCTTTAAGTGGCGGTCCCCAGAGCTCCTCATCAACAAGTTAATAAGTGCCTGTGGGAACGATTAAACCCCGGCTTTAACTCTGTTCCAGCCACGGAGGTAAAAACAATCATAAAAATGTTGCCAAATAAAAAGCGCACCGAGGGGAGCGCGGCGGAAACCACGGGATCGTCTCCGCGTCGGGCCTTTATTTACCAAAGCCGAGATGCGCTGATCAAGGGCCTCGCCGGTGCTGTCTTCTGCGTGCGCTCAGCCCATGCGGAATTTCGACATCAGTCATGCATTCTTTTAACACGGTAATTGGCACATGAATAAATATGTATTGTCTAACCGACTTTGTTGTTCTGTATGAGAGATCCTCTGCAGAACACAGCATTATGTGTGTTATTATAGGAATATGTCTTGTTCTGGTTACAGGGAAATTAAGTTTCTCCGGAAATCAATGAAAAATCTATTACAAAAAAAGCCCTCGATATTACAAGCCGGTCGGCCAAGTCAGAGCAAGATTACTCAAAGCAATTACGTTTATTACTTAAAGTGATCATGAAATGACGGGTTTCTTTCCTGGAGCTAAAATGAAAATAATAATATATTAATTTCATTTTCTCAAACAAACAAGCAAACAAGAAGCAACAACTTCTTAAGGTTTCGGAAAGGAACTTGATTGGAGTCGCGCCCCCCTCGGAAAGAAAGTCACGCCGCCCGTCGGGGACATCTCGGCGACGTTGTTACTGTCACTAAAGAGTTATTTCGGGCGGCAGAGTCGGAGGAAGATCGGCGAGGACGTTTTTCGCCCAGGGCGCAAACGCGCTCCTCTGCATGCCCTGCGCGCTCTAACGCCTGGTGCTCTCCTTCCAGGCGACCCTCCTGTGACCGGGAAGTCTCCGCA
This sequence comes from Heterotis niloticus, assembly GCA_018136845.1. Classification (NCBI taxonomy): domain Eukaryota; kingdom Metazoa; phylum Chordata; class Actinopteri; order Osteoglossiformes; family Osteoglossidae; genus Heterotis; species Heterotis niloticus. Next base: position 4,036,257 of record CM030904.1, read on the forward strand.
CTGAGCTCCGCATCCCGATGCGCTCCGGCGGCTGCGTCGCTCTCGTCTGGGCCTCGTCCTTTCTGAAGCGAGTCCGGGAGCCGATGGAATTCTGGGAATACGGCGGACGCGCGCGCCGGACCTGCGGTGCTGCCTAGGCACTGGATCTGAAAGCTTTACCAGCATTTATTGTTTTTGAACAAACAAACCCTGAGGTGTGAACATCAGCAGCAGCGCTCGGACCCCCACTCCCCCACCCACCCCACCCCCTCCACGCCCCCTGCCGCCTTACCACCCCGCCCCCGTCACGCTGGGATTCAGAGAGCGTGACCTCTCGGCCCGCGGGCTTCAAACGGCCACTTGAAACGACAACGCGACCGGTGAGGCTTCTGAGCGGCGGCAACTCGACCCGAAACCCCTATCAGGTAAGCCTGTGAAGTCCTTGTGGTTACCCCCGAGCCCCCCCGCCTACCCCTCGGCCCCTTTACCGCCCCCGGGGCTTTGAAGTTGCCGTGTCAGAGGCGGTGGCGGTAAACGGCCGGCCTTTTCATGCTCCCCTCCTCCGTTTGTTCTTGGCGGATTAGAGGGTTCGGCTGCCCGGAGGAGGCCTGCTGAAGAGATGCTCACCCGGGGGCTCCCCTGATGATGACGGGGCTGCCGAGCAGAGATGAGGGCGCAAGCCAAACACAGACGCGCACTCGGGCCCGCGCACATGCAAGCACGGTCCCTCTCACTTAGAAACGCACACTTGGCGGCCGTTCGGTGCCGTGGGTCGGCACCGCGGTGGACCCCGTTGTTCGGGAGGGCTGACATGCTGTGACCGGCGTGTGTGACACTCATTAAGGCTGAGAGGATGCCACCAGCCTGGCCGAAACATCATCGCTGGTTATTAGGGTAGCGGCGGCCGGACCGGGGAGGACAGGGCCGATGGCCTAAGGACGGGAGAAGGGCTTGCTTGCCCGTCAAACCCAGGATAATTAACCCAAACGGGGTTCGCTGCTTTAACAGGAAACTCCCCGCATCTGTTTGGTTCACTGCCACCCGAACGCTTTAGCGCGGATTGTTTTCCCAAATCCACTTCTTCTCTCCGCTATTATTTTTGCATCCGGCCAGTTGCGCAGAGCGGTCGTCGCGCCGGGGCCGAACGATCCTAGCGCGCACGCGTGACGGAAAAGCGCACGCCCCGGTTTACAGTAAGGGGTGGTAACAAGCCGGTAAACAGAGGCCAAAACCTTGTTGTGCGAGATAAGGCGCTGAGCATCGCGGGTCCTCACCTGCCCGAAAACAGACTCATTTTCCGGTATCTGGACCGCTGTGCCCGAAAGTAACTGGTGTTTATACAATTAGGGAAATGGAAAACACGGCAGAGATAAAGGGCGATTCGCGGAGAGGCGCCGGTTCTGTTGAGCCCCGTGGCTTTCAGGGTGTTTGTCTGAAAAGATCAAAGCCATTTTGGGAAGTTAAGTTCGTGCCAATTACAAGAACACAAAGCAACCTTCATTTTTAGCAGGAGGAGAAAAAAAAACGGACGCTAAAATAACAGCACTTTCATTTTTCTAATATGTATCTTTATGGATGGTATTTTTCTCCATATTGCATTACGCTATTTATTATTCATGCGTCCATGTATGTTTTATTTCGTATTTGTTTATTTGGATTTTCTTAAATAAGACAGCATTTGGGAGATTGTAAAGAACAATGTCTAGCTTTGTGCAACCAATTAGGGACACAAATTTTGTTGTGCAAACAGCACATCTTGGGCCCTCGGGGGTCAGCTGGCTCACAATGGGACAAAGATAAAGCGGCAGAAGCCACGAGAGGCGAAGGCCGACAGGAAGGAGAGCCCCCCCCCCCTTTGTTAATGGAGATGCGCTAGCCCAGGGCCCCGACACCGGCGCTGTTCTGCTTGTGGGGTGCATGCAGTGCAGCCGGCGCTGGCGCGCTGCCTTTGTGAGGGCCCTCCATGGCCTTATGGAAAAGACATGCATGATTTCATACATGAAAGATATATGTAATTGGACAGCGCCAGTGAAGCGCATTTACAATTCCAAGCAGAATATATTGAACGCGGGCCCACTCTGTGTGCCTCTCCCTCGCTCGCTTTTAAGGTAAAAATGTATTTGCCCATATCACATACCGCATGAAATTGAAAAATATTACGCAGTGATTATTACACTTTTATTTGTATGAATAATGTATGGGCGGCACGGGCCGCTCCGAAGGCGCTCGGGAGTCGCCCGTGCGACCGTGTGACCGCAGGGCCATGTGACCGGCGAGCTGCAGCTGACGCGGGTCGCGCCGGAGCGCGGCGGCTATGATTCGTCGCTGTCCGGACGGCTCCGTGCACTCGGCACGGCACATGTTGATGTTTTGCGCGCGCGCGTCTGTGGTTTGCGCGCTTTCACATTATTAATTGATGGTAGAAAGCGCACTGCCGCGTTGCCGGTTGAGAGGCGAAGGACGAAGGGAGGGGGCCGGGAGATGTCCTGCCGCGCGGTCGTGGTGTCGGCGGTGGGATTCACCCAAAGTCCTTGTGCGGTGGAGAAAGGAAGGCTCACGCTGACCCCTGCATGGACCACTGCTGGCGCCTGGTGCGGAGATGCTCCTCCAGGGACCGTCATGCTGTCTGTCACCGCGTGCTCATGGAGGTGGGGCTGCGCGTGATGCAGGGCTCAGAATGCGCCCCCCCAGTGTTTTAACACGCTGCAGAGGTAAACACCTCCACTGTTAATTGCCCTAACAATCTCACACCTTGCTGCCGTCATGGGCTCTTTAGTGGGGTGGTTTTATAGGCCTGTGGGCCCTGGGGCCCTTCTTCCCTAAAGCTGAGGCTGCACGGCTCTTGTGTGCGTATGTGGGGGGTGAGTGAGGGTCTATGCTGGTGTTTCACTTTCTCCTAACTCAACACAGGTCCCACTGCCAGGGGTCACAGGGCAGGGGGCCAGACAGGGTTAAGCGTCTCCTAATCTCAACCTTACGTAGTGGTCACTTGCAATTACACTCCGTCTACGTCAAGATGGCTGGCATTTGGAGCGCGGCGGCGGGCGGCGGGGCTGCTCGATGGGGGGCCGAGGGCCATTCTGGAAGGTAGCGGCTAAAGATGAAAATACGTGCTTGCAGAAGAGAGCCTCTCCTCTTCGCTGCCCCATATTTTATACCTGAGGTACAGGGGGTGCAGGAGATTTAGAGCGAGAAGGAAATTCCTTCCATCCATCTGCTGGGTGTGGAGATGCAGCCAACGCCAGTTAGCGCCCAGATATCAGCGGAGGAAAAACGCAGCATTTGATATAAAAAGTATCAGGTGCTCGATCAAAAGATTAGCAAAAGAAAGCAGGAACGGGTTTGATGAAGGTGTTTTGCGTGCCTTTAGAAGGAAACTTAATAAATGAGAATAAATAAAAACAGCAGCTTCTCCTGTAGACCCACGATATTTCAAAAGGCGGTGGAAAGTTTGAAGAAAATCTTTTGTGTTAATGTATGCATCATGAAGCAGATGATTTTTTTAGAGATAAAACTTGGATTTTGTTATGATGTGACGCTGACAAAAATCATGATCGCCTACCCCTCCCAATGGCCAGGTGTCACTCTGCTCTAAGGTACAGCAGCAGGGCCGCTGAGCCCAGGGCTGAAATGAAGGACATTTAGGGGCTTTGGTGCGGAAAACACGTGACCTGAGCAGCCCACGTGTGTTGCTGTCCGTGGTTTTCTACCTGCCTGTTTCGTGGGGGGAGGGGGGGGTCTGTCATGCTCTGAGCAATAAAAGTCTCACACACACACACACACACACACACACACACACACACACGGGCTCCCCGTTCCCTTCCCGTGATTTATACAAATGCCGCATCGCATGCTGTCAAAACAATAATAACGTTAAAACAGTTTAAATGTTTTATTTTTTGGGGGTGTGAAGTGGGACTATTTTATTTAAGGTTCAGTGCGGAGGGAGCGACAGTGAGCGGTGTGGCCGTGCGGGGAGAGCGCGGGAAACGAGAGAAGTGTGAGGGCGTCGGAGTGAGCGGGGCTGCGCGTTTTGTAGCCTCTTTGTGCGGAGTGCTGGTCCTGGAATTACATATTTTATTTTATTTCCTTTTAATAAAGTACAGCTGAGTGTTCCAGTGACACTCTAATCTCAAACACTTTTGAAGCCACAAACGAACCCGGAACTTTAAAGAAAAGAACGCCACAATAATAATAATAATAATAATAATAATAATAATAATTTTTTAAAATCTTGGTTGTTCATGAGTCGTTATCAGCATCTTAGCAGATGGTTATTAAAATACACAAATTTAAGTAAATATGCACACATGCATGTTCGTACTTTTAACACCTAAATATTTCACCCGTGTCTGTGTGTATATAAGTAAATATAAAATAATTATTAATATACTGGGCATTAAGTATAGCTTTACTAACAGTACGATTGATTTAATATTTTCTCACGGATACACAGTACTTCACACACACACACACACACACGCTGTACAGTGTGTGCGGTATTTATTTGTATTCTTTCGAATGACTGTGACGACCTGTAAGATTTCAGTAATTTCAGTTGTTCCCCCATAAATCGCTTAATAGTTATTAAATAGCCCGATTTCTTAGCTTTAAATGTTGCTTCCACAAAAAAGTCGGTTATTTTACGGTTTCTAAAAGGCGAATTATTGGCTAGAAAAACAAAGGGGCAGGAATGACGTTCGGGCGTTTCGGTCCGCTTTGGCGTGCGGTTCGGGCTCAGATGTTTCTTGTCGGGTCACAGTGCAGAACTGAAGTGAAGAAATGAACGCCAGTGAAACACTGACTGCGCACCTAGTAATAAAATCATTATACTCACATTTCTATATAAGTACATATTTCACAGTAATGCTATTATTATTATTATTATTATTATTATTATTATTATTATAGCAGCAGTACAGGTGCCTGTGTGTGTGTTGTCCTTCGACCACTTCTGGACACCCTCAACAACACTAGGAGGGGATCTGACCCCAAACCACCCGTCTCGGCGTGCTGCCCCTCCGCACTGCTCCCACCTGTCGGCCTCCTCAATTCTACACAATGTTTGCTACCTGGAAGCCTCCGTGTGTGTGTGTGTGTGTGTGTGTGTGTGTGTGTGTGTGTGTGTGTGTGTGCACGCAGCGCGTACTGTTCAACAAAAGTGCTGAAATGTCTTATTTAACCCCGAGCCCGAAATACGCGGCTTAGCGGATGTGACGATCTTTTACTAGAATTTTTATAAAATAGTTTAAATTGCTCTGTGGGCCACGATTTGCACAAATAAAATACAACAGCTGTGAGATAAACAGGAGTGGAAACACTCAGTTGTTAGCGTTGACAGAGTTTAACACACACACACACACACACACACACACACACACACTCCTATATGCTACACTATATAGTGTGTTTTCGGTCAAAGGGTACATCTCCCCTTTTTTACACATTTTCTGTTGTTTTTAGGATGGATTGAATGAATTAAAGATGATGGTTCATAAAGGAGGGGGCAGGGGACAGGTTGTGTCCACACAACACACACTGCACACCGCCGCTTTACTACATCTGCACCGTCGACGATGTCGCTGGGTTCCACTGTATATTTAGCGCCAAACACCCACTTAAATGGCACGTAAATACAGCAAATATAAGCAGAATTTAAAAATGTCACACACAGACATTTTGGACTTTGTGTTAGGATACCCACACCCACACACACCGCACCAATTCAGGATTTAACGATCAACAAAGAAATAGCGAGTTGTGAATTTCCTTTGTAGTTTAAAAGCCTAATAAATTTGACCAAAAGTTAAAACGGGGTCTCGTTTTGGCCACAATGTCGGCCTGCTGAACTGAAGCTCATTTTCGGCTGCGGTTCGGACACCACAGTCATTTACTGTTGCTGTGCGCACTGGAAGAACGCAGTGACGTATGAGGCGGTTAAGATGTATATTAAAATAAAAACTAAATCATGGTAACATTAGGCTCAGTTTTCCTTAGAAACGCCACTCATTTAGGTTTGCGTTTTGGATTTGATTTTTCTTTTTATTTACAAGAATTAATTCATCCTACGACGTGCGCGCACGGTGTGTGTGTGTGCGCGCGCCCGTGCGGAGCACCATTGACCCCAAAGCAGTAACTCAAATGTATAAAGAAAAATAGCCTTAATCTTTCATATTTCAGCCTTATTTAAAAAGAAAATATTGCAAACCTCTTGCATATTAGTTATTTTTAAAACGTGTAGCTATTATTGGGCAGACGTGGGCAGTACACGTGAAAATTATGTGCAAAATAGATTTTAAAAAGTCGCAATAAATGTCACTTTGGAAGCCTGTCGTTTAACACTGAGCAAAAATAAATCTCACGTTCACTCATTCATACGGTAATTTATTCATTTATAATTGTAATTGGTTGCCTATTATTAATAATAATAAAATAATAAAAATAATAATAATAATACGATAATTAAAATGTATTAATTATATAAATAGCATATTTACAAAGTCGGAACAATATTGAAAGGATGAAGGGTGCGAACATTTTGCATTCTCATACGTGATGTCTTTTTGAAGAGGTTTACTGTTGTGTGTGTGTGTGTGTGTGTGTGTGTGTTTTTTTTTTTTTGCCAATACAGTGGAAGAGGGGGCTGGAATCCGGTGTCACACGCCGCGCATCACACGTTAAATGGCACTTTCTGTTTTACAGCATCAATTTATATTCATTTGTGTGTTATTGCAAAAGCCTGTATGGGTCTCAGACAGAAAGGCATCGGGGAGGATGATCACATTAAATATGGATGATGCTCGCCGTTCCACAAACACACGGCAACACGCAGCAAAGCACAAAACACACAGCAGCACGGTGGACGGGGCGAGCTCAACAATTTTGCACAATAAAAAGAGCCACACACACACACACACCTGAGCACACCTGAGCAGGGCTGTGACCGTGTCCCCACATGTGAGCACACACCATCCAAGCCTGTATAGGTCTTCAGGTGTGTAGATAAACAAATCACAGCTCCACTCACAATGCTACCTACCCCGTGTGTGTGTGTATATGCGTATGTGTGTGTGTCGCTCTCTTTGCCCACCTCATACAACCAAATTTTCCTTTATTTATTCACCGCATTCACTTGTCGTTCACTTTTCATTCACTTTATTTATTCCCTTGATAAATTCGCTTTATTTCACTGCCTTAATTCGCCTTATTCGCCCATGTGCACCTTTCTGCTGTGTTGTGCTTCACACCTTTGTTCATTCAGGTATGGAGCGCAGCTGCTCAGCATCTTCCTCCCTGCTGTCACCGCAGCGCGACCTGAGCGCACAAACCTGAATCAGCAGTTGAGTTGCGCTCTCAAATGTTCTTATTATTTTGTCCTTTCAACGCGGCATTAACTTTGCACTGCGTTATAATAGAAGCATTTATTATTATTATCATTATTATTATTCTTGTTTGCTGTTATTATTTTACTTTATTGTTAGTTGTTGTCTGGACGCGCTTTCGGTTTAGCTTTAGCTTCCGACTTTTTAGGACGTTACCACGTTAGGCGGTGAGATTTATTTATTTTTTTGGGATCCCACGTGATGTGGTCGATCCGTGGGGGGTCAATGTGGGGTAGGGGGGTGTCCGGGACCCCAGTTGGGCTGCGGTAGGCTCGGCGGCGCGTGACGATCCCCGCGGTTCGACCGAACGTGAGAGGGCGCTGCCAGTGCGCGCGGCGAGCATCGGGAGCGCGCTTTCCGTCCGCGTCCCAAATCCGCGCCCCCGCGGAACCCTCGGTCCCGGACGCGCGCCTGGGGGGGGCGCTGATAGTTGCGTTGACGATTCCGTTCCGGGTGGGAGCGCGCCCGTGACACGACCCCCCCCCCTTCCCTCCCCGGCCGACTTTCGCGACACCTGACCTCACCAAAGTTTTCCTGCTTCCGTGAGACGTCGCGTCGCTGTGCTGCGACGGCGCTCCTCCGCCGTGTGGGGTAAAAACAGGGTGAACGCGGTCGTCTGCAGTGGCGTCACGAGAGATGACCGTGGTGCGGAGCAGCTTCCGGTGTCACCCGTCCTCAGCACCGTGTCGCACTGTCGCTGTCCTCCTCTGTGCTGTTGCTGTTGTTGGTGGCGGCGGCCGTGGGGGGTATTGCTAGCGGATGGCACGGACGGTGCACCAGGTAAAAACAGAGTAAAATCCCCCCTCCCCCTCCGCCCTTACACGCACCTTCGTTGTCCATCCTGCTTTATAGCTTTATACACCTGAGAATAAAATCGGCGTGTGGTTATTTTAACATGCAGTTTTGCTGAGAAATAACAGCAAAAAAGGTGAAAAGTGAGAAGAGCGGTGTGAAAGTGAGGGTGACTTCAGAGTGCAGAGGAGATGCAGGGCCTGGTTGTCCACTCACACACACACACAAAGGTGTTGATGGTTGGAAGTGAGCTCTGTGCTTCTCAAGGGCTTCGAGACCCAGCAATGTGTGTCTTTGTGTGTGTGTGTGTGTGTGTGTGTGTTCTGAACCGCACACACCATCGGGGCCGGTGATGGTGACAGTGGGCCGGAGGACCACACGTGTGCGTATCGATCAAAGCAAAATCAGGTTAAGGAAGAATGACAAACGTGCGACAGAACATGCAGAACACACACTTCCTCTCGCCTGTCGCTCCTCTCCGAGCTCAGTGGAAACACACGAGTGTCACACAGCAAGCAGCGTGGAGGATGTTCATATTCCACACCGACTGTACATGCACAGCAGCAGACCCTCCACACACACACACACACGCACACACACACACACACACAGACCTCGCCGCAGGTCCAGTCTTTGTCACGGATGTCGCTCCTGTGTCCGTGTGTGTTTGCGTGTTCGCTGGCACTGCACGCTGTGTTTGTACAGTATGAAAAGATTTGATTTTATTTTTATGATGGGATGCGCGTTCCGTTTGTCGCTACTGACGTCGCCACCTCTGTCCAAGAGTCCAGCACAAGGACTGCCACCCCGGCCCCTACAGGACGTCAAATGCACGATAAGCCCAACTCTCCACTTACCAGGCCCTCCGTTTCCTCCCTGCGACACCGTTTAAACCTTCTTTTGCACATTAGTCAAATATAACAGACTTTGGGCACAGATGTGGACTTCCACCAGCCTGATATTTATTATTATTATCATTATCATTATTATTGCTATTATTGCTATTATTACTGTTATATTTGCAGAAAGCATAAACAGAGCACCCAAGCGAACACTGAATTTCCAAGATTTTCTCGAGCGTCACCTTCCGTGTGTGTGAATATTTCGTACATGAATATGTTTTATGTTGTATACAACATCCAGCCTTATTTTGTCACCGTTCCAGAAATGCTGCTTTAAATGTTCATTCGAACAACAGTTTTGGGTTTACCCGGCGCGTTAAACATGTCAGGATGGAGATGTGAAAAAGCGGAGACTTTATGAATTATAGGCATTTTTTCCCCACCGAAAATTTCCACAGCGACGTTTTAGAATATCTGCCTAATTTTCCGTAGAAACACTTTAAAAGGCAAGAAATTACAGCTGCACAAATTTCCTTTACCACGTTTTTTTTGTCTTTAAAGCAACGCCAAAACCCAGTTATTGTACAGCGGACGACAACACATCAGACAAATTCGATACGTGGCTGCGTTTCGATTTCATTCACTTTTATTTATGAAGCAGACAGAAAAGAGAAGTTAATTTTTTAAATTTTCCAAAAATTATTTGTGACATGAGCGGCGCTTTGTTTTTTCTTAGCAGTAATTTCTACAATGAATTGAGTGTAAAAGTTAAAATAATGGCAGTGGTGGGGCAGTCCGTCTTACTGCACGGAATAAGCGGCACAGTTTTGACACCGGGACCCTGGGAGCGGGGGGGGGGGGGGGTTGAAGAAGCTCAGATGTTTACGGGGGTCAGATGGTTATTAGGAGAACCTGTGGAGAACGTCGTTCTGCCCGATCACCTATCGATCGATCACATGTCACCTCTTCGACCCGTTTATCAGCAGTAACGCCGGAACTGCGCCGACAACTTTTTTACTCTGATTTACCCGCAGCGCTTCCGCACCTTAACAGAGGAAACAGCACTAAAATAACTGTCGCAAGTTGGCACTAAAAACAAGTTAGAAAAATCAGCCAAGTCACGGAGTTTGCGAGTGTGGGATAAAACTGGTGACAAAGTGGTAAAACTGGGGGGGGGGGGGGGGGGTGTAAACGTTGCCGATCTCTGAGTTGAAGAGGATCGAAAATGAAGGTAATATCGTGGTACAGGACACGGTATTACCGCATGATTGAAATGTCGAAGCTGCTTTGCAAATTTTGACTGCGGATTAATAAAATGGCTTTTTATATCACTTATATGCCACGTATATGGACGCATAAATAGCGCCGCATTCCCTCTCGTACGATTTATTACTTTTGCTTGTTTTGCTTTACAGTCTACATGAGTGCAAAACAAGAATAAGACAGAGGAGTGTGAATTATTGAGAATTAAAGTGCGTTAAAGGATTGACGCTGGAGTGCTTCCACTGTGTGTGTGTGTGAGACATGCAGTTTAACGGAAACCTAGCAAATAAATAATCCGACGATGAGAAATAATACAGTATATACGGCGCATGCGAACAGACAGGTAAATATACACCTTTTACCGCGTTAAAAGTTGTGTGAAAATAGCGGTTCTGGCGGACGAATTCCCGCTTAGAGACGCGAGGAACTTGGGTGTTTTTTTTTTTTTACTCTTTCTGTCCCACATCGCACGGCATCGCAAGAACAAACACCGAGCGGGAATCCGACGCAGTGCATTTGTTTTAAAAAAGAAAAAATTAAGGCTCGTATACGTGCCTGGCGCCTCACCTGTACGGGTACCTGTACGTGTAGCCACACTTCACCAGTTTGCCCTCTTAGGCAGGACTGGACGCCCAGTCTGTTTACCGAAATACCTGCACGCCGGAGGTTGTAAACGTTAACAAAAAAATCACAGGGTGGGCATTTTAAAAAGTACCTGAAGCGCACGTGTTTGTTGTGGCGCACGGTTACACTCTTCTCTGTGCGTGTGTTGCGTTTAAACACAGTTACGCTGCGTGTGTGTTGTTTTAAAACTCAGTTACATTTGTGTCCAGGCGCTTTCTTCACATCCTCGGTATTTTCATAGCGCGATACAGGGTATTCTGTGCGCGGGGGAAAGCGGAATTTATATTAAAATCGCGCAGTTTGCGCGTTTTTTGTTGAATTCGCTGAGCGACAAGCAAGTGCGCGGGGGGGGGGACAAACGGCCGAGTGTCCTCGCGTCGTCGCCACTTGTGCGTGCGTGCAAGCCGGACGAAAATGCGGGTTAAAACCAAACAAACAAAAAACCAAAAACAAAAATGCACAAAAAAAACCACACGGAATAAAGTTGCGCACCCCCCCCCCCCCCCTCAAAAAAAAAAAAACAAAAAAAAAAACGCGTTTTCACGCTGGAGCTAAAGTGCGCCGTCCCTGCGGTCGCGTCTCCGTCGCACGAAAACAAACACCTTAATAATTCGGGACGCGAAAACGGCGACAGATCGAAGCCCGGTCCGAAGTGGGAAACACGAGTCGCGTTTATTTACATTCAGTCATATTTTGCTTTACATGTCACGTTTAATCGCAGTTCTGTACAAAGCCTGTCAAAAAGTTTTATATATAAAATAGAAGAAAAAAAAAAAACCTATGTATAGACATGCAGTTTCCTCACTGGAGAACCGGCGACGTTAATTCTCTCTCTTTTTTTTTTTTTTTTTTTTTTTTTTTGCGCGTCGCTTATTGAACGGACGCGCCGAAGTCGCGAAGGCGCGCCGGGATTTGCGCGCGCGCGCGCGCCACTCCCGCGCACTCGGCGTTTTTCCCTCTTAGGTTCGCGCGAAAAAAAAAAAAAAAAAAAAAAAAAAGAAACGATAAAAAAAAGAAAAAAAAACGCGCCTTATTGCACTTTTATTTCCCGTTTGCCCAAGGCCGTGTATCAGTGTGTCCATGCATTCTCCCCCGCCTCCCTCCACCCCCCCGCAGCCTCCAGCCTCCTCTCTCTCTCCTTTGCTCAATCTTATTGATCCAGAAGGTGGCTAATTAGCCCTTCCCGTCGTGCCTGTGTAATGAAGCACATGCGCACTGAATTAATCACAGCCATTTTTTGCAGGAAACTAATTAGCAGGAATAAAGATCCAAAGAGTTTTTTTCCTTCAATCATCAGATTCACTTTCTCCTTCCTCTGCTCTCCGACACGACGCCGAGGCCCCAGGAGCTGCCGCCGCCGCCACCGCCGCCGCCGCCGCAAACTGAGCGCGCCCGACCGACTGTTGCGCTCTGCGTCCGCCCGTGTTTTTTTCACTTGGTACTGCGTGTGTTTTTACACTCTCCGCCCGACAATGATCTCCTGCTTCCACTGTGAGCGCGGGGCTGACCCCACGCAACAGCCGAGCGGGACCGACCCACAGGACCGGGGCTCGCCGGGACCGAGCGAAGGGAGCGAAAAAAAAAAAAAGAAGAAAAAAAAAAAAAGGGAGCACGGGGAGCAGGAGCGAGCTGACCGAGCGCGCCTGGCCGCCTTCTATGGATCTGGTACCGAACCCGCTCTGTTCTGATTAAAACCCGAGGATCACAAAGCGGCTGCCGAACAAATCCGTGAGTCTCAACTTTCGCTTTCTCGCGCTTTTCTCCTCTTCTTCCTCGCTCTCCTTCTCCGTCCCCACCGATCCTGCCGTGGGCTTTTTTTCCCTCTCCTGCCACTTTGACACTAAACGGAGGCTTTTTCCTTTTTCCCCCCGTGTCTCCCGCTCGCGTCCGCGGCTAACCGTTTTCCCCCCCGACCGCCGGCGCTCTCTTCTCTGTTTACCTGCTTCCACACCGGGATCCGTCCTCCTTCCGCGCGCGGCACCGATGCGCGCACCCTCGGTGCCCTTTTCCGCCCGCCGAACCGAGCGGAGCGGAGCCGAGCGCCGACGTGGAGCGCTCGCGATGACGCGGCCGGGGATACTTTGTGGCGCGGCGCGCCGGAGCGAGCGCGGCCGCCGGGGGGGTGCGGGATCGGGAGCGGCAGCCGAACGGGGCTACAAGCCGGGGAAGGGAGCGCATGGTCCGCTGAGCGCGGAGCTGCCGAGCGCCTGTTTCCACACACGAGCAGCCACCTCCTCCCCATCATCATCCTCCTCTTCTTCTGCTCTGTTTTTTTTTTTCCGACGCTAGATTCCAAGTCTTTCTTTTTTTCTTAAAACAACATTCTGAGGGCGGAAATCCCTTACTTCCGCGTTTCTTCCGCTTCTTTTTCCCTCCACTTTTCCCCCTCTCTGCTCCATCTTTTTTCACTTTATTTTTTCGGTCCCGTTTTGCTCGTGAGCCAGTCGATTCTCGCCGAAGAACCGGTCCGGGCTGCATGCAAATCGATCCTGTGTGTGCTTGTGTGCGAGAGAGAGTGTGTGTGCGTGTGTTTACGGTGTGGTGGGGTTTAAAAAACTGGAGCCTGGCCCCTCCATGCCAAGGCGATCAGTGGGACACACGGCACACGCACATGCACACACACACACACACGGAGAGGTGGCTACCTGGCGGGTGGAGGAGCCGAGGGAGCAGCAGAGGCGGCGCGGCGGGGACACGCAGGGAGACCCGGGGAGACACGCAGTGTGTAAAGCGCGGGCGGCGCGAGGAAAAGCGCCGGCGCTCACACACACACGATGTAGTCACAGCAACAACAGTGCACGACCTGACCGATGAGAAGGGTGTGAAGATATAAAACAAATGAGATGTGGGTCAACGAAAAAGACATCAAGTGTCTGCTGTCATTTCTGGAGTCAAGTTGGAGAGAAATAAAATCAGCCACTGAGAAAAATGAGTGAGGCCTTAAAAAGGACGGCCAGGGTGGAAGTGATGTTGGAGGCACCGCAGGGTGGACAGGCAGGGCGACCCGGCGAGCTGCCAGGCTGCTCGGTCTCAGGAGATACGGACGCACTGATGCTGAGTGTAGAAACACACTCGCGCACACACCGAGCTCCAACACAACATACAGCAAGTACAAGGGAGGACTGGAAGTGATGGGGGGGGGGGGGCGAGGTCTGTTGATGCTGCAGACCGACAGGTTTGCGACCTGAGGCTGGGCTGCTTTGTTTGGGGGGATGAGAGGCTTGGGGGTCAGATGGCAAGAATGAGGGGGGGCAAGGTCACGGTGCAAGTGTGTGAGCCCTAGCAGTGTGAGCCAGCGGTGAGGGAACGGAGAGGAGCGAGGAGGTGGGAAAGGAGATGCTTTGGGTGTGTGTGCGGGTGGGGGGAGCAGGTGCTCAGGGGTCACAGCACAACAGCAGTTATGTGGAGATGGGGGGGTCAACCATCGGACGATTTAAAAAAAAAAAAAAAAAAAAAGGTTACACGGCAAAGGAGGAACGGCAAGTGGGTTTATAGGGGTTCCTCAAGTGGGGAGGTAAGAGTCCCTTATGGGGGGGTGACAGTGCGGTTTGGAGAGAAATGCAGTAAGGAAGTGTGTGTGTGTGTGTGTGTGTGTGTGTGTTGGGGGGGGTGGACAGAGAGGGTCAGATGACTGTGGGTGGCAAGGCCGAGGTGAGACAAGTAGGGAATCCCGCAGGGCAACAGACCCCTGGTTGAAGGGGACAAAGCCTTGACCAGGTGATTGTGACAGTCACAGATTTAATATTAACAGTAATAAGTGTGGAAGCAGAGAAAAATATTTTTTTTTCCTGTGTTGGAGCCAGTCCTCTAAGCACCTTGCTGTTTTATAAAGGCCTGAAGAGGGGACGACATTCTTTTTCCCAAACAGACCTTGTTTAATTTTGCTCATATCCGTTTTTACGAAAGCAAAATAAGTGTTTTTGGTTGGGGGGTTGGATTTCGGGTCACCCCGCTTGGCGGCGGGTCCAAGGCAAAGGGCTCTCCGGCCTTGGCTCGGGTTCCATGCCAGCGCGCCCGGCATCTCAGGGCCGCTCAGACAAAGAACGGGGAATGCGCTCCACGTAGGCTGACGCGCTCCCTTGCTCGCTCGCTCCCCGCAAGCCCAGCATCGCACGCTCCTCCTGGCTGACAGTAACGGCCGTACCGCACGGTCCACTTTGTTTATTTTCATAACTGGAGCAAACACCGAGCTTCATCTGCCTGGAACTCTGCAGTTATGCACATTTCATACTGGCACAGTACAGAAATTATTATTGCTATTTTGATATATCGAGGTGATTAAAGTGTAAATACACACGCAGATGTTGAAATGTGTGTGAACTGTATGCAGTTAATTTAATGGTTAGATATTAATGATAATATACAGTTAGTCTTATCCACTGGCCCAGGTTAAATTTATTTTTTATCAAGATTATAATTTGAAAGCACCACACAATTGTTACATATTTATTCTTAAAGCGTACCGCTTTCATTGTATGCAAATATAGAATTTTAAAAATCTATTGTTGGGGGGGGGCAATTTAAGCACACCTTGATGTGTTTAAATTTTCTATACTGAGGATGAATCTGATGTCTGGGGTCGTAATATTAGTGGACTACTGCAGATTTTCCTTGATGATTTTAACATTGCATTTATTTAAGTTTTAAGGATGCCTAGGTTATAAGGTTTATATTTCCTGTGTGTATATAAAATCTATATTTCACTATCTATCACTGGTTTCTAAAATGTAGAGACAAAACATATTTCTTGTATAATTATATTTTCCCGCTGTTATTGCACAAATGCTCTCCAACAATAAAAGATGTTATTTTATATGAATTATTGATGATGCTATGCAGCAGTACTGGTCATCGCACCCGGTCTTTTTGTAATGTACCAATTTGATGATTAACAGGTTTAAAATATTTTTCATATGTAAATTCATTTGCATGGCCTGCCATTCACATGATCTTTTACAGCTCCAAATTTGCTCTTTGAATAACATTATACATATTGTATAGTAGCAGCATTACGCCTGTGTGGAAGTGCTACTTTGTGTTAACCTGTTTTCCATACACTCGTCTTTTTTTTTTTTTTTTAAATTTTAGTCTAACCATCCAGAGAACTAAGATGCTTGCACTGTGTGATCGAGCATATAATAATAATATAATATTGTGTACATGAATGGCTGTATTGCACCAACGTACTTCATGCGCTTTAACAAAGGCACGAACCATTCTGTTTACACCCCCAGCGCAGTACTGCGAGCAGCAAAAAATTATACGGTGTTTCTGCATTATGCTATTCGTCCTCTTCTAAGGGTGTGTTTGTGCTTTTTCTGCACTGCATTTATTTAATCAGAAATGCAGAGGAGAGCTGAAGCGTAACCGCACACGCTGAGCAGGCAGATGTGGTGTTGCGACTGTGTGTGTGTGTGTGTGTTGCTTCACTGTACATTGATGGACAGTTTGAAATCAGCGGTGGAAAGAATTGTGCCCCTTCCATCCCCGGCAGGCTCTCCCTTGCTCTCCACTCACTCTCCTTCCACGCTGCACCCCTAGTGGTGACCACAGTGGGTCTGTCTGGGGAGACGGCAGGAGAGGGCCCTCTCTGGGCCGACACGCAGAACACACATGTTGGGCACAGGGCACCCAGCATGCCTGTCTGGCCTTCTTTTTCCAGCTTATCCATTTTTTTTTTTTATTTTTATTATTAGCAATTAAATGTGTTAAGTTGAAAGTTGAAAAGAATAGTATGAGAACTGATATGAAAAATGAATGACGTAGTTCAGTTTTGAAGCTGGACATCTGCTGCCTATGAGCTGACGCAAGGGCCTTGTGTGTGTGTGTGTGTGTGTGTGTCCGTGTCCTGCGCCTCTGTGTTGCTGCTCCCATGCGGGGGCTCCTTGCAGGTAACCCGGTGTCCCCCAGGAGCCTGAGGGCTGTGCAGGGTGGTGTGTGAATGCCTGTGGGCCCCCCATCATGTTATCCTGAATGTACCAGCCTGTGAACTCAGAACCAGTTCTTCCAGTTGGAGAGTGCTGAGATAATGGCGTACGTGCTGGTGGTGTCTCTGCGGGTAGAGAGTGCCACGGGGGGCGCCGTGGCCTCAATGCTGATCTGCTCAGGTTGGCCGTACCTGACGTGCATCCACCTCGTTCCAGCCCCAAACTCCCATTGCCCCTTGCATCTCGCCCAGATGTATAATTTTTTCTTTGCTTGTTTTTACTTACTTTTATTTCTCATTTTCAATTATTCTGTCTCCTGAGGTGAAGCAGAAATTTTTGGGGTTTGTCGTTTCACAATATTTTATCACGCTAACAATCTGAAAATCATTGTGGTGAAGTAAGATTTACAATTGGCTCCGCTGGACGTGGGCTCCCGTTTTAATGCGCAGGGGGAGGAGAGGTTGGAGGCCAGGGGTGGGCAGGTTGTCGCTTGTCATTGGAAGCATTTTCATGAATTTGGGGCCCCTTTTCTCCTGTGGGACGGATGTGGAGACATGCACAGAGTGTACTGTATATGAACAGATATTGAGATATCGAGGGTACTGTGTGTATCTCCTTTATTGGTAACATGAAGCAGAGGTCTCATTTATTTACACTTAAAAGAATATAAGGATGTAAAAAAACAATTTATTAAAACTATGGTTTGATATATATAAATTATATTTGTGTAATTTGGAACTGCACAAATCGTATAATTGTGAAAATGCAGAGAAGCAGAGCCCTCACTTTATTAATAAAGACCCCCAATGATCTGGACAATATTGGCTGACCCATATCTACATTCTTATATTCCCACTAAAACTTGTATTTAGTGCAATGGTTACATCTCTTTTAACATGTTTATTTGTGCATTATATTTGAAACAACTGCATAAAAAAGCATATATACAAAAAACAAAAAAAAAAAATCAGTGCCTCCGGGTTTATAAATGTTTTGGATAAACATGTAAAATATGAACAATATGAATAATTTTAATCAGAAACATTAAACATTAGGAAAATATCTGAGTAAACCTTTGTGACGAGAATGTTATCCTGCAGTGGCTCTTCGCCGCGGCCTCGCTCGGGTCCGGCCTCTGTCTGCCTCCTCATGCCGAGTGTCGGAAGGGGGTGGGTGGCGGTGGAGGCTCCAAAGGGGAACGGACCAGCGTCCGAGGCACCCTGTGCAACCCCCCCCCCCCCCAGGCCCCGAGTGTGGCATTCCCTCCCCAGCGGTGCCGCTTTCCATCACAAAGAGCAGAATGTATAAACATGGGGCCATACGGAGGGAGTCAGTCTGAATACGGCCGAGCCAAGGGACAATGGGCGCCAGGGCCTGTGACTTCTCTCTCTCTCTCCCTTTTGCTTTCGCCACTCCTCTGTTTAATCCACCTCTTATGGATGTTGCCCATTAACACTTACTTCTTTCTGCATTTATTGTCTCTTATGATTTTTTTTTCCAATGTGAGATTTCTCCATTTGATAACTCTTCCCTTTCTCTTGGAACCGGATTGAGGGTTATGTAACCGATACTATTAAAAATTCAGAAGCATGTCTGCTGGTACTGTTGCCTGTGTTGAAATAAGTCAGAAACACACACACACAATTCCTCTTTCTACTGTTAATGCTCTACAAGGGCTCCAAACAACATTGTTTCTGAAAAATAAGCTCTCCATTTTATAATTTTAACAACTTAGCTTTGGTGATTTTTGTGTTCTAAATTGTATTCTATAAATTAAGCAGGAAAGCTTAAATTTGTATTTTTTTTTATCTTTACTAAAAAAAAATAATTTGTACATGTGTAGAATCAGTAATAAATATATTTTGCCATTTGGTTTGTCACCTTGGTCTCCAGCACCTAAAACATGCAGCACAGACTTTTACTGTATATTTATTGGTATTATTGTTGGAAATGTAAAATGTGGGGGGGGGGTGCCTTCAGTGTGCTGCTGGAGCAGTACAGTAGGCCACACTGAAGATTGAGCCACACACTGGTCGTGCTCGTGGTTAACACGCTCATGTCGCCAGGTCAGGTTAACCCCAGCGCTTTGGGGTTCCCATTGTTCACGCCTAAGTGTGTCGCTGGCAGGAACACATCTGGGGGTGTGTGCTCGCGTGAGTGTGGTGTATCTTTTCCGTTTTTCACTGGTTCTTTGTCAATTTTATTTAATTTTTGGAGGCAACAAAAAATGATCCTCATTATTCAGCCATATTTCTTGTTACTTCCCTTTTCTATGTGTGCAGTTTACCATTGAGCATTTGAGAAATAGGACCAAATTTTGCATTAAAAATGTAATTTTGCATTTGAAAATGAATGCCTGATGCATATAAGAGGCTTGATGTAGTAATGTGCGCGCCGACAAGGTTCTTCCCGTGGTTTTGTGCAGATGTAGCATTGAGTGGACGTCGGGGTTTCATTTGTACCTGCGAGATGAGATTTCAAGTTCTGCGGCGGTCGTACGCAGACGCGTATGTGGTGAAGACACTACAGCCCCCCGTGTGCTTCTCCATGGCTGCCTGTGATGTCACAGCTGCGCAGGCGCTGCTTCCTGACTGCAGATCTTCTGCGTTGCCCGCTTGGGGGCACGACGGGCACTTTTCGGCCCGGGCAGCTTCCTGTCCGTGTTTCGCGTAGCTTATCCTCCTGGGGATTAGCGGGCGAAGAAAAGAAAGGAGGGATTCGGGATCCCCGCTCTCTCCCTCGCTGGTTACAGCCATCGCCAGTAAGGCCCCTCTTTTCGGTGCTTAAAAAAAAATCATCCAACAATTAGTGCGATTCACATGCAAATGTGGACCAGGCTGTCCGAGTCCCACGGGGCCCACGGGGGAAGAGGCCTGTGTGTAGAGCTGGAGGGTCTATGATCCGCGCTCGGGGTCCGGGGGTCTGCGGATCGGTTGCAGATGCCGCACGGCTGGGGGTGGCTTGGCCGTTCTGCGCAATGTGCACGTCTGTGTTTTTTTGCACCCACGTGGTTTTGTGTGCACACACTCTGGTACTCACGCAAACAGGTGCGTGGCCTAGTAAGGGCAGTATCATGCTCTGCGGTGATTCCCACATTCTCCTTCCCTCCCCCACCAAGAGAGGTGCATCGGGCAGGCGTGGAGTCAGCAGGAGGGGGGCAGAGCGAGGGCTCGCTTTCTCTTTTATGTCTTGCTCGCCTGGGCTGCCATTGTCAGCTAGTAACCTGCCTCACTTGACCACAGGCGCAGTAACCGAATGGTTCCTGAGCGCGCTCGTCACGAGGGTTTTCGCTACATGAAAAGCGCAGGGTCTCACCACTTTAAAACGGCAACGAAAGCTAAACGTTTTTAAGAATGAACGCGCCCTCCGAATTGGTCTCGTTCCTTCCTGCGCGTGCTTGCGTCACGCCGAGTGTGTGTGTTCGCGACGCCAAATTTGCAAAACGCAGCCAAAGCGAGCAAAACAGCTTTTGGAACCGCTGCTGGATATCAGTTAATAAAGAGAAATGTTTTGATTCATATATGTCCGTTGTTGTTGGTGTGACTACAGCGTGTTCCCTGAAAATAATAAACCTAAGTATCTGTCGCCATTGTTAAACGGAAATCCCAAATAATTGAGAATGAATTTTCCTATTTTGTGAGCAAGTTAAACATTTGGCCATGTGCTTAATTTATTCCATGCATATCCTGTAATAATTTCGAGTGTACATTTGTCGAAGGCTGCTGCTTGTGTCGACGTGAATATTAATGCTTTATGCGAAATTGAGTTTCACCTTCCCGCTTCGCCGCTTCGACGTCATCCAGTCGACGTCATCCTGGGAAGGAGGGTTCGGGGTTGGCGTGTCGCCGCCGCCGCTGCCGTATTTGTCTCGGCCTTCTTTAAAAATTAACGCGATGCCCGGTGATGCGGCACACCGTTGTTGGCGTTTACCGTTGACTGTGGTTAACCAGCAGACGTAGCAAACATCGCTACATGCGTTTATCATACCGGTCAGCCGCTAAAGCGGCAATTGATGTCATTCTTCTTCCACGCAGCATTAGTGCCTGAGGTAGCTGTGGTTGTTTTTCTCTATCATGTTGTTGGTTGTTTCTGTACTGTGCCTCCTCCCCAGACATGGTAATTAACAGGGGAAAATGTATCTCCTCATCGCCTTCCCATCGGTGCTTTGCCGGGCGAGGATCAGTAAGATGCGCGCCGATTGGACCCCCGCTGCACCAGGTGCTTTTTAAGGCTTCCGATTGGCTGCTGCCCAGCGCGCTACCTGTAATTGGCGGTGTCCGAAAGCCCCTGGGGTGTAACCTGTTTGCGCCAGGTGTCTTAGTCGCTGTCCAAATTAAATCAGCACCTCCACGCAGATAGATTGTCACCCTGTCCCACCGGGGTAATGGCGTCTTCTGTTCGTCTCGCTCTGAACTCAAAGACAGCAGCATGGACGTTGAAGGTTCATCAGTGGTTCTTCTAGGGCTGTCCGCGCGCGCATGCGTTTCCTACCTGGATGCTAAACCCTGGCCGAGGTGTCATGGCTGGAACGGCACTCCAGTTCCTCCTCCTGTTCCCCATCCGTCATCCTCCCCATCCCAGTACCTTCACCGTGTGCTTAGTCTGCCATCCCGAGCTCGGACCTCACCACGAAGTCTATGCGCCCCAGTCTGGGGTCTGTCCCTGGGGAGATGTGGCTGGGGGGGGGCAGTGACCTCGGTCACATGACGACACATCAGCCATCTGCTTCCGGCTGCAATCTGCTCCTCTCCTCCTTAGACCCTCGAGCGTCACCTTAATATAGAGAACTTCTCCAACTTTACAGCCGCTTCTAGAATGAGGCTATAAAATGTTTAATGTCAGTTTCGATCAAAATGAATTTTCTGCATCTTCTTTTCCAGCTTGCCAGCCATGCAGGGTGAGCCAAACAGCCCTTGAGCTTCACAGTTAAGCGTGGACTTATCTGCACGTCTTTATCTTGCTTTAGTAAATGCGTCACCTCTACTTTCTAGACCTGGACAGGACAAACCAGACCAGTTTGTACAAGGCTGAGGTAAACAGAGCCTCATGGCAGGGCTGTGCGGCAGCGTTGCGGCTCCTGATGGGGTCAAAGGTCAGGGAGCGCCCAACTGGTCCGCCGGCCGCTTCACGTCGCGTCTGAAGGCGCGTGTGCTGCGGAGGAAAAGTGGGAACAGAAACCGTACTAATGTTTGCTGTAAAAGGGTGTTTATTATGTGTTTTAAAAAAGAAAAGCAGGGTGTTTCTCTGCGGTGCCTGCGTTGTTCAATCCAGGTCCATGTAGCTCCTCTCTGTCCTGGAGGACCCCCCATTTGGGGTGGATGTTCCTACGTACCTGAACATCTAGTTTCCCTTCCTCAGTAATAACTGAATGGGGACTGAGGAGATTCCTGCAGGGCTGGGGCTGCTTGTGAGGGAGGGAAGTAGAGTAAGGGATGAGTCAACAGGGAACAACTGGAGACACACACACACACACACACACACATTTCGATTACTACTACTACTACTACTACTTACACACACACAGACAGCCCAAGGCCAGCAGAGCAGTTCATTATTTCAGTAACACTTATTAAAGAAAATCTATCTGTGTAAAGTGTGCGTACAATGTTTTTAATGATAAATTCCAGTTCTCACAAAAGCCCCACTTGAAAAACTAGTAGTTGGGTGAGTGATGGGAAATATTTAGCTATTTGTGGGGAGATTTTGGTGTGCTGCTACTCATTTTGGTCTCAAACACACACACACACACACACACACGCTCCCATGGCATCACATGGGAGAAGGGCTGATGTGTGGCCTGGTCGCCTATTCTCTCTGGAACAAAGGCTGGAAACCACACCTTCAGTCGTAGGAATAAAAGGAGGAATTGTTGTTTCCCAGTGGCCGCTTTCACATCCGGAATGACTTAGGAAGCCGCCACTCCTGGGGTTTGAACCTGCAACCTTTTAGGATCCAGTTCAGCTCACTTATCTATAGTTTCAAGCTTGCCGGCGTAAACCGCGGTTCTGGACTTGGGCCGCAGAGAATCCATTCACGACGCACCGAGCGGGTCCGGTTTGCTGTCGGCTGTTTTTAATCTGCGTTGTGTGAAGGTGACAGGGGGAGTGCTCGACGCTGGCGTAGCCGAACGCGGGCTTCCCCATTGATGAGTTTCCATGGATATTGCCAGCTTTCTCCCAGTCCTGTTGCACTGCAATGAATGGTACAGTAAAAATGACCCAGCTGTTTGAATTTTTTAAGATCTATGTTGTTTTGGAGAAAAGTATCTGCTAAACATCGCCCTTTTGTCCCAGACTCTCATAAAAACAATCTTCTTCTGGGTTATTTTTTGTGTTCCTTGTTTTGTATTTTCTTCCCATCGCGTTCTTCAAAGTGACCTTTATGAGAAAACGCTGGCCTTTCAAGGGTTTCTCTGAAGTGACGCTTAACGTTATTCCAAGGTAGTGAGCAGGATGATCAATATCTGCTATATTTAGCCTTTTCCCTCCGCTCTTAGTGCCAGGTGTTCGTGCAGTCGCAGCCACATCGGTGTGTTTTTCCGCATGCCCCAAATATGACACTCATCACGTCACCGCGTTCAAATGGCCACGAGACAAGGGTGCTGTCACTAGCAAATGAATTGGGCCCTGTCACCAATCTGACCTTTTCAGATCATTGTCACCGTTTTAATCATTAAGTCACCTGCCTGCGTGTTTCCGCGCGGTCTCCCTTCTTGTGATTTAAACACACGACCTTCTGATCGCCGCTTTTCTGCCAACTTGTCGTTCTATTAATAACTCAGCCGGTGTAGATTTAACTCGGATAAACAGGACACACACAGGATATAAGTGTTTCCTGTAGCCCAAAGGCGATGGAGGGAGGAGGTGTGATGGCACCAAAGCCGAGTTGACACGGCCGGGGTGCTGCAACAGGAAAGCGTGCGCACGAGAAACAGAAGTGCACCAAGCGCCCTGGCAGCGGCACGGCCAGCGGGCCATTCTGCTTGAGGGTCTGTGTGTGTGTGTGTGTGTGTGTGTGTGTGTGTGTGTGTGTGTGTGTGTGGGCGTGCGCGCGCTGCTGAAGGCCACACCAGCTATTGAGTCTCCAAGTCCTTGCATCACATTTGCACCCGGTGCCCTTACCAAGCTGCCATAGTGGGTTCGCTGCCCAGATAGTCAAGAGTTCCAGGGGTTGTCCCCTTTGAGTTGGGGTCTCACTACCGACTGCTCCGCACAGCGGCCTCTGTAGTGACCCCAGCCTGAGCTTGTGGATTCTAATAATTCTTAACCATAAGCCCTTCGGCACACTCGCTCCATCTGATTTGTGTGTGACGCTAGAGACGAAGGAAAGTCCACCGCCTTCATTCGTGCTTGTGCTTCTGGTTGCTTCTCGTCCCTCAGCCAACACTCGTCTGTCACCTCTCTGGCTCTGCTAAAAAAAAAAAAGGCGACTCAGGTGACCTTGTGTGAAAAGTGCTCTTCGGCTCCATTTTAATTTCCTGCAAATACCTGAGGGGATGGGAGTCAAATATTAACAATAGCCCCTTTGGTGGGGAAGGAACCCTCTCTGTGCTGTGTCCCACCCCCTTTCTTACACATCAATGTGCAGTCCTTGTTATGTTGCCTACATCTGTCGAATGTACGTTTATGTCCAAAG
The DNA here is from genome assembly GCA_018136845.1 of Heterotis niloticus. Lineage (NCBI taxonomy): Eukaryota > Metazoa > Chordata > Actinopteri > Osteoglossiformes > Osteoglossidae > Heterotis > Heterotis niloticus. Next base: position 4,060,701 of record CM030904.1, read on the forward strand.
CCTGGTTTGCAACTCAACAGGGGACGAAACAACTTTTGTTTACCTGACATTTTACTCCAAGAGGATAGGAAATGAGATAGAACTGCACTTAATCCAGCAAACAGTCGACTCCGTGCGGCTGAAGGAGACTCGACAACAGTGTGCGGCGGAGGTCATGCTGCGGGACATCGGCCCACATCAGATGGTTAGCGTGGCATCGGGGGTCATTTTTAGCTGCGAGTGCCGCCACCATGGGATAGAATTGCAGCGACATACTACATGTAGGGCGATGGCTGAGGTTGGGGGAAATGGCATCGTGATGGGGGCTGTTGTCTCATCAGCTCTGGTGGGGTTGCCTGTTCTGACAGCCCCAAAACACCCAGTGGTGATAAGTTGGAAGATGTAATAAACGCGTATAGTACCGTGTATAACCTGGGTGCTGGAGTGCTTAGGTTCTGTACTAATTTGTACTTGGTACCGAAAAACGAATGTGAGACGCCAGCTGAGAGCAGGGCCTGAGGTTGGGGCTTTAGGTGAAGGCCGCTGCGGTTGTACCTGTAAGCGATGAACCTGAAACACGGTGAAACCCCTGTGGTCGGCCACCCCCGTCGGAGTGTGACACGCCACTGGTACTGCAGCGAACTGCCGTGAACTCTCAGACGGACGTGTTCCTACAGGCCCTTCGGTGAAGAGGCTCCGAGAGTCGTGCCCAGGCAGAGCAGTGCGGTTTAGGGGGTTTGGCCCGGCCGCGGCACAGCTTTGCGGAGCAACGGCTGAGCCGCGCTGCTGAAAGAACGGCGCCTTTCATTCAGAAATGTCAGCAGCACTGCCATTCATTAGCTCTAGTAGGCTGACAGTAGAGGAGGGGCTACAGTTGGAAACATCCGTGTGGGAAAAGGAAGTGCTCTCAGGGAGGCCTCCCGCTCTGTAGGCGCAGGCCAACCGTTCTGAGGTCAGCGGACGGCAGCGTGGACAGTGGGGCGGCCGCTCCTCTGCGGCGCCGTGGGTTCGAGGCGGTTCTGTTCCTCGGCACTAAAAACTAACGAACAGCGGTGCCTGTTTAGTTACTGCAAATAAAGGTCTATTGTGTGTTGTGTTTTGTGTGCCGCTTTTGTCAGTGGGTTTTAGCGCACGCAAGCATGTGTGTGTGTGTGTGTCTGTGTGCGCGCAGCCCACAAACCCCCACAAAGTAAACAGGCAGCCGGAGACCTGCCCTGCCACATTCCTCTGTAATTTGGTTTGCATTAAGACAAAGAGGAAGCGCGTTTGCCAGGGTGGGGGCCAGGGGGGTAGGGGTGGACCTGGCCCTGCTGTCATTCTTTGTTCGTTCCAGCCCGCACTTCGCCGCCATGTTGCAGGGGCCCTAGCAGCTGTCAACACACCTGTACGTTCCGGTATGGCAACTGGACTCCTTTGCCCCCACCCCAGTTTATTTGTTGGGAATGTCGGTTGGTGCTCTTCACTGCCTCTCCTCATCTTTTGGAGGGGGGGGGGGGTGTTGAGATGCCCAGCTTTGCTTCTTACCCAAGTGTGAGCACCTTGAAGTAAACAATCCGCACCGCTACCATGTTTGTGCTTCTCACTTTTCGGTGGAAGTTTTTCCTAATCTTCTTACCTGAATTCTCTCTTTCTCGGCATCTCCTGATAGTCTTTGCTCTGTGTTAGGCCTCTACTTGTTTGTGTGTGTGTTGAGATTTGGTTGTTAATTCCAGGTCCTTTCACCAGGAATGCAAATGTGTGTGTGTGTGTGTGTGTGTGTGTGTGTGTGTGTACAAATGTGCTTTAGGGGGGTGAGACAGACATGGCACTGTCCCCCTACAGTTGTAGGGATGGAACTGAGCAGTCCGGTACCTTCCGTAAGGCCCACCCATCCTCTCTGCCCTCCTCTGTTCACTGGCTGGCAGTTATCTCATTCTTTTGCCAGAAGTGTCTGTGCTCCAGGTCTTTTCTAGTGGGGATGGGGCCAGTGCCTAGCCACACCCTCCATCTCAGCCTTTCATACCACTACAACACAATAGTGTCACACCTCCAGTTGTCTGGTGTGTTCATACAGGTGTGTTTTTTCCTGGCTTTTCGCTACACAGAACTGACTGGTATGAGTAGAACCCATATTCCCATGTAGCAGGCAAATGTCTCAGCGTCATCCACAAACCTCTGTTCTCACACGTGTAGCTCCCGGTGGCCTGGTGTCTTTTGCAGCGGCAGGAAAGTGATGTGTTCTTCATGCGCTTGGTGGAGGACAGCCAGCAAAACTCTAGATTTTCCTGTTTTTCTTTCTGTCTTGTAGATGACGAAACCTGGAGCGTAGCTGACAGTCAGTCTGCATGAGGATGGGCTGCTCAGTCAGTTGGTCTCATTCAGCCTGGTTGGAAATTACACACATTGTCCAGCAGCAGTTGGGTTGCTGCGGCTGATAGACTTGCACACCCTCTTCTCTCTTCTGAAAGCAGGCCAGCGTGTTTGGGACACAGGCTGGGCTGTGACATGTGGCCCATGTTTTTTCTTAGCAGAAGATGGGATTATCTCTCATCGCTGTTGCAAGCAGGTAGTGTGTGTGTGTGTGTGTGTGTGTGTGTGTGTGTGTGTGTGTTAAGGACCTCTTCTTTTGGATAACCAACAGTGTAAGACCCCCCCTGTTCTCCAAAAGAAAAAAGAACGCCACCGGGATGCACGAACAATTCTGGCCATTTCCATCAAAGCTGTGATTAATCATTACATCAGGGAGAGCTGGGGTTTTGTCGCCATGGCGACCCAAATGACCTGTGCTGTTTTGCATATAAACAGAAAAGTTTACACTCGGTGGCAAGCGAGGGCAACGGCCTCCGACGTAGGGAACCTGCTGTGCGTTGCCGGAGTTCATCGGAGCGGACCCACCCGCTCCCGGGTTCCTATTGGCTGCCGCGGCTCTCGGCCCCGTTGGACGGACGAGGGGGAGGGGAGGTGCCCGAAGAACGCCGAGCCCCGATTGGCGAGCCGGGGCTCGGTTTGAAGCTGACAGGAATGAACATAAATGTTTTTGGAAATTAAGTTATTATTGTGAAACTGATGGTAGTGATTAGATGAAACACAAATCTGCCATCGTGTTCGGCTTTGTGCGTTTTCCCTCCTCCCTCCTCCATCCAGCAGCGGCCGCAGGACGCGCTTGCACGCAGGACCTTTCGCCGGGAGGCGTCCCCGTTCCTGCCGCCCGGCGTCCTTTGTGCACCAGCGTGTTACTGGTTCCATGTGTTCAGAGCCCTGCCTGTGCACGGCACCCCCACCAGCCCAAAAAAGTTTCGATATGCTGTGCCACTTTTTTTGTTTATTGCTGTACTTCACCAAAATGGCTTGGGAGGAATGATGTTTTCAGGCAGCCGAGATCCTGGTATGTAAATAATATTTTTGATATTCAGCAAGAAACAAAGTCCGCTAATTATAGCCCCTGTGAAAAACACAATGGGGACAGGAAAAAATGTGCTCCATTATGTGTGGACCTTTTAGTGGACGGCACTGGGGGCGGCACTGGGGATGGGCACTCCATCCCTCACCTTCTATTGCCAGGCCCGACCGCTACGGGACAAGGACGTCTCAATGTGGGTGCCTCCCTGCACCTGGGCTGGGGCTTCAGACATGGGATCGAATCCATGTGGAGTTTGTGTGTTCTCCCCATGTTTGCCTGGGTTTCCCGTGGCTGCTTTTCTGCTGCACAGTGCAAAGGCCTGTGTTTTAAGGCCTCTGAGTGATTCTAAATTATCTGTGTAGGTGGTGTGTGTGTTTTACGTGGTGCGCTATAAATGTTTGGATGATTTTAAGTAGTTATTGTAGGGTTTTGTAGCCTTGTAATTGTGGATACACAAAGGAATCATGTAAATACCTGTATTAATAATGATAAAATCGCGATAATAGTGAGTTTGACAATGGAGGGGCCCCATTCAGGAAGGTCTCGTCCTGTTACTTGGCGGCCCGCTTGGAAACGGGGACCTTCTGTTTCTTCTGCTGGCACACGAGCGCCGCGGTGATTCATACAAATGACCGGAGGTTTTGCAACTGTAATTACAAGAAATGCCTAATGACAGTGTTGCTGTTACCATTTTCCCAGGCCTGTGCGCAAAAAATGTGTTCTTATTGTTGTTTGTATCCAAAACATTGAGAAAACAAAAGTTTTTTTTTTTTTTTTTTTTTTTTTGCGTTGAAGCTTCTGGAAAGATCCCCCCTCTGCGGTGGTGTACAAAAAAAATGCTTCATTTCATGGCCTGAGCTTGCAGGAATCGGTGCTTCTTTCTTTTTTTAAAAAAAAAAAGAGGAAAAAAAAGACCATAGGGAAACTTTAAAAGGTGTAAATTTTTTAGACGTACGGCTTTAATATCTAAATTATTAGTGGTTTTATTGTTGCGAAAGGGTTGAGGTTTGTTTGGGCTTGAGCTGCAGTAATATTGAGGTCAGCTGCCCAGAGTGATTTCATGTGAGGAGATCACTTAGTCAGCAGGCCGCAGAGGAGATGCCATGCCGGCATTTTCCTCAGGATGCCCAGGGCAAACGGGTCAGTCTCCTGCTTTCGGACTCGAAGGAAGCAAGGAGGGAGAAAGATGGTTAAAAAGACCGTAAAAGATGCCTGCTCAGACTTGATGCTGTGTTGAGTTGGGAAGTTCTGCTCCCTCTGTGCCGCTGGGTGTTTAGCTTCAAAGGGCATCCAAACAAGGCTGCCGGGGGTTATCGGCAGGTTCGGGGTTCAGCGGCCGCGGCAGAACCACGTGCCTGAAAGAGACACTCTGTTAGGAGTCTGAGGTTTTGGAGCACATGATGGTTTGGCTGCACAGGGAGAGCCGTGCAGTCCAGCTTCTGAGGTTTTTCAACAAGCGAATGTGGTGCGTGGTCCTTTAAGCGGGCTCGGTTCTGTCCCCCGAAACGGCCTCCCTGCCTCACACCCCCGCCCCCCCCGGGCTGATTTTAAACAAACATCTGAAAGGCTTAAAATAGCTGCCGGCACGTTTCCTGAATGTCGCTGTGGTAGCTTGTCTTTCCCAGGCAGGACACAGAGACGGCTGAGAGGCGGCCAGGAGGAATCTGCAGCCAGGGGAACCGAAACATCAGCTGGGGGCGGAAACTCTGTGTGTGTGTGTGTGTGTGTGTGTGTGTGTGTGTGTGTGTGTGTGTGTGTGTGTGTGTGTGTGTGTGTGTGTGTTTTAGGAGCCTGGCCTTGCAAACTTTCCAGATTTTTTTTTTTTTTTTTTTTTTTCCCCTTTTCCCTTTAAGGCCCTGTCAGCTTGACACTAAGTGTGTAAGTGGTTTGTGACACTAACCAGTGTCATCCTTAGCAAGTAGTTTGTGGCAAAGGAGCTTAAAAAATTAAAATCTTGTTATGTTTGGACGTTTGCTTTAATGCTCAACTTTGATTTGAAGCCAGGCAATAACAAAATAAGGTTCGTGGTGGTTGGTGAAAGGGTGAGGGGGTCACATCCCGCAAAGTTTGGTGCTGGTCTGTCTGTCTGTATCTCTCACACACACACAAAGCACCCAGGCTGACAGCGAACCCGACTGCTCTATCCGTGACCCTTGGGTTGTGCCGTAACAAAACGTTTAGGCCTTTTTGGGGTATTGATCGTGCCCTGTCGGGAGTTCTCCCAGCAGCTCTCAGATAAAGACCCCCCACCACCACCACCCCTTCACCGGAGCCCAGGCAAAGGCAAGCGCGCATGCGGCCGTAATTTATGGCCCCCGGATTCTTGATCAATTGATAGCAGGGAATCCTTTGGTAAATAGAGTTTTAGACACATTGCCAATAGACCTCGGCTATTGATTGGAGTGTAAATTAAAAACTTAATCAGGTCCCCGAGATGAGATTTATCTCCGCCCCCGGCAAATTACGGGGCCGACTTAGACGGAGGACGGGCGGGCCAGCCGGGACCAGGGTGGCACCGCCTGTTGGATTCTGCGATGGGTACCTGGGCCGAGGGGCCGGACTGATGGACCCTGTGCACGTGCTCACACCTCAGCGGTGTTCCTCTCCTGCAGGATCTGTTGAATGGACCCCCCCCCCCCCCTCCCACCCAGTGAACCTCATCTCTCCACCAGGCCTGTGTAAAACCATGTGGGAAGAGCTGCTGAACTTGGTAGGGATGAGCATGTTTCGGTCTTCATGCTGTGGCCATGCTCACGGTAAGGGGGGGGGGGGTTACCCCCCAAGCTGTGTGCGAAACCGTGAGGAGATCACTCAGTCGTCTGTAGTGAAATATGGACACCATTAATCTCCGGTGTATCTCAGCAATAATGTCCTCACGTGGGCACGGTCATTTTTCACGCCACAGTAAACTCATACGCGCGGTGAAATGCCCACACGCCTGGATAAGCCTATATTTTATATATATTAAAACAATCCAGTGAATTGTGCATTGATTACATTATAGATTTTTACAGTAATTGCAGAAGAGCGCTTTCTCTGCCTCTGCCCGTTTTCTTTATTAATATTGGGAAATGGGTGTATATTCACAAGGAGTCTCTTAGCGTTTTGTTTCATTTGAGAAGAGAAAATGAAAATGTTCTAAAATATGTGGTGTAGTGGGGGGTGGCGTTGCGTGTCTTTTCTGAGGGACGCGTCGGAGTGCGAGCGCTTTCTGCTGCGTGGCCCGCACTGCTGGGAACGGGGTAAGACGTACAACTCGTAGGCCCAAAGCTGGTTTGTTTTAATCCCTGCTGAGATGCTGACCGTGCAGCCTTCACCGCTCTGCTTTGTCGTGTACACGGATGCAAATGGTGCCCATATGTACAGGTAGGGGTGAGTACCGTTGTGTTTAAATCAAATGCAAACTTTGTTGCCGGTGTGTAATATTAGTGTGTTTATGACTCTGTTTGTTGTCCAGAAGTGTTTTTCTGACAGCAGCAGGGGGCGCAGCGGTTTACGCAGTCTGGGTCTGAATCCCTGCTCACGCTCTAGCACCATTGATGAAGGTACTTTACCCTGAAGTGACTGTAGTAAAATTACCCTGCTGTATTAATGGTTGTCATTGTAAGTAACTTGACTGCCCTCACATTGTTAGCTGCTTTGGAGAAAACCGTGGGATGTAAGGAAAAATGGTGATAATGATAAATTCCAACCTGAGCAGATTCCCGTGTTGCTGATCTTGCACGCGTTTGCAAATAACGGGTAGGAAGGTGCAAATGATGCAGAAGGAGGAGGGGGGGGGGAAGAAGGCATGACGTTGGGGGGACACACCTGGGAGAGGTGCGAATGGCGTGCTGAGAGGAGCCGGCGAGCTGCGCGGTTAAGGAGACGTTGAGCACGAGCAAACAAAGCGTGAAGACGAACCCCTTCCCCTGGCCAAGGCAGGAGCGGGGTGCTGGTAATAGACGCTTTGTCTGATAAGCCTTGAAAAGACTCGCTTAGTTAGTAGGAGTGCTGGGGGACCCATTGCTGATAAAGCCTCTGTTTCTCCCTGTAATACCCACCAGCTAAAATCAATAGGCGGGATAATACTGCTGCTGGTCCACCATCTGCCTTCTCCTCGGCTGCTCCGGCGCGTGCCCATGGGTGGCAGGAGGAGAGCATCGCATCCGCACACGTGTGTGAGTGTGTGCGAGTGAGGGAGAAGAGGTTGAATGAGCCAGGTGCTGTCGCCGGTGGTGTGTGCTGCTGCCGCTGGCCTCGGTCCATGCACTCCTCGATGTTGGAGGAAATGGGTCAGGCCTCCATGGAGGAAACAGACTCTTGTGTCCTGCTCCTCCTTTGCTGTGCTACTCAGATTTTGATCTGGTCTCTCTCTCTCCCTCCCTCCCTCTCTCTCTCTCTGGGGGGAGCTGGATTCAGGCGCTCTTGTTCCTTCTCTTTATCGCTTTCCTTCCCATGACATAACCTCCAATCCCGACCCCATTTGCCCCCCTCTCTCTCCCCAACTTGTATTTGCCACCCCCGTACATCTCCCATCTCCATCTTCTGTTCACTTTGCTGTTCCCAGTGAGACGCTGCTGGCCCCGCCCCCGTTTTTTATGCCTTGTCTTTTTCCCAGAGGCCTTTGGACTGGCGCCAGTCAACTAGCCACTTTAGCACGGCGTTGCAGGCGCGGGTCTCGCTGTCGGCAGAAGCTAATGAGTCTGATGGTCAGGCTTTCGTTCCCAGGGGTTATGGCAGGGTGCTGAGACTGGAGGCATAGATAGTTGTTCTGGTCACACTGATCCTGGTGCTGCAGCACCGTTCTCCCACCAGCCACTACATCTGTGGTCCCAGCCCAAACCGGAGAGAAGAGTCAAGGTTGGAGTTGCATGCTGTCCTTGCATTTGCTTGGGTTTCCGCCAAATGCTCCAGTTTCCTCCTACAGTCCAAAGACGTGTGCTTCGGGCGAATTGGTGACTCCGAATTGGCTGTGCCGTGCGTTTTTGTGAGTGTGCGTTGTTTTACTTGGCTGTGTAAGGTGTATCTGATGCTGTGAATCACCTTGGATAAAGGTTTCGGTGAAACACCGCACGGTAATCGTTGGCTGCTGCTTTGGAGAAGAGCGTCTGCTACGTGGACGGGTATAAACTGAAAGGGGGAAGATGGAGGTGCCCCGTGAGGTAGGCCTGAGCTGTAGGGGTGAGCAACAGGGATGCGGAGATGGGTGAAGGCGCAGCAGAAAAGGGGGTTAGGGAAGAGCTTCGGCGGGGGCCGCTGTGGGCGAGGTGTGACGGAGAAATACCTGAGGTTGCGGTGTAAGTGGAGCCAGGCTTCAATGAGATCCTTTTTCAGAGGTCAGGTGTGAGTTGTCGGGGCTGCGTTGTCCATGCGTGTGTGTACGCTACCGTTTCGGAGGAAGAGGCCTCCCGCTGCCCCAGTGAAATACGGCTCGGGGTGTTCTGTGGCAGGGACGTTACCCTGTGACACGCTCCCTGAAGTGCGCCGCATTAAAAGGCAGTTGGGAAGCGGGTTGCGCTATATCAAAGGGCAGTGTGCGATAAGGCCCAACCGCACGCGCGGGCCTCGATCGATGAGGGTTAGCGACATCGTGTTGCTATGTGAAAGCAAGCACTTTACCCCTTGCTCTGTCACTTGCACATCTGTGTGTTGGAGCGGAAGCCATGGGGAAGGAGTGTCCTTTGCTCCTGGTCCAGGTTGGCTAAATTTTGCTTCGCGTGAGCCGAGACCACACCGGCACTGAGAAACTGCTAGCCGTGCCCTAGCGACCATCTGTTTTCATAGCTGTAAATGCCGGGTCTGGTTCTGGCTCCAAGGCTGCTTTAAACCCCCGTGGTTGCTGTTTGCCGTGAGTGTTTTTTATGTAGGAAGCGTTCTGATCGTTGTCGAGGGCATCGGATGGCTTTGTAGCCTCAGCCATGAGCTCGTGTCGGGGTTGACACGGAGACCTTGCTGCCTCGTGGAGCCGTCCCAGCTGGGGCGGGAGGGGAAGAGGGAAATCACATGTGACATTGATCAGGCAAACATTTGTGACCCCCTGATCTGAGGCCTTGCGCACCCCTCCCCAGCGGTGACCTTTCTCCCTCCTCTCGCTCTCCCTCGCCCCTCGCAGGGCAGGTGGAGTCATGCATTAGCATAGCGTTTGCGAGATTGACACACTCCACGCTCTTTTTGCCCCTCTGTGTACTTATGTGTGTTTTCTTAGCCTTGTGGAGCCAATTTTAAGGTCAATTGTCCTCCTTAAAGTCGTGTGGGTGAGTGAAAAGTCCCCACAATGACTGGGGAAACAAAAGTATATCTGCTACAGGTTGTGTGTGTATTCTATTTATCAGCTGCCTGGGGCAATGTGCGCAGATTTCCCCCATGGGCTGCTGTGTAACCACTTTGTCAATACCCGCCTGTCAGGGCTGCAAAAGTCCAAGGAGGGGAGAAGGAGTTGTATCCCACACAATGCCGCTGCCACCACCGCTTACAGAACAGCCAATGGTAATTCCAAGACCCCCCGACAACCTGCTCCAGTACTCCACCAGGGCTCAGAAGGAGTACTTGGATGGGGGTGGTTCTGCTGAGCCCGAAAAGGAGGCCACTGCCCCCTGCTTAAGCTTGGGCTCCTCTGCTGTCCTCACGCCCGTGTCCACACCTGCCGAAGGCCGCTTTTCTCCGTGACGCACATTCAGGGCCAACACCTGAGGGCGTCGGGGTTCCTGTCTCCGCAGAGCGCCGAAGCTCCGCCATCAGCAACCTCGCTCACAAGTCCTAGAAAAGGAAGAAGTTGAACGAGAAGAGAGGCACCAGCCTGTTTTTTTTTTATCAGGTTCTGTTGAAATTCTCTTTAAGTCAATCTGACTTCCCTGCTGTTGCAATGTGAACTTCCTCTGCCGCCCCCCTCTCCCCTCCCCCAGGAGCTCTCCTGGTTTTGCAATCGGTCGTCCTCTAACAATGTGGCGGCCTCGCTTGTGCCACACGTGGCTGCAGGCGGCCGGGCCATTGTGCGTGAAACGCTGCTGCTCGGGGAACGTGAAGGTTCACCAGGTTCTAGCGCCAGGTACACCGACGGACCCCGGTGGGAAGCCCGCCTCGTGTTGGCGCTGTGTACGGAAGGTCGTTCGATGGCTTTCGCTCTGCGGAGAGAGCCGATGTCCCTTTTTCTGTCTCCCTCCAGCGGAATTCCCCGTCCGCAGGTGGCGCAGGGACCACAGCCTGTCGGGACACGATTCCTCGCTTCCCTCCTCCTCCTCCTCGTACGTTAACCCCCGACGTGCTGCGGACGCTTAGTCGACAAGCTCCTCCCACCTCTAAGTCCCGCCCACCAGCGAGCGCTGTCCTTCGGGAAGAAGCGACATCAAAGCCGGCACGGGTGCGGGAACGCCGTAGGGCAGCTCTCCAGGCCCAGCTGCAGATGTTCCCTTTGAGGCCCCACGTCTAAATGTGTTCTGTGTTTATTGAATTTAAATGAGACGTTAATTCCATGCAAAAAAGTGGAGCGAAAGCCTCATCAGAGGAAGCTCACCCGTTACAGGGCAGCTGTTAAAACAGAGCGGGGGGAGAAAGAAGGGCGTATTGTGTAAACGGTTAGCGGCCGCGGCGGGGTAATCTGCTAATACTTCCAGAGGGGAGCCGGGGTCGAGAGCAAGGCGGCAGCTTTGGTCTCGGCTGGGGGTCGGCCTCAGACCGGAGCCTGGCCTCTCGTCTGGACGTGGCAACCGAACGCGAGCCGTCGCCGAGCTCCGTCCCGCACCAGGCCAGGTAATACGGTACGCTGAGTCCAGGGGTTTTGGAGTCGCGTCTCTCGCCGGGCGCCGTGTCAGGTGCTCTGCCCTCTGTGCCCTCCACCTATCCATCGGAGGCCAGGACAGGTGTGGCTTCTCCAGCCAGCATGCCTCCTGCTGTCCTGTTCGACTCCACCTGAGTGATTCTCCCTATCTCAGCTGGTGGCCTGAGGTTCAACACCCACAGCGGTATAGGGGGGTGTAGGCCGAGTATGCTGGGGAACCGGAGTGACAAACAGGGGGACAGAGACATCTATCTCAGTCAACGCTGGGCATGAGAATCATGGCATGTGTGCTTGTGTACACACACACACACACACACACGCACGTCCAAGCATGGGGCAGTGTATCGCCAGCATTGCTCCTCCTTTCCTTTGTAGGAGCGGCACCTTTAAAGCAGCATGGAGGTGTGGTTACTCTTGGCAGCAGAACCGTGGGCCCGGGGCTATAACCAGGGGAGCGGGCAGCACGCCAGCAACCATTCAACAAACTTTTAACCTCTCCCTCTGCTAATCCCTGGTTATGTCAGTAACAACTCCCTCACTCACTCGACAAGGCCCATCGCTTCCCTGCCATCGCGCTCTCTCTCTTTCTCTTTCTCTCTCTCCAGTGAAGTCGGTTCAGTGACCTTTAAACCAGGACCGGAACACCACAGCTGTTGCCGACTTTGGGCGCACATTAGTTTACACTGTAAACAGCGAGGGGACATAACTGGCCTGGGTGAGTGTGTTTAAGGCCTCAGTGTACACGAGACAAATGGCACACACTCACAAACACACACTGTATGGTCTGGGGATCAAGGCCAGTATCTCTCTCTCTCTCTCTCTCTCTCTCTCTCTCTGACACACAGAGCCTAAACAAAAGCGTAGTTCAGCTTGGCCCAATGCTCCTTCTGTGCCAGTGCGTGCGGTTTTTTTTTTTTTTTTTTTAGGTTGCTCCAGGGGCATTTTGGCCCCCTCCCGCCGGGATTCCCCTCCACAGCGCCCCCTAGAAGCAGCAGGAGCAGCATCGCTTTGCAGTTTTTGCAGTGTGTCCTTGTAGCTCAAGTTTATCTGTTTTGGAAAAGGCAGCTGTGTCTCTCCACATTGTGGAAACACAAGAGCAGGAAGGCCAGCGAGTCACATGCCGGGGGTCAGGACATCAGCCCCCCCTGAGCAGCAAAGGCCTCGGAAAAGCATGGCACGGAAAGGGAGGCTAGCAAACATCCCGCTGTTTATCTCGCTCAACGCCGGCATCTCCGCGAAGCGTCTCGAAGGCCGCGGCCGAGCACGACGGATGACTTGCACATCCTCTGTGCTGAGGTACCTGTTGCACCGCAGTACAAATACCCGCAAAAGTCGAGCTCGGTGGCAAGAAAAACGGCACGAGACGGCGGAGCATTAATAGCTTTATATGTCCGTTTTGTGGCGGGATTGGACAAAAGGGCCTCCCGGTGTGCTGTTACGCACCGGGTTACAGTTTGTGCGCAAAGTCAGCTGTTGTCTGCCAGGCGGTGGAGGAAGGCAGTATGTGTGAAAGTGCCACTGTGTGTCCAGATGAGACACCGAGAAGGTGGAACTGTTTAATGATGTGTTGCTGCTGTATGGCAGACTTGTTTACATACGCGGTCACATGTTCCCCGCAGGCCGACACTGGCAGGATAATGACCGTGTAACTCAATGCTGTGCTATTGACGTCGGACCTGTGTGTGTGTGTGTGTGTGTGTGTGTGTGTGTGTGTGTGTGTGTGTGTGTGTGTGTGTGTGTGTGTGTGTGTCTTGTTTCTCTCTGCTCATACTGGTAATTAGGATCCTCAGCCGGAGGGGGGCTGTTTGCTCATCTCTGCCATGTGACCGAAGCCGAGCTGTTATTAGACAAACGGTCGGCTTCGGTTCAAACCCCGCGGCTGCTTCGCCTCGGCACCGCGGGTTAATTGCAGGTTTGGGGGCTGATGTCAGCGCTCAGGCTCTCGTGCCGCTTTCTGCCCCCACCCCACCCTCACCCACCCAGGTCCTTTCGCAGCCCCCCCGCCCCGCTCCGCTCAGGTCAACAAATCTTACGTGTCCCCAAAAAGTTTTATTGGGAATTGGGGGTTTTTTCGTGACTCACTAATGAATTAGTTTATGACGCGGACATTGGCCGGTGTACTTTGTTCACTAAATAACCGTGCAAATGGTTGTAAAAAGCATGTAAATAATGCTAATATTTAGCGATAGGTAAATAATATAATGATTTAATGGGAACTTTTTTTTGGTGGACTTTAATATTAGCATGCGTGTGACTGTCTGGTGCGGTGCGGTTTATCTGAGGACAGCAGGTGGTGTGGAGGTTGCTGTCGTCACCTGGCACTCAAACAAAGGCCCCGGGTTTGGATCCTAGCTCTTGTTGTAGGACCCTCGTGCAAGGCACCGCGTTGGGTTGTTATGGTAAAAATTGTTCGGCTTTTTGAAGAGGTACGGAACTAAAGCCTCCGACGAATACCCCAGCGGGGATCATGGCCGAAACTAAGCGTGTAAATGGGTAAATCGCCGAAAGTCGGTCCGGCTAAATGAATAAATAACCACATTGCAAATTATGGGGGTGCAGCGTGCTTAGACGTGCGAAAAATCACGTGTAGTTTTACACGTCCATTCAGCGTCCTTTGCTCCGATCAAAGCGGCGAATTTTTGTTAAGAATATAGAAGGGAGCAGCGTTTTTCCGACTGGTCGGCGTGTCCATGGCTACGCGACTGTGTGGGGTGGGACACGAGGCGGAGCTGGAATTCCTGAGCGATAAGTTCAGCTCCTACTGAACATGCGAGGTGAGACGGCCTCGCTTCAGCTGTCCCCTGCCGCTCTTGACCCGCGGAGAATTTTGGCTAATGGGTCTGCCCCGTGACCTGATCCTCTGTCTTATCGCTGCTATTACATGACACCATAAAGAGGAGTCCATCACGGGGGTGGGGTGAGGGCACCCTGTAGAAAAATAGGATTTGAAAGCTTTCCTTTTTATGGACGTGAAGGAGAGAATGGAAGGTAAATAATCTTTCTCATAGTTACAAGAATGTGGCGCACAGAGGCTACTTGGTTTCAAGTTTCTAATATGGATATAAAGTTTCAGAGCACAAAGGGCCTTTTGTACTGGGCAAAAGGAACGCCCCCCCTCCCCCAACCTCAAGAAAAAAAAAAATAAAAAAATCATACTATGCTGGGGTGTCGAGCGCTCAGGTTTCCGCTATCTTTATGCGCCGTGTCATCCTTTTCCCCTGCGAGCTGAGATGGGCGTCCGGGCGAAAAAGGTGGGCAGGGGGAGCCGGACCAGGGCCGGGGACGCGATCGGGTCCTGACGCCCCGGCCACACGGCAGGTAACCAAAGGCACACAAGGGAGAGCGAGGCAGATGATAATTGCAGAGCTTTTTGTTTTCGGGGTACTTTTAGTTGGCTACTTAAGTGCCTGATCCGAAATCTGCGCCTTGTAATTACAGACCTGGGTCTGTTGGGGCAGAAGGGCTGGAGGATTACATTGCACGCGCCTGTGTGTGTGTGTGTGTGTGTGTGTGTGTGTGTCTCTGTCTCACAGCTGAAGTTGTCTTGTTGAGTCTGCCTACATCCCTCGGGGTTCCTGGGCCGGCCGGCTGACTCAGGCCCTGCCCCGACTCCCTCGCAAGTGACACATGACGCTCACTTCCTGTTGGCCACTCGCAGCTGTCTAGCTCCCAGCGTGTTGCTCATGGAACAAACCGCTCGCAACGGCGCTGCCATCACGGGCTACGTGACGCAGAGGCCGCCCGGCTTCCTCTCCCCTAAGCCTCGGCGTCACCGTTAGCATGCTCTCCTTTTCCGACCGAAGCCATCTCTCAAACCAATGCTCCTCTCTTGCGTCGGGGTTAGGCTCCTGGATGGGTTACCTGGGGTCTGCCGAGGGTCCGCTTTCTCAGTTGTGGGTCAGGATGCTGTCTGTCCGGCGAGGGCCACGATCTGGCATGGGGCAGGCACCGCCGGACGCACGTGGGGGCGTTAGCGAGAGGTCTGAGCAAAGCAGGACGCCGACGGGGCCGCGTTGGAAAATCACGCCACACCAGCGACGAATTCAGAAAGAGCTGGTGGATTTAAAAAAAAATAAAATAAATAAATAACCAATTGAAGTGGTCGCCTCCTCAGGGCATCTCGGAGCTGCTCTGTTCCTCCTCCTTCCTGGGTACCGCAGCCTAGATTCCTGTCTCTTTAAGCTGTTAGCATTTCTAATAGATTCTTAAGCTCTGGCTTTAGTGCATGTTAAACCAGGATTACCCAATCAATTATGGGCTGCACAAACAAGGATTACTTAAAACACTACATTTTTCTTGTTGAGGGGGTAAAAGCAGCCAAATTGGAGGAGCAACGTAATAACGGAATAAGACAAGTGGCCGACGCAGGGCCTGCCCCCGCTGTTGCCCTTTGCAGGGGGCAACATGGCGTCTTTTGCTTGCCCCCCAGTGACACGGGGCAGTTGCCTCTTATTTTGAATATTTTTGTTAGCTGATGCTCTTCTGTAAACCGCCTTGCGGTGTCAGGTTTGTACACTAAGCCACTTAGTCATTTACCCAATAACACACCGGAGTAATTTTTAAGTACCTTGGTAAGTACCTTGCTCAAGGGTATTACAGCTGGAGATGGGATTCAAACCCAGGCCTTTTGATGGCAAGGTGACCTCTCTAACTGCTATGCCGCCCATGCCCTATATTACACGATGGATCAAACGGAATGTTCCGGATGCAGTTTTTTCTGAGATAAACTACGAGTACCTGCCCGCTCCAGAGCACCGAAACTAAAAATGCAGCTCGTACGGCTGAAGGTGTCAGCGAGTGTGTTTTATTTTACACACGCAGTTGCTGTCCTACTGTTTGTCTCCTTATTTTTTCACACAGAGGTTTTTGCTTCCTCTACAAATGCCTTTCGTTCAAAGTAATTTAAATAATGTAGATGACACCCGAGGCATTTGTACGGGCAGGCGTTTGGGTAGCTTCTTGCCGTCTTATTCCTGGATCCGAACCTACAGGCCTTCGACACCGGCCCGAGGTCTTCGCGCTCTCCGGTCCCGCTTGTGTGAGAAGTGCCCGTCAGGGAGGGAACCGAGTTATTCTGAAGCTGTCGTTTGAAGGTTTCGAGCTTCTGCTCCCCTGCTGACGCCTCAGCTCCGTTGCCCCCAGGGTTCATAAAATGTCTGGCTGCTGGGGGTTCTCTAAATAATAGAAAGTGCGCACTCGTTGGTTTATGTAGGAAGACAGTTTCCAAGTTTTGTTTTGACAAAGGAAAGTTGCTTCACAGAGGCAGCTTTTCATGATTCTGTCGAGTCACAGCGACTTTCCCTTTAATTTACGCCCCGTTACGATGCCTCACCTCGAACCCCATACCTTCAGCTGTGTTTGTTCTCAGCATCTGCGGCTTGAAGAAGAAAACCTGCCGCCGGCCTCTGATTCGACCATTTGTTAGCACCGAATGTTGGAGGCCCTGTTGCTGCCGGTGTCCTGACATGACAAGTAATAATAAACTTCATGTGGGGTTGAGGGAGGGAGTGGGTGGGTGGGGGGGGGCACTGGAACATTTCTCATATTTATGGCATAAGATCACGTGCTGTGTAATATTTCAGGGGAGAAGAGAAAACAGGAAGTAGTGCTGGCCTGGTTGGAATGGGGTGTCCTGAGAGGAGGTCATAGTGAGCAGCCCTGCAGCTCCACTGGTCGCTGCTGCTTAAAACCTTGTGTGTGTGTGTGTTTGGGGGGTTTCTTCTGTCTTCTCATATCAACAAGTGGTTACTCATTGATCAGTGAATTTGGACTGTTGGGTTTCTGGGCAGCCACAGGTCATCCTTTCCTTACATCCATCTAGTAAAGGTGGAGTCAAGTCACATCATCTCCTCCTTTTTTTTTTTTTTTTTTTTTTTTTTTTTTTTTGGGGCGGGTCAGATGTAGATGGAGGAAGTCCCAAGGGAAGTGCAACTTGCGGTGGATTCCCGCTAGTTGTTGCCTGTGTGTTTGCGTTCTGTCAATCTGTTTATTTCTGCACCCCGCGTCGAGCTGTAGGAGCTGTATCGGGGCAACGGCGGGTCTTCGGCAGATCCGCCGAGGGCTTCCTCTCCGTAGGCGCGCCCGCCGGCCGTCGCGCTTTCCGCGCGGGGCCGTCCCCGTTGCTATGGCGCTACGGCGGGAGGCGGTCGCGGCCCGCGCCCTCCCTGCCGTTTCCTCTCGGTGACAAAGCAGAAAAGCGCTCATCTCCGTCACGCCTTGGCTTCTTTCTCGCGACCGCCGCGGCGGACGAGCGTGCCCGGATAGGTGTCGCGACGCGGGCCGGGCCGGGCCGGGGAAGACGGCGCACTTTTGTCTGTTTGTCCCGCTTTTGAGAAGAGCGCTACTTAATTAAGAAGCAATGAGAGCGTGCAGATAGCATTCCGTAATTGGCTTAAGCTGGCTGCCGTAACCAGATCCAGCGCATTAATGGCAACACAGCCCCTGTGAAAAGGCTCATTGTTCTCCAGATAATTGTCCTTTTAGTTAACGCGGCCGGGGAGGCCCGCTCGGCGCTCCGGAGCTGGAGGCGACAGCGGGTTCCGGGTTCCGCTGGCCCGGTGCCCGCCGCGACAAGCCCCCCGATGCCCCGCGCGGGCCCCTAAACAAGTGGTGGAATTAGCCCTCCCAGGGGGCACAGAAGAAGCCTCTGTGTGTTTGTGTGGCGGGGGGCCAGCTAGTCGGCATGTTAATTATACCCTGAATCTCAATGAATGAAGAGGGATCAATAGAATAAGGCAGATGTATGCAAACAGCGCGCAGATTACCCCCGCTAATGACGTCCCGCGTCGCAGTCAAGGTGGATGCGGAGGGGCGACGGCGGGGCCGCCGGGGCACCCAGGTGAGTTTTTCGGTCGGTCGGTTTATGTCAGCGGGCTCTGTTTGTTACCGCACGTAAACTCTCGGGAGGCGAGGAAACAATACAGTGAATTCTGAAATGAGTTTTGGTTTTCAAAAAAAAAAAAAAAAAAAAAACCAAACAAAAAAACACAATGGAGGTTATTTGGAATCTCAAAACTTTGGAAGAGCTGCAGTTGGGCAAGTTTTATTTATTAATTTATTTTTTTTCGCTCGTCGCATTGAGCGGCGTCTCATTTCGGGCGCCGGTTGACGTCCGAGCGAGAAAAGAGAAAGGGAGGTAGATGAGAAGGCCCTACGCGCCCGTTGAGGTCTTCCTCAACATCGATGCCTCTCCATTTTGGCCCCCCACAAGGTTTTCTGTGACAAGTAGGTACGGGTGTCATATTGTAAACACCCGATCGAGCACCAGGGTTCCAGTTCTGGGTGTGGTCGACCACACCGTGGCACAACAGCGCTTCCGCTGTGAGCCGCGTACGGGGTGACCTCGGCAGCCCACGGGGACTGAGTCAGTGGGCGTTGGGTGGCGGGAGAGCCGGTGAGTGGGCTGGAGCGGAGGAAATTAAGATTCATGGGCGCAGAGGCGGGCCCTGACAGCGAGGTCGACTTTGTCACTATGCATTATTGTAATGAAAAGGGAGCGCTTGCCATTTTCCAGTCAAATGACATGGCTTACGTAATGCCGGAGGTGTTTTATGGCGCTTTGTCTAAGCGTGCGGATTTGATTATGCGTGTCTGCAAAATGGAGGCTCGGCAAGGAGCTGAGGCCAGGCCGAACAGGCGCGTGACCCTGTCGCAAGCCCCCGAGCTCCTTATTGACTGGGGTCCTGTAATCTTGATTGATCGCTCATATCGCGTCGCTGACAACTTTGCCCCGGGTGACCCCCGCGCGGACCGAACTCCAGCACTCTGTCCCTCGCATCCCATAAAGTCGTAGAAATACAGCCTGACTTCACGAGCAAATCGCGCCTCGAAAGCCACGCTCGCCGGCTTTGTGCCGTGTGGATTCCTGAAGGGTTTGCCGTGGTACCCGAGGTTCCCCCATTTTCTGATCTTCTCCCAGCGCTTCCCAGGGTGACTCCTGTCTTTACCCAGGAATCTAGCTGTCACTCCCAGGCTCAGATCAAGGGCTTCCGGTGGGAAGATACAAAAGCAACATGGAAAGCAGCCGTGACAAACAGTTGTTTTTGCTCTTATTCCATCTCTCTGTCTGCTCTTCGCTTCTGCTCGTTTCCTCTGTGGCGTCTTCCAGCGTTTCCACTGGGGGTAACAACACGTGTTGAGAAGGGGAAGCTCACATGTCTGAATAGCTGCGTCTTGAGTTAAGGATCTGAGGGAGATTCTGATCTGAGCGTCTCACCGTGGTATTTGAGACCTTACACGGTGTGTTTGTTTCTCCTAAT
Source organism: Heterotis niloticus (assembly GCA_018136845.1). Lineage (NCBI taxonomy): Eukaryota > Metazoa > Chordata > Actinopteri > Osteoglossiformes > Osteoglossidae > Heterotis > Heterotis niloticus. The sequence continues at coordinate 4,080,073 of CM030904.1, forward strand.
GTTTAAGTTCATTTTTTACAAAAGTACAGGAAAGGGAACAAAATTGTCGGAATATAACGCATCCGTCGTTTGATGTTGTCTTCTTCAAAGGCGCGCTCGAAGGCCAGATCTCCTCTTCAGCACCTCCTCTGGGCTCATGCGAATTTCCTGAAAGGTTATTTATTTTGATAGGCTTTGGTCCACACTCTTATTTTCCCCTTTGGGAAAACTCGACTCGCATGCTGGGTAGCGGTGGCACAGAGTGGCATCGCTCTCTGTGAAAACGCCCAGATTTGTCAGTCTGACTCTGTTGGTTCGAAACGGCTTCGTCTTGGAAGGTGAGGATGGGTGCGGAGAGGCGGCACCTCGTCCGGGTGGCGTCCTCGCAGCGCCTCAGTGGCACGGGGTGGGGGGGTGTTTCCAAATTCAGCTTCTGCGAGTACCGGCCCATCGGCTCCCGAGTCGGTCTGAAGCTCGGCAACTGCTCCTCGGTCTCGTGCAACCCCGTCGAGAACGCGGGCGCGCGGGTTTCGAGCTGCACGCTTGGGAAAAGCGTAGAAAGCCGTCTGTCCAGCCAGCTACGTAGCTTAGATGTTTTCAGATCAATCGAACGAAAAAAGTTGCACGATCAAGGAGAATCTGTGTGTCCGAGCATAATTAGAAAAGCCGCGATTGACGTTCTGCTGTTAAGAGCTCAGCGGTTTTGATGTCTCTGCAGAAAGACTCTCGGCCCCAATTAATGCCTAACCTTCATTACATCGACTGGACATCTGTAAGCTGCGAAGACATTGATCCGACCGTATATTTGAATGACGGAAAAACCACCAAAAGAGCTCGGCGTTGGGCGACGCGCGCGTTAGGGAAGCGAGGGATGGAGCGAAGGTGAGCCGGCCCAGCGCTGGTCCATCGGCTGGCGGGGGTGGGTGACAGGTGTTTTCGTGTGGTTTCAGAAGTGTCAACGGTCTCTGTGACAGCCGACCCCTCTGGGAGCCCTGGAGTCCTGCTGCTCTTGAGCGGAGTCACCCCCCCGGAGTTGCAAGCTCCATCCCGAGGAGCGCCGAAGACCCGGGGGGCACCTGGCACCATGGGGTCCAAGGCAATTAAGGCTCCCGGCTGCAAGTCCTGAGCCAATTAGCCGGCCTCTCATCTTACATGGCCTATGCCACGGGGCATCTGTTGAAGCAGGCTACCCACAGGGGAGGGGTCGGGCAGGGGCACGTCGTCGTGCCCTCAAAGCAGTTTCGACCAGAATTATTCTTTTTATTGTATCGTCTGTCCCCAAAGGACAGATGGACTTGCATGGCAGGATGCATGCTGGGAAAGTGCCGTAATGTGCGGTACAGATGGGGATGCTGACGAGGGAGAGGAGGGAGAGCGGTGCCCTCTTCAAAGGGATCCCGGGACCTGTTTCTTCACAGCAAATGCAGAGGTCCTCTCTGGAGGTTTTCTCTCATGTGACTCGCAAGGTGTCTTCAGCCTGCATCCAGAGGTGTGCGTGAGCTGCTGAGGGCCTGAATAATGAGTGTGTGTGTGTGTGTGTGTGTGTGTGTCTGGGTTGCTGGGTTGTTGTGGGTGGTACTCGGAGCACGCCTGCTGTAATCCAGTGTCCGTGGCATTTACCCTACGGCTCTGGTGGGAATGGTGATGTTTGACTCTATTTGTCCTGGCAGAAATGGAGGTGACCGGAGCAGTGGAACAACAAAGAGGCACTGTGTTCTCACAACACACACACACACACACACACACACACACACACACACACACACACACACACACACACACACACACACAGAGTATCCACCCATCCATTATCAGTAATCTGGTGTCCAGTGCAGGGTTGCCATGATAAGTTTGTCTGAAATCTCTTACAAGTCCCATGTATGTTTAATCGGTGCTGTTTTTCTGCCTGCAGACCACCTGGTTTACACAGCGCTGCCCCCCCACCACCTGCTGCATAGCAGGAGTCCAAACTGACAGCGAAGGGCCTGAGGTTAAGGCCTAGATTGCTTGGATTGTGATTTTGGAGGCTGCGCTCAGATAGCGCTCTCTGACCAGAGCCGACGAGTGTTTACGCTGTCCTCTGGCATGGGCTGGCAATGTCAAAACAATGACGCTGGTTATTAAATGCATTTGAGAGGTTTGTTTGGCTGCTGCTGGATTCACGACTTCCTGGCCAAAGAGGAGCCCTGGCTCAGGTCATCCCAGCGTGCATTGAATTCTCCTGCGTGTTTCCGTTCTGGTCAGCTTGGGTTTTTTCCTGATTTACGGTTTGTACAGTGTTTCCCCATGCACCCTCCTCACCCCCACCTTTACCTCCCAGGCTTTTGCAAGGGACCTGGGCGGTGCCATCATTTCCCGCCGTGCCCTCGGCAGCTCGGCTTCTCGGCGGTGGCTCGTAGCAGGATCCGCAGCAGGCCTCAGCGTCCGAGCATCGGAGACGAGCGAACGGCGCAGCCGTGTTCGAGGCGAACACGCGTTATTTCGCCGTGACCGACACACAGCTGCGGGCACTCGCGGAAGCCTCGGCTGGCACAAGCACTCTTGCCAGGGCCTTCCCCATGCCAGGATTTGTTTGTGATTTGTTTGTTTTCAATCGCTCATGCACCCTGCTGCTGCCACGCTGGTGAGGTCAGACTCCCTCCTAGAAGTACGCAAAGCCACCGTCTGCTGAAGAGCAGGGCGTGTTTATCTGTGGTCAGGGTGGCAGAGGCCGAAGCCTGGGTGTGAGGCACTGCTTTGATTTCTCAGCCTATGTTGCTTAACGCCAGCGCTGTTTGTTGCTTCTTCGATCTCGGCTCGTGTGGCTCCTGAGAGGTAGGACTCACCTGCTTTTTGGGGCTCGCGTGGGGCTTGCATCTGTGTGTAAACCCCTTGGCCGAAAGTGCAGATCTCAGAGAGAGGAGGAGTCGCATCTTTCGCTGTCTCAGAACCCCCGATCTGATGACGCTAATATTTATCCAGCGATAGCGGCGTTTGGCCCCAACCCCGGCCTGGCCCCTGCTCTCCTGCAAGCCCCCCCCCCACTCCCCTTGCGCCCCACCGCAGGCGCCCGTCCTCTCTCCCTCCCGCCCTCCCCGGGCCTCTGCGCCAAACAGAACATACCACATCTTTACATGCACCTCCGCGTGAGGAAGCCCATGAATAAATCCTTTACAGATGATATTTTCTTAGCTTTTTTTTTTCCACTTGAGCTCCTTACCCCCTGCGGCTCCATGTGAAGTGGAGATTGAAAACATCTTTGGTTAATATTTAAACTGCGGGGTCCTGGGGTGGTGTAGACCCCAGGAAGCCGGGTTTGAAGCGGAAGGTAACAGACGCAGAGGGGCGCAGGCTGCCATTTTGAAGATGTGTGCCGGTGTGGAATGTGTTGGTTTTCCTCGCAGCTCTGACCTTTAGACCCGCGACCGGCATGTGACAGATTATTTTGGCTAAAGCGCCTCATCTCATTTTCCAGACCTATCTCTCCTTGGTCTCAAATCAGCTATGCGGCATTTTGCGCAGTCAGATGCAGAGTCGACGTCTGAGCGTCGTGAGACTCGGACCCGTCGTTTTAAGCCGCCGCCGCTCGCATCGAGGACGATGGCGGCCAATCGCCGCATCTCCTCCGAAATGAAGCGGGCCGCGGGCGCGCTCCTTTTCTTCCCCCGCGAACCTTCGGACCCCGTCGGGTTTGGCTGCGCAGAGAGGTTGCCCCCGCTTGGCTGGTCCGCTAGCTCTCCAGCCACCCAGCTGTGAGCCAGATGTGTGAAGACGTGAGAGAACCCGGGTTCGCCCGCCGTGGTATGGTGCGCAGTGGTTCAGCTGAACGTTGCAGCCGGTTTGAGCCGAACTTCCACACACCGTGTCATACTTAATGCCTCGCTTCCCAAATACAGGCCCGCGGCGTGATTTATGTCTAGCAGGTGTCCTGCTTAAAAGGTCCTGTCTGGGGACGCCGTGGGCCTTGGTGGTCAGCATGGGAGCAAAGGGAGACGTGCGGCTGTTTCGCTAAAAACCGCTACCAGGAAGAGCAAGAGGCGCGGTGTGTGCGAATCCGAGACGAAAACCCAAAGACACAGCACCGCTCAGAAGTTGGGCTGCAGGCTATCGTATCCACGGGCTAACCTGATGGAGAGAAGCAAACTTTCATATCGAGGCTGCGTGTCTCACAATATCTGACTTTGTTTCTTCCCTTCGAGCAAATCTCATTGTGATTTCCCCCCCTCCGAAAAAGCCTGTTCTCCGCACCATAAGCCTCTGGCTGCATCGCAGCGCCAGGATTGTGCCAGACTTGACGTGCCTGAACCTTTGATCATGTTGTGTTTTCAGACTTGGTACAGTATCTGTTTTCCCCAACAGGCTAATCTGGGCCCACAATGACTTTGCTCACTCCTTTCAGCCTCCTTCTGTTACCCCCTCCCACCACCACCACTGTAGGCCCAGAAATCTCAGCACGTTCGCCGGAGTCTTCCGGGACCCTTCCAACAGCCAGGATTGCAGATCCACCTGTATCCAAAGACCCATTGTCCCGGTTTCTAGCTCCGACATCTTCGAGATGGGATTCGGTCACGGCGGAAACCGCTTCATCTTTCTGTTTTCGGTGTTTGCGTTCAAGTCATCGGCTTATCTCACCTACCTGTCACGCTTTAAACACGCGGTTTCGATGGACAAATTCAACGGCGACATTAAAATGCTTCGTAGCCCGCGTCCCGCGGAACCAAACCACGTGGAAGACGACGCCGGCGTAGCCGAGGCACGGCCGATGATGGCAAAGCCCTCGCAAAGCTTGTTGCGGTATCACCCTTTGGGTTTGGGTTTTCAGCAGCTTTCTGGAGAGACGTGTGCGGAGAGAAGTATGGAAACGCTCTTTGTTCAGCCTTCCGGAGTCAAGTGGCAGGGCTTCTTTCAGTTCATCGCTTGAGGCCACCTTGTTACCAGCCTAACAATTTGTTTTTTATTCTGTTTCTTCCCTTCCTCTGACAGTTCCTCATCGCTGAGGAGCACTGGAGGAATGTTGACCGCAAGACAGCACTCTCGGTTTGCGTTGGCACTTGGCCTCCGGAGCTGGAGGGCAGGTTGCTCACCCTGTTATGACAACCGTTATATTAATACCTGATTTGCGAAGGTGCCGCGTATAAACTTTGTCACGGGCAAAGTTTCGCTCCAGCGCCCTCGCACCAACCCTCGTGCGCCTCGGTTATTCGAAATTTACTGTGTTATTAACCAAAGCTTTTGAGATCAAATTCATTCTAATATGAGCAGCGCCGGCGAAATTGGTTCTTTTCAGCACCATTTTTTTGTTCTGCTGATTCTTCTCTCTCCCTTTTTCATGTGAAGAATGGACGTGGTTCATAATTATGCCTCCGAATCCATTATATTGTTTCATTTGCGCAGAATCAATCCGCGTCTTTATTGTTAGTAATGAGAGCCTTGGTGGAATGGCACCATTGACCGCCCTTGTGTTTTTATACATTTAATCCACGGCGTGACACTTTCGGTGGGTAACCCGTCTTATCGACGGGGGGCAACGGGAGTGGGTCAGACCGCTCGCGCTGCGCCTTCGTGAAACTGGCAACTTCCTTCTGCGGCAGAACGATGAAAACTTAAGCAAGAATCCGGCCGGCTGTAAAGACTCGAGAGATGCGGCATTTGTGTAATTTATTCCCCTTTCCTGCAATGGGTTTAATAGTTTCCAAATTATCTCTTCATACTGAGCAGAATCTTTATGTGGCCTGTAGGATTTTGGAAGAGAAATGTGATGTCTGCTTCATGAAGAAAAGTGTTTAGGTTTAACCGCACTGGTAATTCTCGCCCGCTGTTTTATTTTCTCCTGACTATATTGGTTTTCGACATTTTTACCGGTTTGGACTTCAGAGCGAACGCAAGAAAAGTTGGAGAGGTAAGAAGAGATCGTATTTCACAAGAGAAACTGATACCCCACACAGTAAAAACCCTGGGGTCCTCTGTAGGTGTGTTGCAGTTTAAAATAAGAAAACGTTCTTTAAAAGAATAAATAGGCCTGAGGTTTCTGTGATCATGGGCGTGCTGGTGTGCGGCGCCGTCCGCCATCGTGCGCGAATAGCCGCGCATTAGGAGTTAGATCCGTCTGCCGGGCCGCTGTTAATTCCACTTGGCAGCAGCGCTAATTCAGACATCTGGGCTTTTTTTGTTCGCCACGTTGTTTTGTGCCATTTTATTTCTGCGCCGTATCTGAAAACCGAGTACTCGCTCGGCACCTCGCTGTCCTGCGTACCGAGCGCGTGGCTCCTGCGGTTTATCGCTAGACAGCTGAATAAAAGGGGAAGGGTTGCGATGAGCTGAAAAAAGCAGCCGCCCCATGGTTTTATTGCTGGACGTGAACGCGGGTCTCTGCCAGAATGAGGCCTTTGCTAAGTAAGTAGGGCAGAATGCAAACCAGAGCTCATTAAAGAAGCATTTTTGTACCAAAAAGATTTTTTGCTTTTGTTTAAAAATCTGTGTCATTAATGACTTCTACCAGCATTCGGGGGAAGGTGGGCTGAGTTCATCCGAGGATCACGTGCTCGGGGTTTTGCACTGCAGGCGGCCCGAGTTGGACCCGCCTTAAAGGTTAGGAAGAGTTCTGCAAGCGCGCGCGTGTGTGAGAACTTCTCGGGTTTCCTGCCCGTTTTTCTCTCAAACCCTGATCCCTCCTCGTTCTCTGTACTGAAACGCTAAGCGTGACACCGACGATGGGCTCGGCCCACCTCACCCCAGGCCTCTCGGCTCAGCCCGGCATCGATACCCGCCGGGCTCTGCTGCTGTGAAAGTTGATGCGTGTAGCTGTAGTCGCTGGTCAGGTGGCGTCAATGCATTATTTGATCCTCTTTTAGAGAAACAAAATTTTGAACCCAGAGGCTGTAGTTCTCCACGCCGCTCCTGCACCGTGAGGCCTGGCCCTTTAAGAGCCGTACTTTTAAAGGATATTCGACCGATTCCAGGTGCCGCAGAAGCCTGGATGCGGTTTCACCAGGTGCAGGACTTGGTCATTACTGAGGCATTTGTTTTCAGATTACTTAAAAAGACCCGGGATTAAGAGGACATTATCTGCCCGCCACTCTGTCTGCGGGCCCGGGCCCGGGTCGGGATGGGATGGAGTCGGAAGACGGCTGCGTAGTTTGGGGAAAGTGCGGGCCGGACGCCGTATTCTTGACCCAGTTAAAGGTCAGCCCCAAAATAGGCTATATCCCCGCAAAGCATTTACACAGGGCCCAGCGATCATCATAATAAACAGTTTTATCACTGGCCCTCGCAATCGATAGCGCGGCTTCTTAAGGTTTAATATTTCAATGGTATTGATCACGCGAGCAGCCGTGTTTGTGGCGCGGCTCGCCTTAGCGGCTGGTCGTGTCGGAGAGAGACGGGGGCGGGGAGCCGCTGCCGAGCCGAGCCGGGTGAATGCAAACCACTTCGCCATCCTGCATCCGTCAGCATCTAAGCAGCACCCGAGTGGGCGTTTTCCACCCCTGCCCGAGTGCGTTTGGTGTCAGAGGTGCAGAAGGCAGGAGATCATCTTCCCCTGGTCACCGAGGAATGGTTTGGCCACAGAGGAAGCTAAACAGAAGTGTGTGTGTGTGTGTGTGTGTGTTTTTGCCCTTTTTTAAGTCACTCTTCAGTTTGTAGGAGTGCTAATGATTTACAAGTGCCAGAGCACCGATGACCACGTCTTGTAGCCGTGTCCTGTTTTCCTTCCCCTCTTATTCCGTTGCTACGTGGGTAAGAACAACAGCAAACAAAGAAGAAAACACTTGAAAACTCCTGCCGTTTGCAGGTTTCGCTTCCAGCTTCTCTGCAGAGGAGGGGAGGAAAAAAAAAAAAACTCAGCCTGCTTGCTGAGATATAAATAGGCTAGGATTTCATTATGGGCAAATATGAAAAGTCTGGCTCACTTTGATCTGGGCGGCTCGCCCTTTACGGTGACCTTTATATCAGCGGTAAAGCCATACAGGTGAAGCAGGGCACAAGAGGCTGACGGAGGGAGTGCCTTACCTCTGTGCGGCGCAACGCGGTACGGAACCGTGGTAGAGGACCCCGTCCCCGGTCGGATCTGCCGAGGTGAAGAGCCGGACCCCTCTCCCAGCCCCCGCCTCACGCGCACCCGGCAGCCTGAGGGCGAAAGACAGGGCTTGCGGTATAAGCAGAATTGCCCGTCTCTGATTTTACATTAATACCTCCATCCCGGAGATAATTTATTCATTTAGAAGACACAAAGCTTTATCTGAACAAACCACTGGGGACGGTGCTGGGAAGCGGCGCAGTAGGTGTCTCCGTGAGGGTTTGTTACCGGCAGCGATGGCTCGCGGCCTCCAACAAACCGTTATTTTGGCAGACTTGTTAAAACGGCGCATCTTCGGGCGTCTCTCGTTCCCAACCCGACGGTCTGTCCAAAGCGAAAGAGCGCGACGCCGTTTGCCGAGATCCCACGTCCCTTTCGGCCCCTGCGGATGTCGTTCCAGCATCGCGCTCGCATGTTTAAAAAACCAAAAAAAAAAATCAGATTTTTAAAATTTTTTTTTTTTATTTTTACACGCGGCATAAGAGCGATGATGCGAAACCGCTCGCCCGCCGCCGGTCCCCCGACCCCCCGCCACGCCCGCTGCTAATTGGCTGGAGCCTGGGAGTTTCCTGCTGCGCGTTTCCCCCGCTTCTCCCCACTTTGCCACCCCAATAACTTTCCGGCACGCTTTTTTTTTTTTTTTTTTTTTCCCAGCTTTCCCAAGAACTGTAATTAACCCATGGATAATTAGCTATTTCTAATTACACCGCAGCACTGTTTCTGTCTCACTTTGCCGAAATTGCGGAGACAGCCGGCTGCCTTGCGATATTCCCTCTGCTCGCTTCGCCTGAGCAAAAGGCTCTCCGTTCCGGGTCCACTTGGCCTGTAGTTTACAGCGGGTGTTTGTTTGTTTGTTTATTTATTTATTTATTTAATTGTGGAAAGTACGTGACGTCAGTTGAGTTTATCACGTTTTCAGACGTGGACATTTTGTCTCTGATCTTGACTTGAAAGTACCAGAGTCCCTAACAGTGAAATGTGGGACAAAATAATCCCGACAGTGCAGCGAGTTGTTTGCGTTCGGATGAGTTCCTGTGGAAGAGGGGGATGCTGGGTATTGTAGTTCAGCACGGAGGTGAGCTGGGGCAGGAGTATTGCACCTCAGAATGCAGAGCTGTTTCAACCCGTGACATGCCCCCCCCACACACACACACAGTTTGTCTCCCACTTCCAGTCCCGCCAGAGCCGCAGCTATTTCTGTTCCACAGACTGATAGCTAGAACTGAAGATCATTGATTTTACGGGAAGCCGTGTTTACAGACTGAGTGCCATCGACCTGGGTTGACTCTCTGCCTACTGAAGCAGCGGGAGCTCAGCGGCTGCACTCCTGCCTGCAGCGGCCGCACGGAAGGAGCAGATCACATTGCTGTTTGTCTCTGCCCTTCTTCTTGCTATTAGTTGCTACTGCTGGGTTTTAAAGGCAGGTTCAGCCATGGGTCGCTGCGGATGTGAGTCACTTTGCGATCAAATCGATGGGAACCGCTTGGCCAAATAGGGTTTGTAAATGGCACACTTTGAGAAGAGGCCACGTGATGTCCCCTGGTCTCCGAAGGGGCTGTCTGGGATGGCGTTCTCTGTTGGTGACAGCGGGCCAGGGTCTCCCTACAGTCGGGCCACGAGGAGCACTCACTGCGGCGGGGCCCTGTTCACGTCCGCTCCTCTTCTGTAGCTCACGGTTTTGATGCTGCGCGCCTTAATGTTGCGATTAATGCACATGTAATGTGGTGTTCGATATTAAAACTGTGTTATAGTAAAAGAGGACGTGTGTGTGTACATATTGTATGTTTTAATTGGGATAGCTTTTCAGGCGAACCCCTTTGCCCGAGGAACACAATGGTGTGTTTCTTTTTTTTTAATATCAATAAACACGTCCCCAGTGCAGCATCAAAGGCCTTCTGCTTTATCAATAGGGACCCATCCTTCCCACACTTTCCTGTAACTCGCTTAGCATTTTTGCTATTGATTTTTCAATGAGCGCGCTAACCTTTTAGAAACCCAGCTTGCCGCGACAGCAGCAGGGAGCCGTCCAGACCGCAGTGGGACGGAGGGGTGGCCTGAGTCGAGTGCCCGCCGGGTTTTCACTGAGCGCCCGCTGACCATCCCCAGGAGGAGCTGGAACGGGGGCTTCTTTCCCCTGAGATGGGAAGTTCTCTCCCCCGGAGGCTCCAGATAGCCAACATCCCAGCATCCTCTGGGGAGCCACGCCTGGGGGCAGGTGATCCTGCGTGGCTGTAATGAGATGGGTGCTTAGGCTCTAATTCCCCTCCCGGTCCATGGGTAAATCCCAGTTAATGAAAGGGACCTTAAAAAAAAAAAAAAAAAAAAACTTTCTCATTTTCCATCCTCTCCACATGACATCCAGACCCCAGTCATTGACAAGTATTCATTAGGATTGTTTTTTATTTTTATTTTTTAAAATTTTATTTTACGGGCTGCGTGTGTTCTGTCTTGTCTACTTTTCAAAGGAGCCTTTTGAAATGGGGAGCATGTTTTTTCTTTTGTCACAATTCATGTAAAAAAAAAAAAAAAAAAATGAAGGGAGTTTTTTCCTATTATTTCATCGATTAAATGTTCCTTCTGTTCCTTCGCTTGTCACGCCGTCGCCTTTGGGCTCCTGGCTGTTATGTCAGTGAAGGAGATGTGCACTTGGCAGTAGATGCTGGAGTGTCTGAGGATGGCCACGCGTTGTGCTCCTCATGTCCTTCGGGGAGGAAAGATAGTGGAGGGCAGTTGGGGGGCCGACAGCACGAAGCCACTAGGCACAACCTCTGTTATCCTCTGCAGCGATTCCCAGGTCCAGCCGGGTCTCCTGCGTTTATCCCTAGCTCGTCCTCCTTAGGAATTGTATCCCTCTTTTTTTTTTTTTTTTCGCCGTTCGCCATCCTGCTTTTTTCACCGCTCGCCACGGCCGAGCAGCGCTGCACGAGGGCTGGTGGACAGCTTTTATCGGCAGGGCGGACGCAGCGCTAACGTCGCCTTCATTTGCATGGTAACAGACTCTCGATCGACCTGCTCCGTTTGAGAAAACACCAGAACTGCAGCGATTTAGTGCTTTCGTCCAGCCAAAGCTAAAGCGGCGCAAAGCGAAACCGGGCCGTGTGGCTGGGGGCTCCTAGCTCAGCGTCTGGTCTTGTCCTCTCCCTTGGTTCTGTATGGAGGGGATTAAAGTTTTTCAGTCTGAGGCAGGTGTTGCCAAGCGAGCAAACACACAGGAGGCAGGCGGCATTGTCCTCCGCAGCTCTTCTGTTGGTGAGACTCAGCGCTGGCACCGTATTGCTCACGGTAACCAGGTTTATTGAATTAGACCGTACTGGCTGCAAAGGATAATCTTGTTTGGTGCCATTGGTGGGCACTGACAGCACAACTGGGTCACTTCAGAGCTCAAGCTCCGTCCACGTGTTTGGGTTGCTTTGTTCTGGATCCTGGCCCGGACTGCGGTACTCGGGTACTCATATATTTGCAGTTTAAATTCTCCGCTCATCGCTGCCGGTTTTGAGTCATATTCTGTGTAAAGAACGAAACGGCACACACATCCTTCAGTTTGTCTTTAAGACGTTTGGGTCTCGGTTCTCTGTGAGCAGATGCCTTTCTTTACCCTTCCATCTTCCAGCTACCCCGATTTGGATCACGCTACAGTATTTATTTATTTTTTTAATTATTTTTTATCTCACACCGTTGTCCAGAGTGACTTACAGCAGCGCGGGGTCTGCATGCCGAACTGCCTACAGCGATTTAAATTTATAAACGCCGGTCGCAGCGAGGAAGCGTCGCGTTTGCGAAAGGAGGGGGGTGTTCATCGTGCGTTTGTTCATCTATACAGCCCCTCCCTTCCTTCCTCCGGTTGGCGTGGGGGGGGGGGTTGCGTCTGATCAGGCCCGAAATTTGCATCCTTAAGTAAATAAGCAAATAAATCAGGGCGAGGAAGACAGAGCGCTAATCAGGCCATGCTCGACACCATCCGTGCTGGGAAAGTTTGCTTATGCATTATTCAGCCCCGTGGGGGTCAGAGGTCACGCCAGAGTTATTGCCTTCGGTCCGGTCACCTCCCTTAATCAATGTTGCCCGCATCCCTTTAATAAAATTATTAGCTCAGCAATATTCCCGGCTATCATTTTGTCTGCTTATCGCTGTACACGGGAGGCCCTCGGGTAGCTTTTTTACGGGACCGGGGCGCGTAACCAGATGGAAGACACGCGCCCCCTGCCCTCGCGCATCCGTGCCGAGGCGCCGTTTGGAACACGGCTTGCCGCGTCGGTTATTGGATACCAGATCTAAACACAGCTGCCGGAGAACCGCAGGCCACCGCGTTCGTGTTCGCGTCGTGGATTTATGGCCTTCCCTCGCAGCCCCTGCGTGCGCGCAGATGGCGCCGAGTGTGGAGCGCACGTCAGAGCGCGCCGCTCTTCCTGGAAGGCAAAGGCGTGAGGATGAGAAGATCTTCCGATAGCATTAACTTGCTCCTCTGCTTCTCCAGCATGTAGACGCGCACGTTTGCTCCCTAAACACGCACGATATACGCCGATGCCATTCCCGTGTGTCTGTTTCCCTCTAAGAAAGCCGCCCCCCCCTCCTTCTTTTTATTTATTTATTTTTATTATGAAACAAATGTTTGAAAATGGATGTAAATTGGATTAAGGAACAAGATCTTGGGTTTGTTTGTAAGGTGAAGATGAAAGATGGCAACTTCCTCGTACGCCAGGAAGATGAATCTTAGCTTATTAGTGCTTGTCTGTCTTTTTTCCATTTTTTGTTATAGTACCTAATCTAACATAATGAGCACTTTGTCATTCTCCCAATTAGATCTCACACTTTTGTTTCTCAGTCGGTGGACCATACATTAAGTGCAGCCTCTGCTTTCTAAACATAGATGTTCTATTCATCAAGGTGCCGCTAGCATTTGAATGCCGATCATTAGGGAACTGCTTGAACTCGTAATGGAAGTGATGGTTAAAAAAAGGTACAAACCAAATCTGTCTGCGCGCTCTCTTATCTTCCCCGTCGTCTCACTTAGGCAGCCTTCACTGTTGAGAAGGTGGACTTGGCAATGTTCTGACCTCTTCTCTCTCTCTCTGTCTCTTTCTCCTGCTCTCTCCCTTCTTCCCTCCCTCCCTCCCTCCCTCTCTCTCTCTCTCTCCCCCCCCCTTTCCTCGCAGGCTTGGATGCGATGAACGCGTCAAGTAGGCATCAGCATGGAAAGCTGTGAGTCTCCGGCAGTTTCTGGGACAGATGATGGGCTCGCCAGCACCAACACCCAGCAGCAGCAGCGTCCTCCCCAGCCCTGGAACGATCTCTCTAGCACGCAGGTTCCCCCCAGCAGCCAGCCCTTGTCTCTGGAGCCCCTGTCCCTGTCCGCGCCTTACGCCTCCCAGGCCTCCGGCACGCCTACCGAGGGGGTGAGACAGCAGCAGCAGCAGCAGCACTCGCATACCTTGCTCTCGGCCCCCGGTGACAGTTCCGAACCCGGGCCGCAGCAGAAGAGGAGAGAGAGGCAGGAGGAAGAAGAGGGAGAAGACGAAGGTGGCAGCTGCTTGGAGGAGGAGGACTTGGACGATATGGAGATTGACAGCTGTTTCCCAAGTCTGCAGTCCTTCCCAGGTGTGTCCCTGTCCTCGGGAGGAGGTGTGATGCCCACCCTCCTGTGTCAACAGCGAACGCGGCGGAGGGATGCAGTGGAGAGCGGTAGCGAAGAAGGAGAGGAGGAGGACGAGGGCAGCGATGTGGAGAACCTGGCTGGAGAGATCGTCTACCAGCCTGACGGCTCCGCCTACATCGTAGAGAGCCTCAGCCAGCTGATCCAAAGTGGGGGGGGTATGGCTCCCGGCCTGCTCCCCGCAAATTCCGTCCCCGGCACGGGGAAGCCGGGCGAACCCGCCGGGACCTCTTCCTCGGTCTACCCTCAGATCATCAACACGTTCCACATAGCCTCGTCTTTTGGCAAGTGGTTCGGCTCTTCAGACCAAGGATTCCCCAGTACCTCAAGCCTGGCAGGCCTGAGTCCTGTCCTGCACAGTTTCCGCGTCTTTGATGTGCGGCACAAAAGCAACAAGGATTACCTTAACAGCGACGGGTCTGCCAAGAAGTCCTGCGTATCCAAAGATGTTCCCAACAACGTGGATTTCTCCAAATTTGATGGGCTTGCTCTGTATGGTAAAGGAAAGCCTATCCTCATGTGTTTCCTGTGCAAGCTGTCCTTCGGCTACGCGCGCTCCTTCGCCACGCACGCCGTGCATGACCATCGCATGACCTTGAATGAGGATGAGCGCCGGCTCCTGGGCCACAAGCATGCCTCTGCCATCATCCAGGGCATAGGGAAGGACAAAGAGCCTCTCATCAGCTTCCTGGAACCAAAAAACAAGAGCACCCCCGCGCCACCTACGTTGGTGCCCACGGGCTCCGGGCAGAGCTTCTACGGCACATTCAGCGGGATCCACTTGGAGGGGGACCGCACTGGGGGCGGTGAGGCCCTTCTTAAGGACTCAGATTTGGGCCTTCAGCAAGCCCCCTCAGGCTCCCTGCTGACACTAGGAGGGCTGGGCGGCCACAAGCCGCCCTTGCTTACCTCAGCCCCAGGTCCTGCCAAAGACTCCAGCACCCCGGCCCAGCAGGGACTGAGAACAGAGGGGGTAGCTGGGAAAGAGGTGACTCACAGGGGGGAGGATGGGGAGAGGGAGCTGGGCAAAGGCCACGGTCTCCGTCCAAGAGAGGAAGTGGGGTCAGAGGAAGAGGAACTGTTGGAAGAAGAGGAGGATGAGGAGGAGGACAGGTCCGCGATGGCCTGTGGCAACAGCTGCAGCAGTGGAGGAGAGGGGGGGGACCCGGCTGTTTCAAACCAAAGCATTTCCAAATCTCCTTTAGTAATGCCTAGTAGCGCTCTCCAAACTTCCCCGTGCCCCTCTGCGGCCAACTCTACGCAAAACAGCAAGGCCGCAGCCTGCGCGTCTACGTCTTCGGCCAGGGCGTCTGATGGGGGGCCGGCCACGGACGGTGGAGGGAGGTCCTCTGAGCTCCCTCTGAGCTTTAACTGCCAGGGCTCCGGCCTCCCTGCGTCGGCGGTACCCGCGGAAGACGGCACCGTCTGCCCGCCAGCTGGTGCCACTTCTTCCCCGCCGGGCTCCCACGGCGCCTCGGACGAAAGTGCCAATCGTGACAGTGCCACAGCTCCTGAACCAAATGACAGCCCGGCTGACGGGGAGGAGGACAGCGGGGCTTTCCTGCACCATCACCACCTTCACCACCATCACCATCACCACCACCACCACCACCCGCACCCCTCGGCCCACTCTCACGGGCACCCACACTCTCACGCCGGCACGCCCTGTGATCCGGCCGGGACTATGGAGTGCTCTCAGAACCACGGGATCGGCGGCAACGGTGGCACCGGGGTCGAATGCCCCAAGTGCGACACCGTTCTGGGCTCCTCCCGCTCCCTCGGTGGTCACATGACCATGATGCATTCCAGGAACTCCTGCAAGACGCTCAAGTGTCCCAAGTGCAACTGGCACTACAAGTACCAGCAGACGCTGGAGGCCCACATGAAAGAGAAGCACCCGGACTCTGGGGGCTCGTGCATGTACTGCAGCAGCGGACAGAGCCACCCGCGCCTGGCGCGGGGCGAGAGCTACACCTGCGGCTACAAGCCCTTCCGCTGCGAGGTGTGCAATTACTCCACCACGACCAAGGGCAACCTGAGCATCCACATGCAGTCGGACAAGCACCTCAACAACATGCAGACGCTGCAGAACGGGGGCTCCGTCTCCACAGCGGGCGAGCAGGTTTTTGGGCACAACCCGGGTGGCGTGGTGCCCGTTCCTTCTGCCACTCAGGCCACAGCCCACCACCCTGCACACCACCACCACCACCACCACCACCATCCGGCCCCATCCGCTGGGCACACAGGCACTGCCTGCGGGGCGCCCTCCCCCACTAAACCAAAAAGCAAGCCGACGTGGCGCTGCGAGGTGTGCGACTACGAGACCAACGTGGCGCGGAACCTGCGCATACACATGACCAGCGAGAAGCATATGCACAACATGATGCTGCTGCAGCAGAACGTGGCGCAGATGCAGCACGGACGCCTGGGCCTGGGGGGCCTGCCCTCACCCTCCGAGGCCGAGCTTTACCAGTACTACCTGTCCCAGAATATGAACCTCCCCCCTGGTCTCAAGATGGACCCAGCTGGGGCCGATACCCAGTTCCTGCTCGGCGGTTTCCACCTGGACCCCAACATGGCTGCGCTTGCCCCCGCCCTCGGTGAGACGCCGCCGTTGCGCTTGTTCATCGGTCGTTGCCGTCGTTTCGCGGTAGCTGCGGCAGTGGGATTTTTACTGGGTTTCGAGCACACAAACCTCTGCAAACAGTTTCAAACTTTTACTCCGGTGTTTGGTGAGTTTGGCGTGAGGAGACGCGCCGGCTGTTTACCTGTGCTGTTTGATAAGACGACTTCCGATAGAGACCTGCAGGCCGACGGAGCAGCGCCTTCACCCCATCTCACCAGGGTCTCTGCCCGTCTGTGTCCCGCCAACCCCAGCAGCATCAAGCTACATCGGGGCTGCCAGCTCCTATTCTCTCCTTCCCTGTCTCTCCATGCCAGCTGCCCCAGGCCCTACCTGCACTGTTGAACTCGGGGCGGCTTTCTTTGTAGTCAGGAACGGAGGCAGGATGGGGGGGGGGGGGGGTCTCCTCCGATGCCGCGACAGTGCTGGTAGAGCGGTGCCCATTTCAAACGGGACTCTTTGAGTTATAAAGTCACCGTGTCTCCGTATGACAGTCAGAATTAAAACTGGTTACAGTTACGTCTCGGCCACTTAAGGAATCGTTGCTTCAGATCAAGGCTGACAACGCGCAGGCCCAGAGGACCGTTCTCCCAAGGCCAGGCCGTGTTCCTCGGGCAGAAGAAAGCTGCATCCTTGTGCTTTTTCCCACAGAACCGCTTCCCTCGCCCACTCGCTCCCTCCCTGTTTCTCAAATGTGGTAATTGCAGCTATAAATTTGATCTTGGTCAAAGGAGGGAGGGGACGGGGAGCCTGGCGAGGGTAATTCTGCAGCAGCGCGGGGTGTTTTGCGTGCCAGCGACAACCCAGAAGTTTGTACAGACTTGTCTCGAACTGTCGCCAGTTCAAAGACGCGCGCGAGAATTGATTGCTGTGACTAAATCTTTTTCTTCTTTGCTGCCATCTGGTTCATTTTCCCAGAAAGCAGTGTTTAATAAGCACGTTACACAAAGTACTGACAGTTTCTGAAAGGGCGGCCGCACAAGGTGTGAAAACACGCATGCACAGACACAAACACCACACGCACACTTCGCGCGCCGCATACTGCGGCAAACATTGCGGAATGAGGTTCCTTTTTACGAACTCATTTGGAACCCGACGCACCTCCTCTCCTTGATGTTCTGCTCGCGAACCCGCCGTTTTGCAGTTCCCTTTTCTTAGATTCCGCACTTTTGTCCATTGCAAGTTTGTTCGCTAACCTACTTGCACTGATTTACCCATTTATACAGCTGTGCCATTTTTACTCTCATTTTAGGGTGAGTTCCTTGCTCGTGAGGCCAACAGCAGGAACAGGAACGCGAACCCACCTTCATAAACTTACAATCGCGTTGCCTTTTTATTCACTTCCTAAAATTTAGTTTGGGCCAAGTTACAGACGTTCCCCAGATTCCACAAAAGTCGCGTAAGACAAACCTTCCTGGTCGTTTTGCTCACCGTGCCCGTCTTGCCGGTGTGTTTTTAGAGGACTGACATAATTCGAGTTGTAATCTTCGGGGATTACGGCGCCGAAGATCACGCGTGCGGCGAGACCGTCGGACCGAGGAGAAGCTGAGCAGGTTGTTGTACGTGAGCAGGTGGCTGTGGTAGGAGTGGAGCTGTGCGGGTGCAGCACAGGGCTGGGGACTGAATCCAGAATGCTCACTGGGTTTTACTTTATTATTGTTTTTCTTTGAGGGCTTCAAAAAAGGTCTCCGTGGCACAGCTATAAAATCTCAGGTAATGGCGAAACGTCCAACTGCAGTCTGTACAAGCGTAGCAATAAATAAAA
The DNA here is from genome assembly GCA_018136845.1 of Heterotis niloticus. Taxonomy (NCBI): domain Eukaryota; kingdom Metazoa; phylum Chordata; class Actinopteri; order Osteoglossiformes; family Osteoglossidae; genus Heterotis; species Heterotis niloticus. Next base: position 4,098,143 of record CM030904.1, read on the forward strand.
TCGGCTCCTGAAATTAATTTAGTGCAAAGGCGGGCAGGGGGTCAGCGAGTGTTCGCGGTCTGGCCAGTGATAGATTAAAGATCAGGAGGTGCGGGCAGAGCTCCACCGGCATTCTGCGTGTTGCTCTTTCTCCTGCGAGCCTTGTACCTCGGTCAGGCCATGGGATCCGCCTCCGTGGGCCATCCCGCTCGGTGCCATGTGGGAGAAACCAGGTAGGTTTCTGTATTGGTTCATCCAGGATCTGGACACAAAAACAACCGCTCACCTCCAGTCCCTTCATTTCATAAACAAAAGAATGCATTCGATTTACTTTATTTTGTGCCCGGGAACTGTTCAACTCTTTTGCAATAATAAAATAACCCGCTTGACTTTTTTTTTTTTTTTTTTTCTTTTTTCTCTTTTTCCTTCATGCTCGCATCTGGCCCGGTTGATTTAGCGTTGAGCCTTGGAAGTGTGCAGGTCCATGCAGGACAGTGTGTAAATCCGTCCTTCAACAGCTTTTTTTTTTCCCCCAAGTTCCTGCAAAAAGTCAGCGTGTTCCTTTTTGCCAGCTCGGAAGAATAATAATCTTAATTTAATAGAATTGGGCAGATAAATACACACAGGCAAACTCTGCTCAGGGGGACGTGGGCAGCTGAGGACGGAACATGACTCCTTGCCGACACTGTAAATGTATTCCTACTAAATTTCTCCCAAAGTTTCCCATGTTGGGGTTGTGCTAGCTGAATGGACTATGCAGCCGCTTCATCTGCTAGGCACACCCAATATCTCCTAATGTCAAAGAACGCTCAAATAACAAATATAGCAAATAATGTATAAACAAGAAATTCTGTCCGTTTCAATTAAGTCCAGGTTTATGTAACACTAACCGATTCATTGTTTGTGTGTGTATGTGTGTGTGTCCAGTAGGTGGAGAGATCCCCATTGACATGCGGCTGGGTGGTGGTCAGCTGGTGTCCGAGGAGCTCATGACCCTGGGTGAGAGCCTGTCCCAGACCAGCGACCCCTCCCTGAAGCTGTTCCAGTGCGCCGTGTGCAACCGCTTCACCACGGACAACCTGGACGTGCTGGCGGTGCACATGGGAGCCGAGCGCAGCCTGCCCGAAGAAGAGTGGCGCGCCACCGTGGGCGATTCGCACCAGTGCAAGCTGTGCCACTACACAACGCAGCTCAAGGCCAACTTCCAGCTGCACTGCAAGACGGACAAGCACATTCAGAAGTACCAGCTGGTGGCGCACATCAAGGAGGGCGGCAAGGGCAACGAGTGGCGCCTCAAGTGTGTCGCCATCGGCAACCCCGTGCACCTCAAGTGCAACGCCTGCGACTACTACACCAACAGCCTGGAGAAGCTCCGGCTGCACACGGTCAACTCGCGCCACGAGGCCAGCTTGAAGCTCTACAAGGTGAGTTGCTCCTCCTCTCACTCGTCCGACCTGTACGCTCCCTGCAGAAACCCCTTAGTCAGCACGCTTTACCGTAGGGCAATCCCTGCCGGTTGCAGCAGGAAGGGGGGAACCGGTCGAGGAGATAGTGGGGGCTGAGTGGTAAGGAGTAAAGGCGGCGATGAGGAAGTGCGAAAGAACAGGCCTTCGTGCTAATACTCCTCCGAGCTGGAGCCAGAATTGTTCTCGACAGCAGTATTGATTTTCGCTGGACTCGCAGCTTCACCTTCTCCTCTAATCATTCCATAATGGCCGGCGGATGAACACCGCCCGGACAAATGGCTATAAATCTCGGCAGCATGATTCCACTTACCCACCTCCCTGCGTATCCTCAGCTTGGGCCTGTGCTCCGTTTAACCCAAACTGGCGTGACGACGCCTGGTGAATGCGACCTCTCCCTTTTCCTAGGCCTCACCTCCAGCCCTGCATTTCTATAGGCAAAGACAGTTTGCCTCGGTTTCAGGACCCAGCACAACACACACGCACATGTACAACGAAAAATTTATTCCAGTGGAAATACTGGGGAGGTGCGGACAGGACCTGTTTAAATGTGTGTGCAACAGACTGGTTTATTAGTCATAGAGGAAGGCCGCGGCCTAATGAATGGCCTCTGCGGTCGCTGATGTGTTTATGGCGTCTTTACCGCCCTGCAGCCCTGGGTACTGAAAGAAGGCCGTAATGGAGAGAGCCCGTTTTTCAGCACTCCGTTAATACGGTAGGTGTGAGGCGCCAGTCCCAGTTTGACCATTAGCGTCAACAGGAGGGATTGCGCAGGAGGCGCGCGGAGGGGCCGCTCTTGATGCTTGGGTTGGGATTCCATCATCGCCAAGCAGAATGGGGAGGGAGGAGGGCCAGCCTGTAATTGTCTCCACAGCTTCCACAAGTCCAGACACATAGCCAGGATATTTACAAATACCACTGGGATTAAAATATGTAACGCAAGCCGTGCAACGCGGTCGCCAGACCGTGGCGGTCGAGCGGTTCGACCACACCCTGGGCCGGGCTCGTGGGCCAGAGGTTGGTCGGGGTGGGCTGCAGCATGTAGGTGCCCCTTACTGACGCTTCCAGATGGTGGAGTGGGCCAGCAGCCATCGCCTGCAGGAGCCCGAACAACCGATGTAGGACCCGTGACTCGAATCTTTGAATCCCGCTCGAGGCCGAACAGCATCGGCGCGCGACGCCGTTGAACAGATAACTTGACCTTGGCCACTTACCCAGCATGCTCCCTACCGCCCCAGGTCCGCAGCCTCCCTTTTTATTTCGAACCATGAGGCTTGAAACAGACAAACACCTTGGTCATGATGATTCCCCCTCCCCCCCAACCTTTAAGCTCCTTAAGATGGCTCCTCAACACATAGAGCCAAAAAATAATCCCATAAAGAATGTCAGGCATCCGGACAAGTATGAGACCCTGAGCCTCCGGATGAGGAACGGTGCCATCACAAGGAAGCCCTTATCAACCGGGGCCCGTGGTGAACAAAGACGTTCGCAGCTCGGCTAGAATTACGAAGCGGGACGTCGGGCCCGAGAACAGCTTCGTAGATGATGACACATGGCGGCCGGGACCCTGCAGTCGGCTGTCCGCTCTCCTCGCGCCGGAGGCTCGGGTTTCTCGTTGTGGGGGGGATTTATGGCGCCTGTGGGATGAGTGACAAACACGGCCCAACTGGCGTACCGTCCGAGGTGCGCGCGTCTCGCTCCGTTCGTACGGGCGGGGGGGAATCACATTAATTCGTTCCTACAGCAGAGAAAATTTAACGTCGGTTTCGACTTTTTTTTCTCGACATTTACAGAAGAAAATAAATCATCAAGTCAGCAGAATGGGAGAATAAGATGTGGGCGCTGCTTGGACACTTTGCCCAAATCAAACTGGTTTGCATTAAACAGCCCCTTTGTGTGCAAGGTTGCGTATAAATTGGAGCCTGTAATTATGGGAATTAAAAAGGAAGGTTTAAACTGAGGGCTAAGCTGGATGGGATAATTTGAGAGTCTGTGGTATGCAGTCCATATTAGGGTCTGCTAAAAATATCCCCCGCCTATCGGAATGTTCCGAAAGCCCCGACAAAGAGGCTCGACGTCCCGGGTCACTCGGACCACCGCGGCGAGGGTCGGACCCGCTCCGGTCCCGGTGCCCGAACCCGAGACCCTTCGAAGCGGTGCATCGGCACGCTCTTCGCGGAGATGCTCGCGCCTGGGGTCATCGCGCGGCTCCCCTCGCACCTTGCGCCCTGCCCGGCGCCAGGAAAGCGCTCGCGGTTATTTTGCCGATCGATGGCGTCGCGCGGCCCAGAAGTCGTCGCGGATGACGGCGCGCCGCCCGTTTGCTGTTGCGACGAGCGCTTAAATTCGGAAAATACACCCTCGCAAAAGCGCCGCAAGTAGTCGTCCGCTCGGAGGACCCCGGTGCAAACTACCCAGCCGTATTAACGTCGGCCTGTAAGTTGCCTCGGAGAAAAAGCATCAGAAGGAGCGAAGAAGTAATAAGAAATAGCAGAGGGTGGATGTTTGTTCTGTACGTGTCTGCGAGATGCCCGTCCGGGCGGGGGGCCGGGCTCTCGGGCCAGGGCTGCGGGAGAGAATGGAGCGGCACCCGGGTTAGCCGGCTACCTCCGCTGTCTCGGGGGCCGGTGCGGTCCGCAGTAATTGAGATTGATTGGATGTTATTTTTCCTCTTGCAAATGTAGTCCATTAGCTTGGCACATGCATAATCAGTTTAGAGTGCAGTTAACTGAATGTAATCATGTTCCTCAGTGTCTGCTCGTGCAAAATCCACTCCAGATGCAGCTCGGCCGAGGAAAGAGGGGAACAAAGTGCCGTCGCTATCACATGGGGAATCTTTACCCGGCAACCCCTCCCGCCGGCCCGTCCGGGCGCCTCTCGCCCCCCGCGGCTTCCCTCCGCGTCCCGCTCGGCTCGCCGGTCCCCGCGCCGTCGCTCGTCCGGCGGTCCGGCCGCAGACTCGAGCCGAGCCGCGGCCTCCGTTTTCTCCCTTTCTGCCGCCCGGCTCCGTCTCCCCGGACGGCAACGGGAGACTGAGCGTGCGCGGGGAGGGAGGGGTGGGGGGAAACAGACCTGGAATGTAAATAGAGATTAGCGCTTTTCCAAAAAAAAAAAAAAAAAAAATACGGAGAAGTGCTTTTCCCAGTATTTTCGTACCCCGAGTCACCATCTGCACGATTCCGTTCCGGTTCCGTAAGAGTTGCAGTGCAGACTTCTAACCCTGCTCCCTCCGGACCTCACTTTAAGGCGCAGGTAAGATGATTGAAACGGCAGATAAACAGCGGGCCTTCTGGGTCCGAGGTCTTTTTAAATGTTATGAAAAAAGGAGCGATCCGAATGTCAGATGGGCGTTAGGAAGCGACAAAGGGCGACGGCGGCATTCGTCTGTGGGCGCTGCCCACGTAGGGGAGAACAAGGCCGCGCACGCGCGCGCGCACACACACACACACACACACACTCCCCGAACACACCTCAGCGGCATCCGTCTGGACAGTGAGTGATCGGCTGGGGCTGGGGTGTCTGCGAGAGCCTCCCGCTCAGACAGAGATGCTCGGCTAATTAGCGTGGCTCGCCTGCAATTGTTCACTAATAGTGCTCAGTGGGGAAAAAAGGTTGCCGTGGTTCCGGGAAGCTCTCGGCTCCGATTTACTGGTACTCCCGTGCTAATCGGGTCCGGCCTCGCCCGGGCCAGACCCTGGTGCCCCTCTCCCCCTGGTGTTAAAGCCAAAGCAGGAGAGCGTTGTTCTGCGAGGGTTACCTGTTTAACCCTTAGCCAACGCAGCGCTGCGAGCGCCGGGCACCTCCGTTCGTGTCGTCTCCCGACCTCTGGTCCGCGTGACCTCTGACCTGGGCCGTACGCGGGCACGGGCTCTCGAGGGGGAGGAAGGTGCGAATGTGTTGGATCAGCAAGGAGTTTACACTTACGTACCGTAATGGTATTTGTGTCTGGCCGCTGGCCTTCAGAGTCTCCGCGAGGACGTCGTCCAGCTGCGCGGATGTGAGCGGATGAAGGAAGGAAGGAATGAACGAATGAGCCGGAATGCGTCGGTTGTTTGCGTTTCGGTGTTCGGCGGAGTGGCCTCGGTGCGAGCGAGGGAAGACCAGAAGAAGGGAGCATGTGCTGGACACTAAGCTGGAAAGCTGCTGATCCTATTACGTGCTGCCTGATCAGCAGACAGGCGGGGGTTTGGCGGCCGGGGGGGACGCGGGGCCGCCGTCCGTCGCCGAGCGGCATCTCTCGCTGCTGGAAGAGCAAAGGTGGAGGCAGGCGGCACGCTAGCTGCCACGGTGCGGGACCACCCCTCCCTCACCCCTGTCCTCCTTCAGTCACTCTCTCCGCTCCCCCACCGTCATCCTCCCTTCCCCTTTCTTTTGCGCCGCCAAATTAATAAACAAGGCAAATATCCGTCACGCACAAAGCGAACGGGCGCACATGCCAAGCCGGTGGGTGGTCTTGTGTGAAGTCCTGCTTCAGGTTTAATGGCTTTAACCCAACGAGCCTTAAAAACTAAACATTCTGCCTGCCCAAGGCCTGCATTCACCCCGCTCTATATTTGTCTTTTTAGTTTTCTGTTTATTCATCGCCCAATTATTTATTCGCTCGATGGCTGGCGTGCGGGTCATGAGACACCTTATGAAAAACAAACACGGGGCCGCGTGGCCGTGCGCAGTCTGCTTCCCGAACGGAGGTGCAAAAAGTCCTTTTTAACACGATGAGAGGGGAATTAAGAGCACGATTACATATCTGAAAATGAACTATTCTCTCGGAGCCAGATCGACGGTTGCCTTTGAATTATCTAATCGGTGCTTTTTTTATCCAAGCTGCCAACGTCGCTCTGGTAATAATAATATTACATTACCGTCTGTCTGTCTGCGCTGCCCCCAGATGATGGGCCGAATCTCGCAACTTTGCTTTCCGAAGAGCTCGCCCTTGACCCTGTTGTCTCGGTATGGTCGTACCTTAGAACCCGGGCTGTCGGGCCCCGGTGCCAGGTCTGGAGCCCGGGTCCCTCTATAGGATGGGGCAGCAAGTGAGGCGAGGGCGCTAAATGCCTCACGCGCTGGAGCGGCGCGGCTTTTCAGCATCCGGAGCTGCGCTTTGTAATGTCCGCCTCCTGGGCTGTTGGCAGAGCTGAAGAGGGGGGCTGAGGGAGGGGAGCACCCAGGGACCCCTGCCTCTGTTTGCGCGAGGCAGCTGAGGATGGTCCTGGGACAGATAAATTCAGTCAACTAATGGGGTGTGGACGTGTAGCACAATTGTTGGGATTTGGCTCCCTTTGCGACTTGCAGCCGAAGGAGGAAGCCGAGTAGCTCATTTAAACGGGATTCCGGTTTCCAGAGCCTGAGCGCAGAGTTTAACAACAGCACGCAGCACTTTGTTTACATAAAGGTCTTCTTCCTTGAGCCCGATGAAGGTTGAGGTGTTCGTCGGGCACGTGACGCCGAAACCGGCTGTCGCGTGAGGTGCGGGACGTGGCCGTAGACCCGCGGACTGCAATCTCGCGTCCCCATCCCACTACAAAGTGTTTTTCGACAGATTTCCTTGTGCTCCGGTCCATCGGTGAGTTCCTGGCACAGTACATCTACCCACTGGTTTTTTAGTTTTTTTTTTTTTTTTTTTTTGGGTGATGATTTTCCCAGATGTGGCCTGAAGATCCCATGCCTTTGTAATTAAGTGGCGCAGTCTTGGTGTCATCTGGTTTTTACAGCTGGCCCGATAAAATATGGTTTCGCACCTTGGTTTCTCATCACGTCCATTATTCGTACGCGAGATAATAATTTTGCAACATCCGAGAAAGGGGTGAAAAGAGTGCGTGCGAAGGCGGCGTACTCCCAGGGCGTGCATCTGCTCAGCAGGGGGAGGAAGACGGCGCAGTCGGCGCTGGGCGATTTCGCACACCTCCATTTTGGAAGGAGCCACCCCGAGCTCCGTGACGCACCCGCCCTGGTTTGTCTGGCTGGAGACATGCGGATCCGTACCCGTGAGGCCGCTGTCCGCCACCCAGCGGGATGGCTGCTTCCCTCGTCCACAGCCGCGACGGGTCCTGGTCTCCCGCTCGTCCAAAAATGCTCCGCGCGTCCGAAGGCCTGAAATTACACATGTGGAACCGAGCGATGCTCGGAGATTTCCCTCGAAGAGGCTATCTGTGTCATTGCTCAGGAATTTCCTTAATTTATACTTGTATGGTTGGAAAAGTCTTGTTGGAGTAATTTAAACCATAAGGATGGTTTCAGCTACCGTATAAATGTCTCCTCTGCAAGCCATTATGTTTTTGCCATAAGAGCAGCCCGAGCATCCACTATGCAAATGGTTATCTAAATGACCCCCCTGTCAAAATACCCACTAAAAAGAAGGACTGCACTCGGAATTAATGAGTTATACAAAACAGGCTCCCTTTAATATTTGTTGACGTTGCCAAGACCCGACCGTATATTCATTCCTGATAAGGCTGCACCCCTCCCCTCCCCGCCAGTTTTCCTGTTTCTTTGTGATCTCAATATAGCTTGTGCAGCGAAGCCACTTCTGTAACATTGATTCACAAATAAGTTATTGGGGGGGGGGGGGGCTTTGAATAGGGCCCCGTATGAAATGGTTCGCTCCAACACTGGCACTAATGTTCACAGGATTTTACCCACCAGCCTCAATTAGGATCCTGTTACATCTCCTGGTCTCCGCGGTAATGGCCTTTGTTCCAGCATGCTGGGAACTGCAGCTCGAGGTTTCCAGTGTGCTGTTTACTTCCTTCTGTGCAATGAGAAATATCGCCTTTTAATTTTAATATGCAAGGCCAACCTGCCCAGATCGGTGTTGCCGTTTATTGTTCCGCAAAAAGGGGGCTTTGAAATCGCAAAAAGTGAAATGTGGAAAAGCGACTGGAGTTTACGGGGTATCGGATAGTTTAAAGGCGCGGTGAGGATTAAGATCTGAATTACAGCAAATCCCTCTGAACATGAAATCAACTCCAAATCTTGGGGTATTCACAAGAGCTGCTATTTTGACTTATTCCCAGGTAAAAGGTAAATTTGAAACCCCCCCCCCCCCCACACGCACACACACACACACCCCCAAAAAAAAAAAACACGATAGCATCATCATTCGGTTTTTCTTCGCTGGGCGCCATCGTCTTCGCATCTCTGTGAAAGGCTGCGATGTAAAATCCGAGGCCGCTTCAGAGCTATAGCTGCCGTCAGCTTTTCGGAAGCACCTTTAACCTCCGCAGGCCTCGAAGGAGTCTTTGTTGTTTTCGTTGCCGTCGTTGTTGTTGAAGGGGCGGCGCTGCGTTGCGCCGCCTTTCTTGCGCAGTTGTCGGTGCGAAACTGCAGGCCTTTGGTCATCCGCTGAGCCCGAACAATTAAAATATCTTGCAGTAAATGAAACGTTGAAACTTTCGGAAGACAAATTAGTTGATCCCCGAGGGATAAAATAAAAACAAATCTATTTTAAAAATCATTAATTTTGATCATTTAAAGTTTGTGCGAGTGTAGGAGATGTTCTTTGAGGCTTAAAGCTTTCGTTGTCCAAATAATTTCGCATTTGCGGCAGATGGATTTTCTGGGCCGCTTTCCCTGCCTTGGTCCATCCCGCAGGCTGGAGTTCCTAGAATTCTGCTTAACTTTTAAACCATTAAATGTGCCATAGCCACAAAGCGAGGGTTTAACAAACAGAAATCAAACATCTCCTGCCATCGCCGATCTCACACATAGCAGGGCAGGCCATTAAGCACCGATCGGAGTATTGATCAACAGCACTGGGCCCACCGGAACTGCTGCTCTTTCTCCCCATGCGAGCCGGATCCCTGAAACCAGCAGGTCTGTCCACCTGCAAATTTAAAAAATAAAAAACGAATAAATAAAAACACACTCATTTCTGTATATCCATGATGAATAAGCTTTCTTGTGAAAGAGTTTATTTCCCTACACCCGCACCCGTGTTGTCGGACAGCGAAAGCGCAGCAGATGGGTTTAAGCTGGGTATTTGGCAAGGAAGTCAGTCCGTCTCGTTCCCGGGTGCCAAACTCCCGCGCCTCCCTTTAAACCGTAGCGTTGCGGGGGAAACTGCAATTCTCTCACATGGTGGAATCATCCATTTTGTCTACATCGACGCGGTGAATCTGGAGCTCCGGCCTCTGTGCACCGCACATCAGATAAAACAGAGAGAGAACTAATGATGTTGACTGGAGACAATAGGAAGAGAGAGGATTGATCCCCCCCCCCCCCCCATTTTCAATGATGTCGTAAGGACTTGGGGTCATTAGAAGAATATTTACCTACTTCCCAGTCTAATAGAAATGGTGTATATGAGGAGCTGATAAGGAGCAGGGGTCACGGGGTCAAGGCTGGAGGGAGCAATTAAACTGTATGGATTAGGCAGCGGGTTCGGGTCTGTCCCATTGTGTGCTCTCGCGGCCGGATGCTCGGAGGTGGGCAAAAATGCGCAGAGAGGCGATACGCATCGAGCGCTGTTTATTGAGCAAAGCCAGAGACAAGCAGGTGCTTCACCTGGCTGCTCCTCAACACACGCACAGAGTACGCTGGCAGGTTTTTCTCACAGAAAAGTTGTTTTTTTGTCGTCCATGTTCAGTAAACGGCTGACGCCTCTGGTTGGGTTTTTAAACTGTTTCGCCGTGCAGGTTTCTGTCTCTTTCCCCCTCGAGCCGCGTGCGTATCCTTTGGATGCTCAAATAATAATAATACAGCTATTCAGGCGCACGATCCCGGCTAATGCGTCTGTTTGAGAAGCCAGCTCAAAGGGCTCGATTTACTTTTATCTGACTTTTCGCCAAAGCTGCTTACGACGATTTACGTATTTACACAGCCGGGCAATTTTTACAGTACCGTGATGGCTGGTGCGACTGCAGCAGATGCGGGCTGACCCCGGAGCCTTTGACTGCAGGGCAGCTGCTGTAACCGCTGCGCCCCCTGCTGCCCCGGCTATCCTCCCTCTGTATTTTTAATCGATTTCTCAAGTCCGAAAATAATTGCGCGGCTACTTAACGGGCAGAAGATGAAAGTTGGCGGCGTTCTGGGCGAAAGGGCCATTTTTGCGCATCCCCCTTTAGGGCCTTGCTCGTGCTCATTACCGCGAGGGCAGTACATCACCGGGGGTTCGGCCGGAAGAAGACCCACCGAGTCTTTAGCGGCCGATTCTCACCTATTTAAAGATTACGTTTGTTGTTGCTCTTAATGATCCTACAGCAGCAGATACCTGGGCTAATGATCGAAACGCAAATGAATGCCCGGATGCGGGTCTGCTGGAGGTCGGGAAGCAGCGCTCCGCCTCCGGCTTTGTTGCGCGCAGGCAGCTTGGGAGTGCGGCCGCTGTCTGGACAGAGGAAGTCGTGGCGCTCAGCCTGGTTCGGCCACGAAGGCCAGGTGTGTCCATTCATTCGCAGGGGATGTGGAAGCGCTTCTCCGGCTTTACGTTCTGACACTCGTTTCTAGCGTTGGAGGTTGGAGGTTGACACCTTCTCCATTCTCCCCGACAACCATACAGACGGGAGGTTAATAACCTGGGCAGGGTGGATTTATAGCAAGGGGGTGAGCGGACCGCAGACGCGCAGTCCGCAGGGCTCAACCCCCAACACTGTCTTCACCCCAAATGGAAAAGACACCATCGCCAGCCAGTTGTTACTTTCAGTCTGCAATGGGCAGTTTGTGACGACAGAATAATTGACTGCTCATCGTCGTGTTTCATTTCATGTAGGTTGCGCTGTAATGTAGCTCGATAGCAAGAAATGCAGAAAAACCTTGACACGTGGGTTATTCATAGAGCTTTGAGTACAGCTAATGACAGGGCGCAGCAGTAGATGCATGAGGTGCTGTTTGCGAGCGCAGCGGCCCGATGTGGGCTGTGGCTGGAGTGCCAGCTGGCGCCGTGCTGAAGTACCCCGCGGCACCTTCGAGGGCATCGCTCCGCGTGCGCCGTATTTCTTCATGTAGGACATCTGGGCAGGTTTCTTCTCATCGCCCGGGCCACATCTGCTCAGAGGAGGTGAGTTAGAAATTCGGCAGGACAGGTGGTGCAGAGCGGGGCAGATGCGGCCCCGTGCAGGAGGTATCGCCCGGTTTAGGGGCAACTGCGTGGCAGCTCTTATAATAAAAATATTAATTATTTGATAGTTCATGTGTGCTTGTTAATCAGATGGAGACGGATTAACTGCCCTATTATTCCCTTGTAAGAACAGATAAGAGATAAGATTTTTAAATATCGCGTTCCATTTATCATTTATTTTTAGTCCCCTGCTGATGAGGCTGAAATAAATACTGAGGTGAGACTGGGCAGCAACAGCGCTGGAGAGGTGGGGGGTGGGGCATGTGGTTGGGGCGGAGCCTGTGGTGGGGGACAAGGGACGAGGGGTACGGAGAGGCACGACCACTCGATTTAACAGGAACTCCAGGAAGCAGCAGAGAGGCCCCGGACCCGGATCCGGATCTTTCCGCGCGGGATTTCGGACGTCCTGCTTAAACAGAGGAGGTGAGAGGAAGAGGGAGAAGGGGGGTGGGGGAGCGAGCAGGAAGAGAAGCTCAGTTTCTGCGGGGGGGTGGGCAGCAGGGACGGCCCCCAGGGAGTCGAACGGTGCTCCACACCTGCCTGTCCGGACATGCAGGAGATGCCAGGAGGAGACCATGTGCAGCTCTACCTGGGCGTAGGTAAAAACCCTCACTCGTCGCTGGGAAATCACAGCCAGGAAACCGCAGACCTCCCCCTAGCCCTGCGCTTCTCTGGATGCCAGTCGGTACATTTTTCTGTCCGCTGACTGTTTAATGGCAGTTATGTCATGTGGTAAGTCCTTTGATTCCGACATACCTCTGTTAGTAAATACAAGAGGTGCTCAAAGGGCTGTGGTTACTTTACAAGCAGGGCGCTGCTGGCTCTGCCGGCGTTCCAAAGCGATGCCTGCGCCAGCGCCGCTCCTGGCTGCCTGTGGGTGCTCGACCCGATCGGGCCGACGCCGAGAGCATCGCGCCTTCACGTGACACGCCTGCTTGCGGCGCAGGTAACGCCTGCGGAAGGCCGTAGGACACGTGGCGTGTGTTAGCGCCGTGGATCTGGGATGGCAGGGTGGCCGCAGACCGCCAGCGGCGTGAAGGTCGACTCTATCGTCCCGGCGTCAGCTGGCCAGATCTTAGCCATGGCTTATAAATATTTGACTGCAAAATTAATGAATTAAGATCACGAGTTCTCCTAACAAAGTGGCTGGATGCGGCCTTATGGCCCGTGCGTGTTCATCGCTCGAAAGGGAAAACCAAGCAGTCCTGCTCCGGAGCTCGCCGCGCCCTCCGTGAAACTTCCAGAAGAGCGGTTCGCGCGACGACGTGGCGGCTAATGGCAGAGCAGTTGTTTCAGGGCGCTTTTTTGTACCCGGCCGAGGTCTTTTAGTCGAGGCCTCTAAAGCTGCCAGCATCGCTAAAGCAATAGGCTGCCTCCAATTAGCCAGGCTCGTGTTTGATTTTTTTGTGATGACGATCATATCTCAGCTGTAATTATGCTGCGGTTGGAATGATGAGGGTTTAGGTTATTGATCCATCATTGATCGCGCTGATCAATGAGCACTTTGTTTCTTCTTTATGGAAAGTGAAGTTTTTCTGTCGGTAATGAGACGGCCCGGCCGAGTGACCTCATAAGAGGGCCTCGCTCGCCCGGCCCTAGAGCGGCCGCCCGTTTGGGCTACGATTAAACGATGCTCTGCGTGGGGGGTGGGTTGTGGGGGGGGGTGCTCTTTAAATAAAGTGCAGCGCTGTGGACGCGTATTTTAGGCCAGGCTTTTAAAGGGGAATTTCATATTCATTTCTCTCTCAGGGACAAGAAAAGCTCAGCTGGCTCTCATTGAGGGTATCGACTTCCTCTGTAACCCTGCAGCGAGCATCAGCATAATGGTGGACAAAAAAAAAAAACCCTTAAATAAGAGTTGCTTAAGTTTGGAAGAAGTCAAACGGGCATCTCTGCGATTGAGTCTCCCGACGATTTTTGTGTCGCTCTCCTTACTCCCGCGAACGTAAATAAGCGGCGGACGGCAGCGGGGCGCGGGGATGGCCTTCGGAAGGATCCGCCGTGGTTTTTTTTTTTTTTTTTTTTTTTTAATAAATAAATAAAAAAAAAAAAAATAATAATAATAATTTTAAATTATTCGCGGCGAGGCCGGATCAGCGGCGCTCGTAAAGTTCTTAATGTAATATGCAAATGAGTGTCTATCAGGCCCGCCCCCGCACGCCTGCCCTCATTTGCATGTTAAGAGGCGGCCCACTCCGAAGCCCCCTTTGCCCCTCTGCTGGCACGCTGGCGCTATTATCCGTTCGGTGTTAAAGAACCTGTTAAATATTTACATTGGCACGGCGCCTTGATCACTGTGCCTAATTGGGCAGCAAGTGCGCCGGGGTGAGGGGGCGTCCGAATTAAGCACTTCTCCACCTGACAGAGCCTCCGAACTCCTCTTCGGGTCCGGCCGCTGCTTTGTACATTTTAGATGAGTGGGGGGAAAACAAAGGAAAGGAACGCATTTTTTAGCAGCCTTGTTTCCCAGCCCGAAGCAGCAACCAATTATGTTGTGATGAAATATTTAGGAAGCCCAGCGGGACGGCCTGCGAGCGAGGAGCCGAGGAGCGCCGCCGGTCCGGCCGCTCGCGGAGCTCGCCCTCGCCGGGGGGGTCCGAGCGCTCGGCGGCCGGGAGACGGTGGGACCGACGCGAGCGGATGGTGCCGATTTGCGCGCGCAGTTTGACCCGGGTGGTTTAATGGGGCCGGTGGCCTACCGCTTGATCCGAGGTTTCCTCAGAGCGGCGGAGGTGCGGAAACCCGCGTCCGCCGCATCTTGTCCGCATTTTGCCTCTCCTTGCCTACCAGTCGCAAGTGTGTACACGCCTTGTGTCTATGTCTGTCGTAGCTGCTAAGGGGAGGTCGACCTCCGCTCAGATGCGACCGCTTTTTCGGTCACGTCCATCCCACGGATGCGGCCCCACGCCCGCCCTGACGCCGCATCCCTTCGCGCTTGGAGCTTCTCCGGGATTGTAGCTCACGGTCGATCTCTCGCTGCCGGAGCAGCAGCTTTCGACCTCGACCCACCCTTTGGGCCTTGCACCCATGGGGTCGCCAAGCTTAGCGCTGTTAGCTCTGCTGACGCAGGCTTTTGACAAGACCCTCCTCTGAGAGGATATGCCAACCCCCAGCCCCCTCCCCATCAAAACGATCCATTCATATTTAACTCTGTAAATTCTTTTTTTTAATTACCCAGAAAAACACCCTAGAGAAAGTGTGTGTTCCAACAGTAATCCCACATGTATAAATAATTGAGTGTGTTCGTGTCTGTGATGCTGCGACAGACAAACGCGTGGGCTTCCCCCAGCGCAGTGTGTGTCTGGCAGCTGTCCCAGCTCAGGCGACAGCGCTCAGAGCCGATCCCCAAAGGTCGGGGGGCACCGACTCTCTCCCCCCGCCGTAGGAGGCGGAAGGCACTGTGAAATGGTGCGATTCCTACCTGGGAAGCTTCATGGTGGATGACTGGAAGGTGTGTGTGTGTGTGTGTGTGTGTGTGTGTGTGTGTGTGTGTGTGTGTGTGTGCGCGCTCTCTATAGGTGCAGTGCTTGAAATGGGACGATCAGATGAGTCACATCCACAATTATGGATTTAATACCGATGGGGTGTGTGTGCGTGAGAGAGATCTGCTCTTTTAAAAAACCCACAGATGCGATGAATTGCGTTTCTGTGTGAACCCTTTTAGCTCCCGAGTTGTGTACAGCTCAGCATCTCGCCGGTGTGGCCGTCACCTCCGCATGAGCGCCGACCTCCGTTTAATGAAGAAAACAGTGTCACAATCGCCATTTTATTCCTCATTATAGCTGAAAAGATGAGACTCATTAAAGCTTTGCTGCTTTGTCCACCTTCGGTCAATGCAAGTCTTGCAAGAATTTGAGAATTTCCGTAGGTTTGGCTTTCCGGGACTCTGGCACGGACGCACGATCTTCCCCTCTGAGATCAAGCCAAGGAAAGTGACTTTTACCTCAAAAAGAAAAAAAAAGTTCTCACCTGAATACCCGAAGATGCTTAAAAGAACATCGGACAGTGCTTTTGTCATTTGCTTTATTATTGCCAATATTGTCTACACAAAAGGCTCACAGAGTGAAATGTACGCTGTTGTTCGTTTTTATCATCTAATGGTGGGACATCAGTGGCACCTTGTCTGGTAGAACAGCAGGACTGGGATGTTCCTAGGGGTTGGAGCTGCTGTCTTGCGGTGGACAGACTAAGGGTAGTAGTCGTAGTAGGAGTTTTATTGTCATTTCAACCATCTGCATAGTACATGGCGAAACGAGAAAGCGTTCCTCCAGGTTCAGACCATGCTCCCGCTGTCGGACCTTTGATCAAGCTGCATGCCCTGAACTGGTCCGGTAAAAGCTTCCCTGCCGCATAAATGGATAAATCGCTGTAAATGCCTTCACACTGGACGTCACTTTGGGGGGGGGGGGTCACGATAAAACGAATAAACGTGACTCGCAGTCGCCCTGTTACCTCCCGGAGCTGCGGTGTGGCCTCTCTGCATGTGACGGAGGCAAAAATCACAGATCGTTTCCCCGGCCGCCTCCTTTGGGAAGGGAAGTTTTTGGCTTACAATTTCGAAACCACCGGGGTGGGCCGAGCTGTTAATGATGCAGCCGAGGAGAAGGGCGACCGGAGCGCCTCTCTCCTTTCACCGTGACATCATTTCCTGCCGCGGTCGCTGCCGTTGGTCCGCCCGCGGTTGAAAGCAGCCCCGACGCATGTCTGCACGCGCTTACCCTAATATCCCTAATGAGGGAGCTGCTGAGCGCCCGCCCGGTGCAGGGGCATCGATCCCTCTCCGTGGCGAGGCCAACTTGCCCCATGAATTACGTGCAGGCATCGATCGGAGCCGATTGAGAGCCGTGTGCCGAAGCGGGTGGGGGGGTCGGCAAGGTCCAGCACATCATTCTGCCGCTTGTCACATGACCCCCACCACAGTCGCGTACAAGCGAGCGGATTTGTAATTAACGTGGGCCGGACGACTGCTGCCATCGATCGCTTTCGCGCCGCAGTTATGCATCTGTTGTTTACTTTCCAGGGCCTTTGTTATTGGAAAGGGGTTCGATGATTATTGCATTATTTAACGTTAAAAGGAAGCGGGGTAGTTAAGGGCGAACTCGGACGGCTGCGGTGTTTTTTGCGGCTCCGGGCCGGGGACCCGGGACGCTGGGGATCGTGCTCGTCCCTGACATCTCACACGCGTCTTGGGCAGAGCGTCGGGCGGCTGAGAGCCGGAGGGCCGGCCTGCCACAGCCGAGCATCTCCGCATGTCGCCGCTTCCGGGGCCTAATTGAGGCCAGCCGCAGTACTGGAACGCGGCTCGGCCTCTGCGGTTTCCGCCGCCGCCGCCGGCAACATGGACGACGGCGTTTGGCTCGGGATGCAGCCTGGGAAACCCCCGGTTCCAGGGTTGCTGGAGTCATTTGCCAGACCGGGTTGGGGAGCCTCCCTCCCGCCTTCGTCCCTCGGGCCGCTCTACTCTGGTGGGTTGTGGTACGGCAGTCCTGGGCTCCCTGCCTGCCTGCAAAAGCTGCACTTCTGGAAGGAAAACAGTGTAATGAAGTAATGAGAGCACCATTAGCCTTTGATAAAGCTGTATTTTACAGTATGGGCGCCCGATGTTAATGTAATGTTTTGCTCTTTTTGAGACTGTAGCAGTGCCTCCTGGGTAAGAGCGACCCTGGCCCTTGTCGGCTTTGCCTGGGATCACGTCAGACCCCTCAGCCATTTGTCCGTGTAGACGGGCTTCCGTTTTCACGCATTGCTTTAAATTAAGAGTCCAGCCAAACGTGACGGTGGATTCCGGGTCGTGATCGAAAGATGCAGAAAGATCACCGGGACTTGCTTGGGTGCTGCAGCTCATATCCCTTCGCAGTGGCCAAAAATGCGTTTGTGGCTGCTACAGCTGTGGGTGTCTAGATGCAATGGCTCTGTTGGCATGTGAGAAGCAAAGGGCTCGGTGTGGCGATCGAGAAGAGGCAGTCGGTTGCCGCCCCCGCCGCCTCCCTCCCTTTCAGCTCTGCTGCGGAGAGGAGCACCCGACTGCCCGCCGTTGTGAAAAATAAGCAGAGGAGCGTCCCATCGTAGCTTTCCCCTTTACGCAGCAGGTAGGAGGATAAGCTACACCTGCCTTTCTCCTGCTGCCACCTTTGCATCGCTGTGCGAGCCCCTGCTCCGCAGCTCCTCAAACCACACCGGGGCCAATACAGAAGGAAGGGGTTCTGCCTGAGGCAGTGTGCCCAGCTGGGGCGCCCCGGGATGCTCCTCCATCCTTCGCCGGCTGACATGCCGTTTTCATTAAGGCTCCAAATTCCTGCACGCCAGTTGGAGGTGATTTATCAGCCGCTGAGCTTCAGGATCAGAGGACATGAGTACAGCACCAGAGGCTGCCGCTCTCCCTTCTTCTCCGCTTTTTGTTTGCCAAACATTTGAGGGGAAAGTAATAGGAGTTTTTCCTTTTCTTTTTTTTTTTGTAACAGCGGGTCCAGTTCGTGGTCTTACAACACTGGGGTTCGGGATCAGACGCAACCGTGCTGCTTTTACGCGTTCCTGCCGACACCATCAAGGCGTGTAAGGGATCCCTCCTGCCCTGCGCTGCGAAAAGCACATTGTCTGAATTCTTTCCACGATCGCAGCTTCTCTGAGGGTCGCATCGCACACCTCTCTGGTCGGAGCTCCGTCTGAGGCGGTTGGGGACCCGCAGGGCCTGAGCTGAGCGTGGGTCTCTGTTCAGGCCGGGACAGAAACCAAACGCCAGGTCAGGTTTGCGGCGACGAACGGTTTTTTGTCGGTGCTGGGCCCGGTTAAACCAGAGCGAATCTTGCCATTTCGGGGCAAGTTCTGAACCTCCAGTAATGATTTGTTTTCTTTGCCATCATCTGTTTGAAGTCCAAGTGCCAAGCAGTGGTTTGGCTTTTACTGGCCTCCTAACCAGCTCTTTATTTGATGCTTTGAGTCACGTTGCGGTTCAGGTCAGGCGTTCTAAAGATGGAAGGCAGACGCGAGCTTGGCTAAATGGGCCGGGCTGCGGTTTCTCAACCCAGAAGTCTGATGATGTATAAGGTGCTGCTTCGCGCGGAGGTGCGTCCACCACACTGCACTGCGCCTGCTCTGCACGGCGGGCTGCGTGGCGCAGAGGGAGGAGGAGGAGGAGCGGGAGGAAGGAGGGTCGCGGCTCGTGCGGCCCACACCTCCGCCAGCACCTATTCAATTATGTCGCACGGCGCTTGAAGTGGGAGTGAGAGCACACAGAAAGACAGGCCCTTTTAAAATCACCTTATAACTCCATTAGGGCGAGCTGTGGGGCTCGCAGAAACAACACAAAAAGCCTCCTGTTCCTGGAAGCAGAATCCTAATGTGTGGTGTAGGTGTTTGCTGAGCAGAAATGAGAAATGTGATATGGCGGCGGATGGAACACAATTGCCCTCAGTACCCCGTGGCAATTTTATCTGAAAATTAAATATCAGAAGGAAGTAAGGGGTGATTTTCAGGGAGCAGGTTTTCTGTGTTTGCAATATATTTAATAAATGTGTGTGTGTGTGTGTGTGTGTGTGTGTGTGTGTGTGTATTTTTTGTTCTTTCCTGTTGTCGACACCTGATGCAGATGTAACTGGGTTAAAAAAAGGGATGGCGCCACGCGGATGCGAGGGTGTTGGCTGCTGCCGCGGCAGGACGGTTGCGTTCGGGCCTTTCTTAATGAATCCGTTCGTTTCTCTTGACCTTTGTCACAGCGTGGGGGTGGCCCGTGTGTGACACGCTGTGGCCAAACTGCACGTTTTAGACAGAGATTCATGCCTTCCTTCACCTCCTGTGTGGCAAAAGACAGGGAATTATGG
Organism: Heterotis niloticus; assembly: GCA_018136845.1. Taxonomy (NCBI): domain Eukaryota; kingdom Metazoa; phylum Chordata; class Actinopteri; order Osteoglossiformes; family Osteoglossidae; genus Heterotis; species Heterotis niloticus. The sequence goes on from CM030904.1 coordinate 4,117,453, forward strand.
GCTCCGAGGAAATTGGATTTTTTTTCCCCGCCCTCCCCCTTCCTCGATGGGACCGTACAAACCTGCGTTTAGCGGACTGTGTCCGAACAGAGGGAGCGCGAAGGGTCTGACGGCAGACATCGAACGGGGAAAGTTTCGGACCTGGATTGAAAAGTTTGAACGCATCTGTGGGAACTGCTGCAGAAGAACTGGGACCCCTCAACCTGTTAACCAAATGTGCCAGGAAAACAAGCTAGTATCCAGCAGAGGTACTCGAACTTCCGACTCTGGTGGTCTGCGGTGAAATAATGGGAGCGTTTAGTGCAGCAGGCAGGTGCGTGTCGGGTTTGGCGAGGAGGGATAAGTGCGTAATGTGGGATAAGCGCGTGAGCGCGGCGTGGGATGAGAGCGTGCGCGCGCCTACGCTGCAGCGTTCCCCCTTAAACGCAGCCCATCTGCGGTAAGCGAGCGGCTCTGGGTCACTCTAGCGCCTCCTCTTCTTCTCGCCGGCCCCCTCCTGCTCGCCATGGGGGGGAGGGCTCACCGTGATCGATATTTAGCATCCCATGCGTGAAACAGGCAGCTGTTTGGAGTTTCCTCTTTAGGGATGGGCGCGTCCTCCCGAGCGACAGGAATCGATGCGGCCTTCTGTCCGCAGCTCGGCACACCCACCCTCGGTCCGCTGGTACCCCCCGGGACCCTCGCTGTCACCCGCTCCGGTTCAGTTAGATGCAGGCGCCCAGGTGGAGCGTGAGGCACGGTGTTAAACAACAGGGCCGTGATCGCTCATTGATTTGCTCATTTGCGGCTGTATGAGTGAGAGGGAGTCCGCCGGGCCTCCTGCCTGCTGTCGTCTCAGCCCCTCTTGTCTCTCCCCTCCGTCTCCTCCAGCATCTGCAGCAGCACGAGAGTGCCGTGGAGGGCGACTCGGGCTACTACCACTGCGCCCTGTGCAGCTACTCGACCAAGGCCAAGCTCAACCTCATCCAACACGTGCGCTCCATGAAGCACCAGCGCAGCGAGAGCCTGCGCAAGCTGCAGCGGCTGCAGAAGGGTCTGCCCGAGGAGGAGGAGGACCTGAGCTCCATCTTCACCATCCGGAAGTGCCCCTCTGCTGACACAGGTAAGCGGAGGTCTTTATGCGTCTCCTCTTATACGCGAGTTTCTCGTCGTCTTCCTGCTCACGAGGGGATACACGATGGGTGGCGAGTGTGACACCCGAGAGCTTCTGGAGGACATTTTGCACTTAACTGCTTGTTCTACGGAGAGGGGCAACATTTCTGCAGAAGCTAACAGGACAGACGAGGTGACCGGGCAGGCGGGCCCGGTCATACCGGCATCCCGAAGGCCGGCGAGGCTGTTTTCCGTAAACGGCCTGGGGGCCGCCAAACAGCAATGAACTAAATGAAACTGCAAAAGATCCGATGAGGTTGTGGAACCGATAAAGTTGTTCAACATGGCCCGATTATTCTTACGTAGTCGCCGTTGTTATGATGTACAAATAGAAAAAATTGAGACCGAATTACGTACACGATGGCGATAATTTAAAAAAAATGTTCACCCCCCCCGATCGGTTGCGAGGAAACCCATCCCGCGGGCTCTTATCGGCTACGGGGGGCCGATAAGATCCCTACCGTCCCGCCGTTCGCCGCCATTTAAGTCACTTTCGCGACGCCGGCAACGACGATCCAGGGTTCGGCTTTATAATCACCTTGACTTCTGCCCCCAGTTCAGAACGCAGACAAAGGGGCTCCATTGTGGGCAGCCCCTCCGCCGGCTGGCCCCGCCCCTCGGGGGCCGTCGGCCCCACCCACGCACGCACGCACGCACGCACGCATGCAGTCGCTCCGTGTTGTTATGTAAAAGCAGGCCCTCTGAAGAAGCTTTGTTCCAAGGAGGCAGGGATAATGAAGCCGGCGGCTGGGAAATTGCGCAAAAGGCGGTCACGGATCCGAGGCGAATCATTAGAGGACGTATTTAGCCGAGCAGTTAAGGACAATTAAGCGTTCTGCTCGATGCACTCCAAATATGTTAATGACTGTAGTGGAGTGGACAAGTGGGCACGGTGAGGAGCGAGGCGGCCCCACTTAGGTTAAAAGGGGTGGGGGAGGGGCACAAACAAGCCACATTTTCCACCTCCTTATAGCCGCCATTATTCTGCCCACCCCCTTTTATATCGTGACACGTGCGAACGGGGCGGCGCGTGATTCGGCGGGGTACGACGCGGCTTTGCGCGTTACGCCGCGACGGAGGGCTCGGCTTTGCCAACGCGGTCACCCGACCCCCGTCCGTCGGTGTATAAAACGCCCTCCCGTCAAACACACTCGGGCTATTGTCTGAAAGAGGGGCGAGCGGGTGAGGGTGGGGTGCTGTTGTTCGCTGTAAAACGTTCTGTTTTGTTTGCGGGTCTACCGAAGTCAACCCGGGAGTTACGGTCGGGCGAGGGGCACGGCGAGCTTGTCGAAGGGGAACCGGAAGCTCTGGCTTGGGATTGGACGGCTCGTGTTGCGCAGGGACCGGACAAAGTGACGTCCCGGAGCATTAAGGAGCGGCGTCCCCTTAATCGGCCGTGACACTTTGTTTACCGAATGCTACAGGCTTAGTTTCAGCGCTCAGGGCCTGATGGATAGTAGCGCAGATGCCACCCCCCCGGGTCCCCCTCCACCATCGCCCGAGTAAGGCTGGCTGCCAACCAAAAGCCTCTGGAAAACAAGCCGGCTTCTCATTTGAGGGATGAGAACTTTCTGTCCTGTTGTACGTTTTTTAAAAGGTCTGTTAAGTGAAATGAAGTGTGCAACAAAGGATGTCAGTCTCTTCCATTCCTTCCAAGCATCTTGACTGCATTACACTGATAATACGCATACCTCTTCATCAGCAGTCTCACAGGCTGCCCTTGTGTGCACACACACACACACACACACACACACACGTGCACGCACGCACATGCGAGCGCAAACGCAGCTGAACCGTTCCCTGCCATTGTAATATTTAATTTCCTCCCTGCGAGCTGTGCCGAGGCTCTGGGCTCTTTCTTGTGGTCAAGGCGCAGTTGCTGAAGTGGTAAAAGGTTCCCGCGCTTGTTAAAACGGAGCTGGCCCGGGATTTCTGTGTCAGCGAGGCGGTAATTCCCCTGCCCGCTGCTGTGCGCCTCTGAAGGCCCAGCTGGAGCCGGCGCTCCCCGGCCACCGCTCGCACAGGCCCTGGGGCTGCGGGGTTCACGCCGACGGTCCCAGGGGTCCACGCTAAAGGGACGCCATTTTCTCGGGCAAAAGCACTGCAGCAGCAGAATGACTCAGCTCACCCGAAAGGTTGCTGTTACTATTTTTTTCAGAGCATGGCGCTACTCAAAGGAGCGTTTAAAATCCGAAAACCTGGAGAATCCGCATTTCGGATTCTCACAAAGGCGCAGAATCCCAAATGCGCGGCACGTTAAAGGGTGGGTAGGCAGCCGCTACACCCTTTGGTGGCGATTTGTGGTTTATTTCACGAGACGGATGGCCGCGTGAGGATTCCCTCACAAACAAACAGCGGAAGCCCGGTTAAACTGGGCTGGGTTTCACCTTATCGGTGTGGCCGGTGACAAACCAGCTGCCTCGAGGAGATCTTAAATTTAGTTTAGCATCGTTTTTCATCTTTGTGAGCAAGATGGTCACCTGTGTTGAAGTGGATGTCTATCTGGTCAACAAGGGTATGAGAGGGGAGATACAGTGGACTTTAGTTTGTTCAGCAGAGGATGAGATGCCAGGAACAAGCTTCACCGCCTCTGTGGGTTGTCCCCTGCTGCAGATCCACTTCTGCTCCTTGATCTGTGGGTTTTGATGCTTTGGTTCCCACAAAGGTACAAGGTCACATGTGGTGGCTGCAGAGCAGGGGAAGGATCACTGGCACTGCTCGTGGCTCACCTCCTGCAGGGCTTCCTCCAGTAGGACACGGTGATGCGTTGCGCAGTTTGACTCCGAGACCCGTCGGGTCAACCGAGCTGCTCCTTCCCGCCTATCCTGCCGGTCAGGGTTCACGAAGCCTTTTATTCAGAGCTGATACAGGACTCCGGTCCTGAAATGAACACCTACTGCTTTGTCTGCAGCTGGACTTCTCTGAGACCACAGTGCTGTATGGATGTGGAAGTCAGGCGGGCGCATAGAAAACAAGGTTTTGCGTGCTCAGGACCGCTGTGTGCAAGAAGCACCGGGCTCGGAAAGCTGCATAGGATGCTTTTCCAAAGTTGAACCAACAGCAGAGACCTCCCTTCTACTTCCATTGAGGAGACAGCGACCATTGCTGGGTCATTCGGTGTCCTGTCCACCAAGGAAAGGGTAGACAAGGAAAAAGAAGCACCGCAGAACACATTTGTTTTTCAGATGTTCTGGGCTTCCTTCCAGTCGAGTCCCCAGGAAAGCGGAGCACCTGGTTAGCGGAGATTGAATATTAGAGCGGAGATGACAGCAGAATTAACGCTGCGTTCGGGTTTGGACCAGAGTAGTTTGGGGATGTCCCCGAGTTAAAACACAGCAGTAGTTTTATAACCTGTTAATGAATACCCGGGCAAGGGACTGAAGGCCAGGTCAGTGCTTTGGGTCAGCAAAGTGGGGTCGTGCCCATGCTTAGCCGTAGCAGAGCGAGAGAGACACCAGGCTAGGATGAGTTCAGACAGCAGCAATTCAAGGAATGCTGTATTTTCCACACTTGTTAGAAATAGACTTCACCAAGAAGAGAGCATTTTAGTCCCCGACCCACCCCAGTTCCCTGTCTCCCTTCTCTCTCTGTGCTCAGACTGGAATCCGGGGGTGGGAATGGAGATGCTGATGTATATTAGTTATTAAAGGCAACCGTTCATTGTGACCTGAGCAGAGGGGTGGGGGCAAAGGCGTGGACCTGGGTGTGTCCGGGAAGGGGGTCCTAATCCCGGCCGCGAGGCAGCAGGATGAGCGGAAATTGTCTGATTTACGTGCAGCTGGGGCAGCAGAACCACGGCTTGTCTGCCTTGGCTGCGGAACGTGGCAGGAATTACACAAATGCATTACCTCCCGTTTCAAAATATTGAAAAATAACCTTTTATTAAAAAGCTGAAATGACGGCTTTATAGATTTTTCCAGTCACGCATGTTGCTGAGGCTTCATACTGCCCCGTCGCCCAGCTCGCATAAGGAAGTCCAACCCCCCCCCCCCAAACTTCTTTCTTTTTTCCACTCTTTCTCAGTTTATAGACACATGTTGCATAAATTCCACTGCTGGCTCATCCCGTTGGAGTGAAATGGCCAAAAAGCCTCGGTGCTATTTTGAGTTTGAGTCAGACGCGAGACGGCGTTTTGTCTCCGAGTTTCCCATGCTCTTTAGCTGTGTCCCAACGCGCACAGGGTGGGATTGGCAAGAGCCCCGGTATCTCGGCCCAGCAGGTAAACACCGCGTTTGCGGTCCTCATTTTGGGGCCTAACGTGCTGCCGAACCAGCCGGTTGGTATTTGGGTCAGTAGACGTGAAAAAGACAAGGAGAGATGGACAGGGGTCGGGAAACGTCCATTTCTGTGCTGTTGTGGTGGTTTGCAAGTGTGCCCTACACACACACACACAAAGGGAAGTAGCCTGCTTGTGGGAGGCAGAAACCCTTTCTGGATCTTCTGTCACAAGGATATTTTTTGCAGGGCATTATTTCTGTCATCTTATGAGGCCCACAGTGGACGGGAGAGAGGAAAGCGGGGGCCATATTGGGTTCCTACCCCCTGTCCTGACAGGATGCTCTGTGGAAAGCTGATACAAAAGATAGATGGTCCATCAGCCAAGAATCATCTCATTTGTACTTACCAAATGTGCTAATGAGCTCTATATTTAGGTCCACGAGCTCTGACGGTAATTTTCAGAGCGAGACGGGAGCTTGGCGGTTAGAGTGCCAAGTTGCAGGCTGCAGACAGTTTGGAGGCTCAGAGCCTCCCCCCTCCTCCGTGTGTGAGTGTTAGCCTGGAGGGGAGGACAAGACAACACAGAGGAGTAGCGGTCTATCAACGGTGAGGTCAATACGAGGTGCATGGAATCTACAGTTCCACGCTGGCCACCTGGGCCTTCCTCAGTGGCACCTCTAGTTCAGCACCTTCTTGTTTCACAGATGGGAATTTTCCCTCTTGCGAAGGTGGAAAGGTCCCTCTCTGGGCGGCGGACTGTGCTGGGCCGATGGGCGAACAGCGTTTGGTGGTGTGAGGCTTGGGGCTGCAGGTAGGGGGATGGATAAGGATGACGGCGTTGGACCAGGTGGTTGACTGCTTTCAGCTCATCTCATGAGGGGTCCTGGTGGGTGTACCTTTGAGCGAGGTATTCAGTCTCAGAAAAAGGGCGAACGGGGCGGATTTTTTTTCTCCTTTGCAGATTCGGTCTTCTGACCGTATGCAGTAAACGCCCCTGCACTGGCTCATTTCGCCCCCGCTCCACATGGACACGTACCATCGACCCTGTTCCTGCAGCAAGCTTTCAGAAACGTACCTTCTGCTCTTAAACAAGCGCGCAGCGGAGCTGCTCGCAGCCGACTTGGATCGCCCTATCTTATATTTACTGTTGCTTTGCATTGTTTGTTTATGTCAGGTGTTCTGAGAAGCCAGCAGTTCTTTAAGAGCTCTCTGGCAGCAGCTGTTGCTTCTGCATTTGGTTCTTCTCTTGGACCCCCCGGTACTTTAAGACGATGCACAATAACTGCTCGCGGCCTCATATCTGGGGAACTTTCGCAGTTTTGAATCCAAAGAGGCAAAGTTTTTTTTCTTTTTAATAAGACGGTTTCCCTCCAGACAGCGAGTGAGGATCAGAGTTCCGCTTTGGAAGAGCTCATCTGCAGCCGAACCGATGCGCACGCTCGGTTTTTGCCAAACGTGCCGCTGTCCAACAATGATGCCTTAGCCCGCCGATGCGCATGTTCAGCGGTGTGCGCATTTGCATACCAAGCGTCTGCCACCCCCCCCCCCCCCCTTCAGCCCAGCCAACGTGAAACAGGAAACCAGGTCACGCATGCACCGCAGACACCTGCTCCGGTGTGTCGTCACGGCAACGCATCCCTTTCCTCCGCCCCGTTTGTTACTGTTCCCAAACAGATGGCAGCGAGGAGGGAAGGGAAGGAATAATTCAGCTGTCAACCCAGTAACCTTTACCTGCAGGCCTTGTTGTCAGCCATTGATTTACCTCGCGCTTGATTATTCATTCAGAGCGGTGGGCGCAGGGGGACTGCCGGCATCTGATCGATGTGACATCGGTGCTTTCTTCGTGACCGCGCTAAAAAAAGAGGTCCCTAGATGGACCGCTCTCCTTGTCCTTCTTGCACATGAATTGCATCCCACACTGCTCGCTCTCTCATCCAGTTGGGACCTTGCTAACCCTAAACTGGGAACTTGTGTGTGTCGGACAGAAGTGTGGGAGGACCCAATGGATTTGGATGGTCTTGCTTGCTGTGAGGTTGAATAACCGAGTGTGGTCAACGGGAAGCCCTCCGGTGGGAAGTGCGGCTGAGAGGTGCAACCAGAAAAGGCAGCTCGCCCAGAGGAGTGCCGGAACCCAGCAACCCGTGGGTCCTTTAAAGGGCACTTTGCCTGCTTCTACCAGTTTTGACCGTAACTGTGGATGGTGGAGTGACTCTGCTGGAGCGCATGCGAAGGTCCTCCCTGACCGTCCTAGACAAGATGGTGTTTGTTTGACAAACTGAGACATTCCTCCACTTTGACAGAGCAGATTTACAGCAGCCCTCCTGTTTTGGTAGCAGGCATTTCCCCAACAAGGCCTCTTTGTCTAGCCCACTCTCTGTTTCTCGCGTTTTATTTTCTGCTAATAGACACAAAGTTTCCAGCCTGTATTGATGGACCACAGAACCCTTGGATGTTTCAAGAAGGTTGCGGGAAAGTGGTTTTTACCGTATTATTTTAGCTGTGCATTTAACCTGCCTCACTCAGGTCTTCACGGATTGGGGGGTCACCACCCTTTGCCGTTCCTTCAAATCATCATTGCATCTTTTCACAAGACGTCAGTTTTTAGGGTTACGTAAGCATAATTTAAGAAAAGAAATGTAAAACTCTTGTCTGCTCCAAGGTTAGAGGAGCACAGATGAGTATGGAAGCTCCTCTTGCACCGGGGTGCATATTATGGTTTTGCTAGTGTCTCAAAATCAATGTCTTCCATTGAAGATTCTCTGCCAAGGCCAGGACAAGTAAACCTCTGTCACATTTGCAAATGGCCGTTTTATTTTTTCACAAGTTTCCCTAAAAGCTGCACATTGCGGCCCACCCACAGATGTCCTAGCTCAGTCCAAAGCGCTTCTACTGATGCTTCTTGTTCTGAGGTTGTTTGGATTTGAAGATATGCAGCCTTTTAGAGATTTTTTTCAAATCAGGGAAAAAAATGGACGCGATGGAAGAAGGCGAAGAACGCGATTAAGCGGGAAGCCAAACCTGAGAAGTCGAAGGCATTAGGATGAATAATCCGCTGTTTAGAAACCAGGCAAAGGTCAATTTTCACGCTGCCTGCTCCACGAGCACGCAGGAGAACCTGCCTTCCAGGTCGGTCCGGCAGAGATGTGCTCCGAACGGGAACTGCTACACGGAATCCTCAGCTTGCCTGCACCGCTAGACAGTTTCAATCTGTGTCCTACCTTGTCTCTACCGCAAAAACCCCCCTCTTAAGGTGAAGGCCCACCACAGGGGTCTGAGGTCCACCCATGAAAATGAGCAAGCAGTAGTCTTCATCCCTCAGCACCCTTGCCGGTTTCACTGCATTAACAGTGGCTTCCTGCTGTGTCGGCCTCTTAATCCTGGAAGGAAAGTACCACAGAGAGCAGGAAGAAGGTGCAAAACGCAGTAAACCCAAGTATTCTTCAGGTAATGCTGCTCCAGGCGGGGACACCATCTGGGCAGAGCGTGTGTGTCGGCCCATTGCTCATGCTGCTTTGGGGGATGCTTCTCTCTTCCTCCAGCTGCTGGTCATTAGACTATCAGAAGAGGCACTAATGGTCTCAGAAGGACGGTTCAGTGGGGCATGGGGTGGAATTAACAGCCAGGTTAGTGTCACCCTTCCCTCCGTCCTTAATGGTGGGGCACAATGTGTAATGACATGCCAGTCGATGACTATTAAAACTTATTAAATCGCCAGGTGTCTCTCTCTCACACACACACACACACACACACACACACACACACACAGAGGGACAGCTGCACACCTACTTCTTTAAACCTTTTCCACCTTTAAGTTGTGTTCAGAGTAAACAGAGTAACTCAGTTGGTGGAAAAGGAGGTGTGCATCTGCCCTAAATTTTAAAAATCCCAACCTGTCCCACCCAATGTTTAGGTTTTGTGTTTAGCTTCCGTAAAAGGAGGGCGAGATGCTTTCGTCACGTACAGGCTGAAGAGCTTGTCCGAATCAAAGCCAGCAATGAGAGGATTTATGTGCATCTTTAAAAAAAAAAGAAAAAAAAAAGAGAGTATTGGGAAAAGTTTGACCTGTTGAGAAGCAGCAGAGTCAGCCAGCCGGTGCTCGATTCAGCACTCCTCCTTTGTCTGGGCTCTGATACCGATAGTAGTTGCTCTTCTTGGAATATGAAGCTGCCTGTGTTACATGGAATAAAAGCATCAGTGATGGAGAACATAACCGGTTTTTGCTAGCAGTCGCTGTGCATAGTGTCCACCCTGCTCGGAGTTAACAGGGATGCTGCACGCGGATGTTGGTTACTGCTGCCTCACTTTCCATTCTTTACACTGGAACCACAATAATTAGTGGCCTCGCTGCGAGTCTCTCTCATGTACACGTTAAATATCCAGGGCGCTCGGAACGGTTGACACGGGGAAGAATTTAGGCTTTGGGGTGGTGTTATGGTGGTGTGTGTGTGTGTGTGCGCGCGTGATGCTCGCTGTCAGTCAGCCAGGCGGTGCATTAATCCTGAGCTTGTTTAGCTGCCCTGCTGCCTGCACCAACAGGGTACACCATAGGAGGGGGTCTGTGTGTGTGCGTGTGGAGGGGGGGCTCCGTTTTTGTCATGCAAAGCAGGGCCACAGAATATAATTGGGTCGGCAAGAGCGAACGATGTCTGCTTTGTGGACGGGCCCTGTGCAGTCACTTTGCGGGGCCCATTGTGTCCAGGCCCACAATGGCATTAATTTGTGGTCCTGGCCCCAGCTCTTCCTGCAGTCAGCTCCTGTCCGTTCCACTCTGCCTCCACGCATCACTTCCACGCTCCAGCAGAGCTGGCGAAGGGGGCAAAAAAAAAACAGACTTTGGAACCCCCTCTATTCCCCCTATTCCTTTCCGTCAAAAAAGAAAGGGGAAAAAAAGACAAATTCTTCTATGCTTTGCTGCTTCCGTTCAGAATTAGACCTTCTTGTTTCTCTCTTTGGGCCGAGGCCTGTTTGCGAGACGTTTCGTTAAAAATGATTCCGAATACCTGCGCCTCGCAGAGCGTCAACGGCGACTCTTTCTCGGAAATAAAAGACGGAGCTCTCAAAATGCGGGGCAGAGCCTTTTGCTATTTTAGCTCACCGTGTCTAATCTTTGAATCATTTGTTTCCACGTCCAAAATTCCAAAGTAGAGGTGTGTGGCGCAGAGGTCGGTGGCACCAGCGCCCAGTTGTCCCAGTGGCTGACGGAGCGAATATTGGAGAAGGGCCGGTGCCGGGATTCAGACGCCGGGATGGAGTTTTGCAGCAGCCGAATGTGTGTTGCGAAGGATAGGATTGGGGAGGTGGAGGTGTCCGTCTGCGCGAAGCTGTCCTTTCCTTACTCGCAAGCTTGTCGAAGGCAATATCTGCGTGTCGCCCGCTGTTCTGCGCCCCTTCTCATGCGTTCTCCGGCGTCGGATCGCCCGTCGCATGTGCGGCGCTCGCCCGCGCTGCGGTAATTAAATGCCACTGCACGCCATTGTCACCTGCCAGGCCGCTGAATAGCAGCCCTGCCCTCCCGCCCGTGTCCCCCAAGTATGACTGCTGTTCCAAGCCCCCTTCCATCTAAAGACTGGAACAATCTTTAAATTAGCACTTGAGCCGCCGCTACAAAGGAGTGCACTTAACGCTTATGAGATCTGCTCGGCGAGTCCCGAATGCGTGTCCTTGGCGAACGCGAACGCCGCTTCTCCGTGCCAAGGAAACGACTGCGGAAACGCGGGGGGACGCGGCCGCAAAATGGCGAAAGCGACGCCGTGCCAGCGCCCGAGCGGAGCTCGGCTCGTTCCTGCCCTTTCGTTCAGTTCCTTTTTTTTTTTATTTTTTATTAACACGTTGGACGAAAGGAAGCCCGTGACCAAATGGACATGTGCATTTCCTCCGACAGCCGCGTCCCCGCTGCCCCACCCCGACGGGCAAATTGAATAGCGACTAACCTTGTCATATTTAGTGCACTTTTAATGGCCCCGCGTCTCGTAAAGGTGTAATCATGCGTGATAATACCCGGCCAAAGTTACTAAGCTGCGAGCGGTCCTGTGTGTGTTAAAGTGGCCTCCCTTTTCTTTTTTTGCTGAAAGGTCATTCATAACTTGGCTGTGCTGCTGATGTACAGTGAGAGATATTGATTGATTAATGTATAAAGTGCTGGGAATCCATTTGCCTCCGTGAGAGGGGAATAAAGCCGAGACTTGCACTCTCTCTCTGTCTCACTCTCTATATTTTCACCTCTCCCCCCATTGTTCGAAGGGCATCGTTTTTCGCCGGCCGAGTTTAAGGCACAAAAGGGCTGTTTCTGCCAAGTAATGCATTCAAAGGAACATTGATTCTCATCAGTGTCAGTTGAATTACCCTCAAAGGGTTGACAAGGAGTTGCTCTTATATTAACCTTCCAGCCCTTTCTCTCCCCCCCCCCCCCCCTTTTTGCTCTAAAAGAATTTCTAGCTTTCTGGTCGAAGCCTCAGCAGGCCGGAAGATGTTTGGAAGTTGCGAAGACGCGTGCATTTTTCAGCATCTCCGACGCGCAGGCGGCTTTCTCGTCCGTCTCCCCCCCTGCTTGCGACCGCTAATTATTATGCTAGTCCGACATTTCCCATGTAAAGCCACCGCTTTTATTTTGTTAATAGCTCCGTGTCTTTGTCTCGCTCGGTTTTGATCCTTTGTTTTTTACTCGGCCGTGCCACTGGGAGACGGCGGGTGGTCATCTGCGCGTCTGCTGTGTTTGAAGACACGGACACGCTCCCGCCCCGGGCCCGGTGGGCTTCATCTGCCCGCTTACGGGGCCTTTGGGGGAGGGAGTTGCGGGGTCGGTACCTTTGCACTTCGGGACAAGGGGAAAGGAGATCCCTTTACGGCCCCGGGCCCAGCGGGAGCCCTTGTGAGACAGCTCCTCAAAGACACGGTGCCTGCGCGGCTCTCGGGCTGCGACTCGGGCCGCCGGCACGACGCGACGATCCTCCCTGCTTTCATCTCCATTGGAGGCGCCTCCATTAGAATTCTTTATCTTTGTGCCCGTGGTTGTCATTGACGGTGGCGATAAAGACGCCGATGGTTAGAAGACATTAAACGATCGCCATTCATGAAACGTGCTCGATAAAGAATGGATTCAAGTAGATTAATTTAATAACAAATGCTATTAGTAATGGCTCTTATTAGACCTTGTAGTTTTACATTGTTTTTTGCTTTACAGGAGTTTGTTCATTATTTTGCCCGTTGACAGCGGGGCGTAGAGGGCGAGCGCGAAAGTGACGCCGAGGTGTTTCGGACTGACGTTCCAGCTCGAGGTGGTCAGAGTGACGTAAGCCAGGTACTTTACTGAGTAAACAGTGGTCAGTATTACCTACGGACGCGAAAGAGAAGAGAAACAGGAGGCATGAGGGAGATGTTTTGTTATGTTGTTTAATTATTTACGTGATATTTTTTTAATTAATTTATTTATTTATTTATTTTGCAAGCGCGCTATTATATTTAAAAGCACGGGCTTCGCCGGCACTCTTCCCTGTTGCGCCATACGCGCCAACAGCTAGCAGCCTGCACTCCGCCGGCGCGACCGAGGGACAGCAGCATAGCGCCGCCTGCCTGGCGCCCTCCAACCCTCGGCGTCAGCCGGCCAGACCTGTTCGCACCTGCCGGGGCCCCGTCCCGCCGCGACCGCACCCTCGCGGCCCCGTGTAGCGCCGTTAAAGTACCTTTACATCTCAGCCCGCTGTATTTCATCTTGATAAATACTAGGCATGTCCCATGCTTCCAAATCCCAGCGGACGCTTTCCAGGTAATCACTTTTGCCGTGGCAGAGATGGAAAAATATTTAAATGAGATAATGCAGCATTTTTGAAGGTTAGCTGATTCTGCGCAGTGAGGTGAAAGACATGTTGAAAAGTTTACTTTGGGGGAAAGAAATAGCAAGCGTAATGGTGCAGTAATTCATGCAGGCTGCTGTTTTTCGAATGCTAGTAATTATTTAGGAATACCGTCTTTCGCCGGCACCATCTCACCGAAGCGGATCTCATTTCCTAGGCATAGGCGGGAATGCATACACTTAATAATTATTGTGCTTAATGCTCTAGTCATAATCCCAGGTTTTATGATGGCTATCTAATGATTTTCTAATGATGTTAAATATTAGCAGAAAGTACAGCTGTAATTTTAACACAGCGGTCATTTTTTGCCGTGCTATCAGTGCATGGAATTGCAAACGCGATGAATATTGTGCTCCGAGTTAGATTTAAAGGCCGTCTCTTTTCTTATTTTGTTCGTCTGTCTCTCTCTCTCTCTCTCTCTCTCTCTCTCTCTCCCCCCGCTTCGCTCTCTCATGTGCGCACGCTCCCTGCCATAAATCCTCATCACCCCCGCTATTGAAGCCCCCCGCCCTTCCCCTACAGTCCCAGGTGGGAAAGCGATTAGAAGAGGGGGCTATTTTATTCGGTCTCGCAGCCCATCCGTGGCGATCATTTGTAAAAATGCTCGACTGAAATGAGATAGACCCAACCCGGCAGGAAGGGAGGGGGGGGGGAAAAAAAGAGAGAGAGAGAAAGTCCTACTGCGGCCTCCTGGGAAATAATTCCTTTACAAAAAAGGGAGGAAAGAAGATGGGGGCGGGAATTTGCGGGGACAACAAAAAAAAAAAAAAAAAAAAATTCTCTGAATGGCTATCAGGCGGAGGACCGAGCTCATTTCGCGAAGAGTGACAATGTCGAGCAAAATATGTATTGAAGACAAAGACTTTCTCTCCTGCCCGGGCCTCTACAGTGAATAACCCCCCCCTCCTTATAACCCCCCCACAGCTTTTTAATTAAATGGCTGCTGCTCCATCTCTCTATTCGTAGCTCCCCATTACAGAGGGCAGATAAGGGATTGCTATCTGTAGCATGTTAAGAAAGGCTTCTGGGCAGCCAAGCCTCATGAAATTTGTCACAAGATCTCATTTTCCTCATTGCCAGACGTGATGCTTATAATTGATGTGGAGGCAGTAGTAATTTATTGGCCGTTCGCAATTATCATCCCATACAGGCTGGGGGGATGTGACTACAATTTAGATTTGAGGTGGGCTGGGGTGGGAGGGCGAATGGGGGGTGGGGGTGCGGAGGTGCACGCGATAGAAGAACCCGTTTTTTATTTTTCGCCTCCTTGTCTGCGTCTCAAAGTATCCGAGCCTGCAGACTGATGGGTTTCCCTGCCTAATTGACCCGTGTGGAACGGAGGCGGCGGCGGCGGTGGCGGCGGCGCTGTCCCCAGCCGGGGTGGGGCTGTCTGTGGGCAGAAGAGAGGGCCAGTGAAGGTCACCGCTGCCCAATTATAGCTCCCTGCTGCTCGGGCCACTTCTACCTCTCTTTTTAATTTGCCTCCTAATTTCGTGTTCGCGGTAATGCTATCGCGGGGGATTTTTTTATTTTTTATTTTTTATTTATTTATTTTTTTACCCAATTCAGTCATTTGAATACCGAAAAGGAAAAATGGTGTTACGCTCTATTAAGGAAAGCTGCAATCAAATGTTTTACATTCTATTTTAATCCATCCCTGAATTTATTTACTTCATTACCTTTCCCGGGCAGTTTCTAGCGCCAGAGAAGGGATGCGTTCTGTACCCGAAAGGAAATATATCAGTATAATCCGAACGGCGGAAATTAATCCCGGGCTTTTGGAACCCTGTCGATGTTTAATGATCACGGGAGCAGCGGTCTGGTTTTAAAAACGGCCCCACTTCATTAATTTGCCCCTCCCGGTTATAACATTAAACATTAAATAAATAAATCTTCAATTTTCCGGGGCCAGCGACGGCGCCTGCCTTTAAAACATGCAGTCATTAACACAGGGATGTCATTAGGGATATGAAGGCAGCACTTAAGTTTAAAAATGAGGCAGTTCCACTCCTGTGTCCCCAGCGTGGGTCACGTGACCCCTCTGGGCCAAGGACAATGTGTTAGGTGATGGCCGTCCATTAATAACACTCCGCTGGGTGGCTGGGGGTCTGGAAGGGCACGCGCGCGTGCGTTCTGTTCCGTTTCTCTTCGATAGTCCTGTTTGGTCGTCCTGTTTATTGCGCTACTTGGATATTCGTGTCCGCGTGGGTCTCTGGATGTCGGCGTGCCTACGTACCTACGTACACGTGTGCACGGGGTCGCCGGGGCGCGTTCGCCTTGCGAGGCGTCAGCAGCTCGCCCGGTTTGCAGGGACAGCACGTGGCGTGGATCCGTTTCTCCATTAGGGACGTCCTGTTTGTTTTACGGGCACGCGGAGTCCGGAGTACAGCTCCCGGCATCGGACCCGCACGGTTCGCTCGCGTCCCGGAGCGGCGTGCGACCGTGCGGCCGCACCACGTGCGGTGGGAATGCTGTGTGACCGCTTTCACTTCTCTGCAGTCCAGCAGCAGCAATGTGGCTCAGCAGCGAGACCGCAATCGCAGCGAAGGAAGAGAATCATCATATATGCAGAATAGATGTTCTGTGGGCCAGATCCCCAGCTGCTGGAAGTGAGGAAATAAAAGAATGAGAGAAATGAAAGAATCTCAAAGCCTTTACAGCGCGAAGGCGGGCGGATGCATCGTGGGTAGAGAACGCGCTTTCTGCGCCGACTCCTCTGGGTTTCTCTCTGCATGCGAGAGTGTCAAAGAAGCTTTCTGACTGACGAGTTTTATTTTCTGTTTTCTGCTCGGCATTTCCGCAGGGAAAGCCTTGGCCGTGGGCCGCGAGCCCTGCAAAAGCTCTGACTTTGGGAGCTCCTGGAGACCGGTGCAGAAGCGCAAGAGCGTTGGCGCTCATCCCCGTAGTGCCCGTCTGCCGAGCTCAGGGGCTCACGGGAGAATCTGCGTGAAACGTTCCTCAGCCGAGGAGGTTGTGGTGGCATCGCCTCCCCCAGGCCTGAGCGCGCCCAGCCTACCTGTTTGTATAGCCGACTCGCCCTCGTCTTGTGCAGATTTTCCAGTGGTGGTGCGAGGGAGGCAGAAAATTCTGCTCATGTTTGCAGTTTCTTAATCATACCTGTGGGTAGTTGGTGGTCCGTTGACCGCACGTCCTGAGCAGAGGCGTCTTGGCCCGCGAAGAAGCGGCGAGGTCGCGGGTCCAGCTGACGTCGGAGTTCGGGGCTTCTCGCTCCAGTTTCCGTGTGACACCAAAACACGCTTTAGGGAATAAGAATGAAATGGATGATGGATGAGATCACTTATCCACAACAGCCAGCTCCAGAGGAGCTGCTGCTCATGGCTTGGGCGTCCTGCACGCTGCCTGTATGTCTCACTGTGCAGAGGACTCGAGGAACAGCATCTTCGCTATAAGAATTCTGTCTAAATCTTCTCAAAGCAAACACGGCATTTGAGTGTTCTGTTTTACCTTGTTTTATCGTACCTGGCCTGTCGTTTTTAAAGCGATTTTCAAAGAGGACGGGTTGTGAACTTGGGGTCGGGATCCCTTCGCATGCTTGCGGTGCCACAGTGGCGCTGTGAGCAGAATAGGTGCCTGCCAAATGGATGTAGGTTCGGTGCCCGTCTCGTTCTGTGTACATGGATTTTGTTCGTGTTCTCAGGTTGCGATACCCACAGACCAAAGGTGCGTTTATGGTGAGCTGTGGGAACGCGTGAGTGTGCGTTACGTGACCATCGCTGTGCTGTACGGATGGGCAGGTTGTAGCTCGGTACGGCGTATGTGGTGCCGTGAGTTGCCTTGGCCAAAGCGGCATGCAAATTGTGCAGTAATAATGATGATGGCGACGATGATGATGACGATAAATCCCTGGAGTTGCATAATGAGAGTGGAAGTGGGTGAAGACGGGCAGCAGTGTGTCAGACAGGGGAGGCCTGTCTGGCAGGTCTGTCGCTCTACGCTGCGCTCGTGGAAGTTGCCTGTCTGTGGCCTGCGGCTTTCGCGCTCGGTGTCGGCCGGCCAGATTTCATCCACCTTCCCGGTGCCGGATCCGCATCCGGGGCACCACCTGTTTGTAAGGAAATGTTAAATGCATCCGCCGAGTGGCGGAGCACTTCCAGCCCGCCTGGCCCACCCGGAATCTCTCCCGCGGTGTCCCCACAGCCTTGTGTTTTCAAGAGGGCCCGGCTGAAGCATTTAAACCCTGCCTTTGCTCTCAGACGTACGGGCTGAAGGCGGATCTAAGTGCTAATCAATGAGTCTTAAGAAGAGACATTGATCTCAATTAGGAAAGTTTGAGAAGAAGCAGCTGGTTTAGTCGGTCAGGGTGGCTTTGCTCGCGAGGGGCTCGGCAGGGTGTGTGTGTGTGTATGTGTTGGGCCACACGGCACTGTGTACACTTCAGACAATCCCACTCCTCATTCCTCACACACGTGCCAGGTCTTGCGTTTGTGTGCGGAATTTCTGTCGAATTTCTGTCTGGACGCTGTCGCGCGTTACGTTTTCCCGAATCGGTGTCCCTGCCAGTTTTTCCTCATTTTACGAGCGTTTAACCTCCCCGCGCCCGCAGCACCGCCCGGCCCGACGTCCGAAACGTCCGCCCCTCCGCTTCCTTCCGTTCGCACGCCCTCGACTAAAGGCTGCCTTAGAATCTGTCCTTAGCCTCAGACACGCGTGATGATGCAGGGAGATGGCAGCTGCTCGCCCGGACAGGAATTGATCGCATTAATTGGTATGCCAATATGTAAGCTTGTTACATCCACCATTGCTTGGGATGATGGCTAACAAGTCCTGCTGATCAATGGAACCAATAAAGGCTTCTTCCATTAATGAGCAATGTGGTAATTAATGTTATCCCTAAACCGATTAGAGAGGGCAGTGCATCTGCGGCCGAGCGAAGCCGGTGGCACTGCCATTTTCTCCTGGTTATCCCTCCGTGCTGCCTGCGCTCAGCGCGCGGCCCGCGGTTCGGGTTCGGCAGACCGTCGCGGACCCGCCGGACACCGGCATCGCATTTGTATTCACAGGTATAGGAGCGTTACGCCGCACCCGTTCGTCCGTGTAATCTCGGACGTCACGGGGTGACATTTAAACCGCCCGTACCGCGTCCTCCGCCGACACGGGCGCGCGGCGGCGAAAGGATGAAATGCGAATTAGCCACACGGTCGATCTACGTGATCCTGGGCGCGTTGACTCCGCTTCGCCGTGAAACCAGGTACGGTCCCGGACGCCCCGGCCGGCTTTCGGTTTCTTACTCGGTCGTGGGTGCCCCCCACGTGGCTAAGCGGGTGGCAGGTGGGTCCGGAGGCGCGCCCTACGCCTCCGTGCGGAGTTTTTAAATAGAAGCGCAAGCCCGGGCACTGAATGAAACAGGCCCGATGGACGGACCGCCCGCACAGGAAACGCGACGCACATATAAATCAATACTATTGTTTTCGAATTGAAGAGCAAGACCGGTCCTGCCTGGAATTCATTACCTCACTTATCTGAGAATTCTATTTAAAAAAGCCTGCCGCTCTGTTGTCATCCACATTTTCGACTGCTCCGATAAACCCACTGTTGTTTTTTTTTTTTTTTTTTTTTACCCCCTCCTTCCCCCTTTCTACAATCCCAGGAAGGGTTATTATTGTAGGAGCAGATATCGGAGATAAGGCAACACCTGGTGGATTTAATTGAAGACCTCTGCTCTCATTCTGGAAGGGAAAGAAAGCAAAAAGAAAACTATTATTGTAATCTTACTTGGCCAGACCTTTTCCTCGAGTTTGTGCTAAATTGCAGGTTAGGCTGCGTGCCTTCGCCAAATGAGACAGCTGCTGACGTGCCCCCCCGATGGCTTTTGTCATTGCGTTTTTTTGCAAATTTTTGAGCTTTGCCCTTTAATTATTTACTTGTTGTGCTGAGCTGAGGAGGAGCGATATGTGCTAAAGCTTTGGTTCCCCTGCACACAACAGTTTACCGGAGGGGTATCTCCGGGGGGTTGGTGACCGCTGGCACATCATCACTTGGCGGATATGGCAGCCGTGAAGGATGCTTTTGCGGGGGTGGGGGTGAGGGGGCAATAAGAAGGATTTCGGGTTTCTCTGAGACCGAAAGAGGGGCGCAGAAAAGCGTGTAGCGCTTCCTGTAAGAAACCAGCGTAACCTATGAAAGCGGCGGAGGAGCGAGAGGGTGGGGTCTGGAGGTGGGGTGAGGTGGGGGGAGGCGCTCTCATCGGTTATTCTGCCCAAAACCCACAGCATTAATCAGTACTTACAGCAGGGCGAGCTAAATAAACAGTAAGTAAGCTGTCTTGGGTAAGAGAACGTCAATTCCGGGAACTTGCTCAATCCTTTGCCATGAATGGTCCCGTATTGACCCCCGCTGGACCCCAAGAGGATTACCTAATTGAAAATTGATATTGAATTGATGCTGTGGGCCATTTGCATATTGATCATAAACAAGCAGGAAGGCACGGAGAGCTCGTGGAATCGATAGGGCCCTTCTGAGTGCCGCACGCTGCTGCACATGGCCAGGTCCTGCTCTGGGGGTTAATCGGCCCCGCTTGCTAAGGAGCGCTCGTCGGCAACGGCGCCCCCCGGTGTCGGGTGCGGTGTGGGGATGCGGGCAGCAGGGCGGGCGCTCGAGGATGCCGGCTCCACCCCCATCGCAAACAGCCTCGCCCATCCGGCCACACTCGTGGTTTTTGTCCGTATCCAACGTGGCAAGAAGTACTTGTTAGACTTGCTTCTTAGAGTCTCCCCCCCCCCCATTCTTTTTCATGTTTCTGAAGTTTTGTGGTTTTGCCGGTAAGTTAATGCTCAAGTTACATGTTGCTTCTTCGTGGCGAGAGTTTCACAAACCGCAGGGCGTCGCTAGGTCGTGGGTCAATTTTTTTTTTTCTTTGAGGGCTGTCCTCCTAGAGACAACCAAAGGGGAAAGTAGTGCTTCCACTGATAATGCGGACGTCTTGATTAAGTAACTGGACCTGTTAGCCCAAGTTTGCTGGTTTGGGTCCCAGGGATGGCCGGCGTGGCGCTCAAGAAATATGGCAAAGCTGAAATGCTTACATAAAACATACAGCTGTGTAAACAGGTAAAATGTAAAAGTGTAAGCTATGTAAACTTGAGATAAATCTGCTTCGCAACTGAGTGACTGTCTGGGATGTTTCACGTGTTGAGCAATTCGGTGGAACCCAACTGTTGAGTTGCGGTTAGTTGACCGGGGTGAAGAGAGGGAAGATTAAAGTTGGTAATTTGGGCCCCCGCGGTGAACCCGGGGCTCGTAAATCCCAACGATCTGCCGCGTTTGTCTGTGTTTGTGCTCTGCCTGTTGGATCACGGGTATCTTGAACTTGCTCCATCTCCAGAGGAGAAAGAACAATCTTAGATAGATCAAACAGGCTCTTTTTAATTTATGGCGGAACATTCACAGCATCGCAATACAAAGGAGAACTCAAACCCACCAGTTTTAAAGCACAGATTATTATTCAACACATGCATGCCTCTCACAAAAGTCCCAGTAATGGTTTCCATATGCTGGAGCGGGAGAGAGAGGTCCTGCCACCGCCTCCTCCTACCCGGCCCTGGCCTGCTCTTCCCCTTGTATCCCCCCCACCCCCAGTTTCCACCTCCATAGGTGGGACGGAAGAGGCAGGAAGGCCTCTCCGTTAACCTGTTCCCTGCCAGAGGACCTGTCATCTCTAGGCCTTTACTTGGAATGAGGGACACGCTCGTCTCGCTTGGTCAGATCATCCTGCTGCCCGAAACACTCCCTGCTGACGTCCGCAACCTGGCTCTGGCACCTGGGCTGCATCCGACCTCTTCATTACTGGCCTTCTCATTGACTCGGCACCACCGAGCCTGTGAACAGGAGCACATAATTGGGGGAAACAAATTCTCATCACAGACCCTCGGCCAACCGTCTCAGAACCAGGTGTGGCTGGTATGCGGGAGCGCTGCCCGGACCAAGGATCAGCTCTGGCTTCAAGATGGATGAACGGAGAGCTGCGCTCCGCTCACCGGAGCGGTGCGGCAGGGTGCGGTGCACAGACCCTCCAGCCCGCTCCTTCATTCTTCTCGTGTCCTGCTGAGCCCTCCGAGGAGGCATTTCTGACCTTTGTCTGCAGCAAAGTTAGTCCTTCCAGCCCCTCAAGTGTTCGTCACACACCCCTCAGCCACAGGAGATGCGTTTACCTGAAGAGGTAGCAACCGCTGGCACAGCTGATCTCAGTAGGAGGGAATCATGAATAATGGGTGACAGCTTCATACACTGGCACCCTGCAGCAGCAAGTACAGCACAACCTGGCATTGATGCAGGGAGGTCCCATCTTAACCACTGTTGTTGTTGTTGTTGTTGTTGTTGTTGTTATTATTATTATTATTATTATTATTATTATTAATAATAATAATGTCACTGAGTTTGTTGCTTTTTGCCAAAGCTGCTTACAGCGTTGCATTTTCATGCTAAGCTAATGCTTTACTGCTTTTACAGTATCATTTCAGAGTAAGAACCTCGATCGGGATCTTTCAGGTCTTTTCAGGTCCAAAGTAACAGCTCCAACCTCTGTTGCGCTAATTTGCTACCGCAGTTCGAAAGAAACGCTAATCCAGAATTGGAAACGTTAAAGTACTCGGTAGGACTCTTTGGTTCTGTGCCTCGTGCTTTATGTCGATAGCCGATCGGGCCCGGTCTGTCTCTCCTCTTCGGATTGAGCGGGTTGGGGCAGCGGCAGCCCAGTGGCTGTAAAGCCCAGACGTCTCCTCCGCTCAGATGAGGAGTCAGATCTCCGCTGCTGCCTAAAGGCCAAGCACCATACTGCGGGAAATTGAAAAGAAATGAAGTGTGTTCACTTGACCCGCGTGACCCTGTCCGCTGGAGCGGAACACCGGGGAGCAGCGGTCCTCCGCCGTTGGGGCTGGCCGGTGCGCAGGAAGGGCCCCGAACCTGGCCGTGGGGAGGGCAGCGGAGCGGAGTGGCACGGTATCAGCCCACGTGGACTCGGGCCCCGCACCGACAGGATGATGTTTCCCGCGAGCGTTTGGTAGCTCCAGTCTGCCGACAGACTCGGGATCGGGGGAACCGATTAGGTCCAGATTAGCGTAGGCTGATAAGAGATGGGATGGATACCCTGTTGGGCCCCACGTGAAGCTCGTAACCAGATAGGTGAGAAGATAAATTCGGCCCTCCGCCGCTCTCTTGGGTCACAGTCGCTTCTGTGATTAAGGTAGGTGCATATTTAAATAAATGAATACTGCAAGGAATTTGAGATATTAAATGAATTTATTGCAAGAACTGAATAATAAAAGCCTGATTTAATTGCAGAAAGTGAGTTCTGGCGAGGTCTTAGGGGAATAATCATTATAGGCATCACAAACTATAAATCCAAGTTAGATCCACCCTTACAATATGTAAATGTGCAGGTACGGTGCGGGTTCACGCGCTGCGCGTCACTGTTTATCCGTCTCTTTGTCGCGTCACCACTTCCGGTTACGTCTTCGTTGTGCAGCATCGCGAAAAATTTGGAACTCTTCTTTTAATTTCCCGCGGAATTCCCGGTTATTTTCGATTCGATGAGCCGCGTGAAAGCGGCGCGCTGGGAAGCGGCGTCCGCACGTGGAGGCGGGCCGCGGCGACGTCAACGGGTAGGGCGCTTCCTCCCGCCACCATCGCCACCGCCGCCACCTTCCCCCCCAAGTACCTCCTGCACCGGTGCCGGGGGGGGGGTCATTCTCCACAGGGAAGGTGGCAGATTAATTCTGTCGCCGTGAAAGTTCAGGAGCGAATTTGTTTGAGCGATTTGGACCGGAAGGAGGAAATAGCTTTTTTTTATTACGTAGTTTATTTATTTCGCCCCGGATGGTTTCGGCTCGGGAAGCGCGCGCCGACCGTCAATTCTCGCAAGCGTGAGATGGGCGTGGCCCGTCGCCGCCAACGGGTGCCGCTCGCTTCGGCCCGTGCTCGACACCATGCGAAGCTCTTTCCCTTCTTTTATTGGAGGGAAATGCAGCCGTGGCTGGAAAAAACACCAGCTTATGGCACATCCATAATAATTGCATTAGAAAACAGAGATGGGTTGATTATATTGTGCGTAATTGCTGTGGAAAAAAGTACTTTGTCCATTAAGACTTAATAGTAGTAATACTTGAAGAAATCCGATTAAGAGCAGTTTCTCAGACTGCATATTAAGGATCTCGGCGAACGATCGCAATTAAAAACACGGGCAGCGGCTGCTTTACGTGACGGAGGCGGCGTCCCCGGCGACCGGACGCGTCCCGAGGTCATCGGCAGGGGCGGCCCGCTCGGGCCTCCGCCGGGCCGCTGAATTATTTAGTCCGGCTGCCGGACGGTGGCGGCGGAGTCGGGTCCCGCGGCGGCCGGCCGGCGCCGCTCTCCCGCGCCGCGGCCGTTAGGGGAGGTGGGCAGGGGCTGCCGGGAGCGCGGCCAAGGGCCGGGGACTTTCCGAAGCCCCGTGACGCAACGCCCTTCCACCCAGCGGCGGCGAAGGAGTCCGATTTTTATTCAGATCAAAGTGCATAACTTTATTTTAATTAAAATAGAGAGGTTAGAGAAAAAAAGAAGAGAGGGCTGGAAACCAGCAACCCATTTTGCTATTAAGGAGAAATGTCAGGCGCAGTCGCGGAGCGATAGTGTGCGCGTGCCCCTTTGTTGTCCCTCCTGACATTGCAGGCTAATTTTTCATGGTTATTTGAACTGGAAAATGAAAGAGAGGTTTGCGATTATTTCCTATAAATGACAACACAATCGCATTACGCTTCAGTACAAACACAGAGAGGATATTGCTTTTTCATATTTCATGTGAAAGTAATGGAAGGGATATGCAAGAGAGGGGAAAAAGGAACAGAAAGGGGGAGAGAGAAATAATTCTGTGTTTGATTTGTATTACAAAACCAGCCTGATATGGAGAGAGTGAGCAGAATGCCGTCGTTCACCGTTCCTCCCCTCCTCCCAGCCCGACGCCCGCGTTTGCGGTCGTTCTCGGTCGCGGGCTGTCGGCGCGGTCACACGGAGGGGCAGTACCACCGGCGAAGCGGTCATCCCCAGAACATCCCGGCGTGGCCACAGCCCCAAGTCTGCCAGCTCCGAGACCACCGGCCCTATCCTCAGCCCCCATGGGCCTCTCCATCACACGCACACCTGTCACATCTTAAGACCACAGAACAGTCACTGCAGTCAGCGCTCCTTTCCCACAACCACAAATACGCATGCAGACCCCCCACAAACCCACCCGGACAGAGAGCCCCATGTTGCTTACATCACTTCTCCGAGGGCAGAATCCAGCCTTAAATAAATAAATATGAAAACCTCGGCTGTTTACATTAGTGGACAAACTTAAAATGTTGTTTCTTTTTAAATGATATTGATTAATTATTTGGTATTCATAAACCTTGAAAATTCTGTTTAATCTCGGAGGATGCTTTGAAAAGCAAACACCTGATGGGGATGCTGCGCTGAGTTTGCCGTGTGTGTGTGTGTGTGTGTGCGTGAGAGGTGAAATGTCCCGTCGCAGCTCGTGCAAAGGAGCTGGAATGCCTGTAATCGCTCGGAGGGGGCAAGCTGGACACCACACACACACACACACACACTCTCTCTCTCCACGGACACATTGATTTTCTGAGCTAATACCTCCACAGACTGATCCACCAGCAGATAGATGCACTACAAAGATATGCAAATGGCAGAATCGATAAATCGACGGTCCCACATTTATTTATTTATTTATTTATTTATTTGGTTTTTCAGATGCTCGACTCTACGAGTCCACGGCGTCCAAAAAGAAATGTAAACAGATAAGGAGCCGTTAATGGACACAGATGCGTGGCTCATGTTTTGGAAGTTAAAACGCACGTCAGCAACAGATATCAAGATCGTGGGCCCTTCTCGCAGCCTGTGCATGGACGCAAAGATGGCGGGTTCAAAGGGAAAAAAACACTCGCATTGATTTTCCTGTTTTGTTTTTGCAGCTGCAGAAAATACACAAAATAACGCGTCCTTGGGTATGGACGTGGGCTTGTCCGCGCTCTCAGTAGGCCCTCGCGTGCGCACGCTTGTGCACGGCAATAGCGCGGTGTGTGTTTTGCGTATTTGTGCTGTGTAATATAAGGTAATGGGTGTGTTTGTGCAGCGGAGGTGCGCTGGGACGTGGATGCGGCGAGTGTGTTCACAGCGGCGCCTAGGAATTAAAATGTGTTTGCGGGGACAGACGCACGTCGGGGAGATGAGCTATGAACAGAGGCGCTGTGACAGTTTCAGGTTATGTCATTTTTATGTGCTCTTTTTTTTTTTTTTTTGGTCAAATGAAAAATCAATACATTTTCTGGGTTATACATATTCACAGCCGTGGAGAGAGGCTCTGGGTGGGTGGGTCGGCCGCCTGTCACAACCGCGCCATCACATTTTCCGAGCCACTGGTGAATATTTCAGACTCTGTGCGATTGCCCCGGACGCCGGATGCTTTTTTCTGTTCTTTACCCCCCCCCCCCCCACTCCATTTCCCCTTTCCTTTCTGCCTGAGTGTACCGATCCCCTTCTCCGCACGTGCACAAATAGGTGAGAGAGAGAGAGACGTGGAAGGGCAAGATGAACTGAGGAGGAGAACGAGTGGCCCTGTCTGTCCCTTCTTTGTGTAGGAAAATGACCCCCAGGCAAAGGGGGGGGTGGGGGGCCGGTGTCCGGCACACTCGCAGGCCCCTGCCCAGCCTCTTAGCCCTCAGCCAGGCGGGGAAAAGCACAGCCGGGCCCCCTTTCTCTCCCAGAATGCCTGTTTGTGCATCTGTCATGAGGAGCCTAATGGCTTCCCATTGTATTGTTCCCGGTTCAGCACACTCGGAATGAAAGAAAAGGCCGAAAGCGGCGAATCGGCCGCCGGGCCGCGCGCAGGCCTCCGCCACAGGGCTCCGGCGCCTCCCGAGCTGAGAACCAGCGTTCGCAGGGGTGGCGTCACCAGCAGCGCTGCTTCCCTCTCCTTGGCCACGTACCTTCCTCATGTATTTTTTATTCCTCTTGCTCCAGAATACGCTGCACTTTATGTGATTTCAGCGCAAAAAGTATTGACATATTTTCCAATACGGAGCATTTAGGTCTGGCTTATGCAGGTATATTCATGACTTATGACTTTATTATTTATTTTTTTTTTTTTATTTGCTAATACAAGCAGATATTAACATGTAGGCTGTATCTGTGTGTATTTTTACATAACAGATATATTTGCACAATGTTGGCACATGGGGACATTCACAAATTAGCTGAAATGTAGAATTTTTAGTAATAGTAAATAATAAAAATAGGTAAAGTTATCTAGGCGACAGCATGTGGCGCAGTGGTTGGAGCTGCAGCCTTGTACTCAAAGGCCCTGGGTTTGAGTCCCATTCCTTGCTGTCGTGCCCTTTATTAAGGCACTTGCGTAAAAGGGTGAATAACTGCAAATGGCTTAACAATTCATGTGACCTTGGAGAAAAGGATCAGATAAGTAAATAAAATGTAAATACAGTCGGGTAGGTTTAGTAATTGTAGCGTCCGTTCTGCGCAAGCCGTCATCCAGCAAATAAGAGAAGGGTGCCTGGCTACCTTTTAGGCGAGCTCGACAGCCACCTTTGGTTCCAGCGTGGCCGCCAGTGGAACCCTGGGCAGCGGAGGTGAGATCCCGCAGCAGCTGCACAGCAGATGTCCCGCAAACCCAGCTTGCTGCCTGTTTATTAGCCTTTCTCTGTCAAAACACTGCGCACCGGGGGCGTCTTTCAGAGACGCGTTCGAACGAACCTCCCGTTACGAAGAAACGCCACCGGACGCGGTGACGTGCGTGATGTCCGTGACCCGCAGCCACCCAAGTGACCCCGATGTCCACCGAAGGAGCCGATGACTCCGACGGGCGGCGGATGGGGAGGGGGCAGCATTGTTCTAAGGCAGTGTGAGCTCTCCCTGCTGTTTGCGATTAACTTGCTATTTAATTTTTTTTTTTTTTTTTTTTTTGGCTATTAGCTGCCCCCCCCGCCTCCGGCACCCCCCACCGCACGGCCGCCCTCTGCTCCTCCTCGCCCTCCTCCTGTCCGCTGCGCTCCCCTCCCCTCCCCTTCCCCACAGAGACACAAAGTATTCATTCACATTTAGATCCCCTCGACAGCTCTTGAGGTCACGACAGGGCCAGTCGGGAGAGCGCTCCGGAACCCGGCTCCTCGCGCCGCCGCGCTGTGCTGCGCCCGGGATGCACCCGTTTAGGCCACTCGCTCAGGTACAGCTCGCGGTTGGGCGTTTGGGCGTTTGGGTGTCATGGATCCGCACACACAGACCATGGCTGTGAGAAGGACCTATGCACATGCAGCTCTGCGTGCGTGCGTGCGTGTGTGTGTGTATTGTTCATCTGACGGAAGGCGACTGTGTGATGTGAGCTGGTGTTTCTCTGTACACCCGAAGTGTTTCCCATTTAACTGGGATGTGCATTTCGTTCAATGTTTCGCCGTTCCTTTGTTTACGTTGCGTTTCTTTTTTTTTTTTTTTTTTTTTTTTTTTTTTTTTGTTTTCCGGCAAGAAACCATTTTGTCGAACATTGATGCTTTTTACATTATTTTAATCACTTTATACTTATTTGGACTGGAGCATGTTAGACACCGAGGCAATGTCACAACAAGATAACTTATAGAATCAGTGCTGTGGGTGTGTGAGAGAGAGAAAGAGAGAGAGGGGTCAGCCCTGTGGTTTTGTGTTTTTACGAGTTCCACTCTCAAAAAGCTCACTTTACTCTCTTTCCTGACCCATGTGCCATTTCTGACCAGGTGGAAGGGCCCACCCCCCGGGCCCACCCCCCCCTTCCCTCCCCAAGCAGGGAACTCTGGGTATCTCAGGAGTGGGGCCGGGTGGTGGGGATGTGGTGATGTTCTTCGTGTTGCGGCGCAGAGCAATGAGTAGGGTGCTAGGTTTCGCTGGGGGGGGGGCACAGAGGTGCTGATATAGGGAGCACACAGCAGCTGAAAGCCCCCACGGTGGGGGCTGTGTCTCATTGTCCCACGATGCACTCCTGTCACTTTCATTTTCCACTGCGGCGTCCCGGCTGGGGGCTGCTTTGATACGGAGACGCCAGGGAGAGCGAGGCCCTTTTCAGCAGCGGCCCAAGAAAGAGACGGAGCGGCCGCCAGGTGTGAAACGCGATTGCTGCTTTTATCTGACAGCGCTGTTCTGAGGAGGGAACAAGCCTGGCCACCGGCCCCGGGACCGAACTGCGGAGACAGACCTCAGGAATGAGAGAACACACAACTCCTCCTTAAAGCCATTTCGATGGTTAAGGTTTAGTGCCGTAGAGCCCAGTTCGCCAGTAAGGGAGGGTATGGAGGTACTGTGGTTTATCATTGCCACCTTCTGAACGTCTTTGGGCTGCAAGCACAGAGAGAAGATGAGCGGGATTTGAACTTATACCTGACCGCGCAGCTGTGAGACACTGGCATTACCTGCTGCACTACAGTGCTGTCGTGTGCAACCGAGGCTGGAGCATCAGTGATGGTGGAGATGTTTCTTCTGCCCTCATCCTGCCTCCTAGAGTAGGAGTTGAACCCAAGTGCTGCCGGTGCCTCTTTCTCTCTCTCTCTCACGGCTTCCTGCGCTCTGTCATGCGAGTTTATCCTGACCACACAAGACATGGACTATGCCCCTTATCTGGATGTCCTGTGACCCCCCCAGCCAGTGTTTATTAGGGCTGGCGTCCCTGGAATCTTCCCATTATCTCAGCCAATCCTTCAGGTCCTGGTCTTCGTCCCCATGTGAACTTCCTGTCCGGCAGCTTCTTTCCACGACGTCTGTCAGTAGTACCTCTCTCTCCCACATGTGCATCTCTCTTTGTGTGTGTGTGTGTGTGTGTGTGTGTGTGTGTGTGTGTGTGTGTGTGTGTGTGTGTTTTCTCCCAGCTTGTGTAGGGTGACACCTATGGGCCTGTCCGCACCTCTGCACCCTGAGCAAGTGGGCAAGTGGGAGAGGAAAATGGAGCCACAGACCAGGATTTTGTGTGTGTGTGTGTGTGTGTGTGTGTGTGTGTGTGTGTGTGTCGGAGACACTGGGACAGCGTCTGACCCTTACTTCTTCTCCGGTTGACTCCCTTCACGCCACTAGAGTCTGCTTCCCCGTCGGCCTAGTTTACGCACCTGTTGTGCTGACGGAGATGCCAGAAACCGCACGCACGCACACACCACAGGTTTCCTCAGCCGTCCCATGCTCCTCTCCACGCACACTACACGGCTTTTCTAATCTTTTTACTGCTCTCTGCTCATTGGAGCAACTCTTCTAATGAGATTAAAGCAAAAGTTTAATATCATTGTATGAGGAGGGTTAATAAGGACAATTAATTACCCAGCATTCCTCAGGCTATTGTCCTTTATATTTTTGAGATTTGAGCTTGAAATGGCCTGTTGCCATAGCTTTGAGTGTTTCTAGTAATTTGCTCCCCGCGTTAATCTGCAGCCGTGCTGTTTCACCCGCGCCGCTCCTATTTGCAGCCTCCCGCTAGGCCACTCGCGACCTTTCATTAATTCTCGTTGGCCGACATCCGGCCGCCGCTCTCCGCGCTTTCGGCCGCTCCGCCGCTCGCGGGATTGAGTTACCGCGCTTGCGCGCGGCTCGGCCTCGCGTGTCTCGAGGAGGAGGAGGACAAACGAAGACGGCGAGAAGCGCTTGGGGGTGGGTGGGGGGCCGTAGATCCGTCTGGAGAATGTTAACGCGCCGACCGTTGTCCTCGGTTACGTGGAGCAGAGGATGGATGGGGGATCAGATCTGAGGATTACAGCAGAGTTTCCCCACAGGTCGTGGGCAGCTCTCAAATCATAATAGCGCCTTTTTAGGGTATAAAACTTACTTGGGGATTATTCCGTAATCGGCATGTGTCTGCTAGGGTGCCCCATCCTCATTTTCTGACGGTTGCCCAGGTTTACAGCGGATGCAGTGGGTTCTAATCCCGGGGAACTGGTGCGGCCTGCAGCCCCCTCCCCCGTCTCCCGCTGTGAACAGGAGTTGAATGTTGCCCTGGAAACGTGCTCAATAATAAAATTTAAAATATATATATATATATGCGCGAGCGGGATCTTGGGAACGCTTAAATGTGCTTTTTGCTCAGAGCCAGTTATCCCACTTAAATACCTTTAACATGGGATCGGTGTCTGCGGAGCGGCGATGCCTAACGTCGTAATGCATGCAGCCATCATGGGTGCTGGACCGCGGTGGCTCCCATCTCCACACGGAAGTGGACGGCAGCATCCAGATAGGGTCACAAGGTCACTTCTGCAGGGTTCAAGGCTGAGCGGTGGCACCGTGGCAACGGCGTGGTAATGGAGGTTGCTTCCAGTTAACCCAGAACGTGAGGAGACCAAAGTACCGCGGGTCAATTGCTGCCACGGGGTCGGAAGTGAAGGGCGGCAACGGTGTGTTGGGACTCAATCTGAGGTGCTGAAGTCAACAGCGGTCTCGGAAACTGCATTCGCCCCCGCCGTCCTCCTCTTTTCGGCATTTATCAGCCCTAAATGCTTATTAAATTGTTGTTCCTTGATTTTCTAAAGACATTAAGGAAAGCTGGAAATGTGTCCGTTTTCCTGGTGTTTTTATCGCCTTTGGCTGCTTGTGCCGCCGAATACAGTTGGCGACCACGGACGGTTATGGCGATCGCGTGCGTCAGCGTCGTAGGCTGTGTGGCAAAGATGCTGCTTGTCCGGTGCAGGGTCACGGTGGTCTGGAGCTTATTTCGCAAGGAGGGATGGTGCACCGGTCCATCACAGGACAATCATACGCACACAAGGGCTATCTATTCAGTGTCACCATTCCACCATGGGCCAGAGCCCCTTGCAGAATCTCACGCGGGATAGCATACACGCTCTGCAGTGACCGCATCGGTTTCAAACCCACGTCCGAATCCACGTTCCCGAAGCAGCTCGCCACGTCACCCCACACGTACGATACGCTGTGTAAGTGTCATTTTTTTCATCATTTTACCACTCTTTGAGGCCCATGATGCCATATCCTCGCTCCGCGTACTTTTGCTGTGTGGAATTGACTGGAGGGATAAATATTTGAGCAGGATATTTTTTGTTATTGTTGTCGCGTTGTCAATATATCAATAGTGTGATGGATAGAGACCGAAGTGTGGAAGCATTTTCAAAAGAACATTTAAGTACATTTGCTGGGAATTAGCTGAGTTGTGTAATAACTGATAGGGTGTTATTGACGGGCGGCTCAGTTTGCTGTCGGCCAGTCAATGTCGCCACGTTTTGGCCGCGCTGTTTTTTTAAACAAACTTCACGGAGGAGTGCGGGTGCGGGAGGGGTCGCGGCCCCCGAATAAACAAGATTGATGGTTGTTACCCCCCCCCCCCCCCCCTTTTACCGATGACATTATTAGTTATCCGTTGTTTGGATTCCATTGCTTTTAAATTGCCTGAGCGTCCACCGCAGGCTTTTAACCTGACCCACGAGAGGGCAGAAAAATGAGTTGCGGACACGAAATATGATTTTATTTTGCGCTACCTGGGCAGATGTGCAGTGCGGCACCGCCGCTGCAGATGAAACGTAATGACGTGCATTCGCGCCGTGGTCTCGCTTTAATGGAGGAATCGGGGCGCAGTTAAGAGATGACTTTGGATTAGATGCGGTGTAGCAACCGCCGCTACGTTTTTAAGTCTTTTCATCAGCATTTTAACTTCATCCCAAAATCTCAGACACGCCGGAAGTTCCGGGGCGTCGCCGTTGCGCCGCAACTTCCCTCCCCGTCTGTACTTTCTTTGCGGTGCGATGCTTGTTGCCGAGGGCCCTTTGTCCGCCGCGTGCTTTATTATAACACACCGTGAGCGCGGAACATTAGCGCTGTGTGTCGGCCCTGTTTGTTTTCCATCAGCTTCCCTTTCAGGCCAAGGTCACCATTATAAGCTGACTCCTCCTTTGTGTTCTCACTGTTGGCACCAGCAGTCCCACTGTTGCCCGCATTGTTTCTCCCGCCGCCTTGTCTGTATTTAACTTTTTCCTTAACATACTAATTTTAATGGGTATATTCATATATTTTCTCTAGGGTGCACAGGAAGAATAGTCCAAATGTATTCCGGAATGCATAAACAGGCTTTGCGATAATCAATTCTTTTCCCGATGGATTCCTTCAATCAAAAGAAATTATTAACGGCATTTGTGGAGATGGAACGGGGAGGGGTGGGAGACAGAGAAATGCCGTGTCTCTTTGTCTCGTAACCTTGCAGCCGGGTGTCAGCGGATGTGTTCCACTGGAAGCTCCCGTAGAGAGAGAGAGAGAGAGAGCGAGGGAGAGAGAGGGAGAGAGAGAGGAGGGGGGAAAAAACTGCCACCGTCCCTTTAAGAGCATCCACCAGTTGTGATGGAGTGGTGATTTACATGTCCCCTCATCTCCTCCCCCTGCAGGAGAAGTGAGTGAGGATGTGGAGGCTGCCAGTGAGACGGCCACAGATCAGGAGGACCAAACCAAAGAGCCCGAGAGTGGGGGGGATAAGGAGCCCACCAAAGGGACAGGTAAGATCCATCGTCTCGGTGGCTTCGCTCCGCTGGGGAGGGGGGGGGTGCAGATTTTGGGGCTGGACACTTGTCTGCAAGGAACAGGTGAAGGCGCGGTTCAGGGGTCTACTGCTTGAGGTGCTTCCGGGGGGGGGGGGGCTTGGAGATCAGTTGTCTGTGAAATTATCAAAGGCCCCATAGCCAAAGCATTGCCAGAGGATAACAATAAGTCCTGCTTCTGCCGGTCCCCAGGATGCAGTATTGGCTCTTACGTGGACCAACTGGTTGGATGCTTGTTGAGACGTGGACCGCTGGCTTCTATCACTGTCATGTGTTGCGGCCCTGTGCCGCAGCTGGCCATGGGTGTGTGCGTTAGCGAGCATCTGCTGCCTGCACAACTTCTTCTGTGAGCATGAGGTCAAGCTCAACACATCTCAGAGGAATTTTTATGTGCTGGAGTATTTTCTTCTTGAGAAATATGAGGGCAGGTGCGCGTCTGGGAATGCGCCGCTGCAGGGGAGCGCCTGTGGCCCACGGTGGCCGATTGCCCGGCTGACGTCGGTCCTCCGTGCCAAGGCCTCGCTTGCGGGTTTCCTTCTGTTAGGGTGCGCGACTTCAGTCCGGCTCCTCGGAACCCTTTGGACACTCCCCTCAGCCAAAGGTGCCGCCCGCAACATTGTGGGGACGCGGCCCGTGTTGACACAGTCGGGCTTAGTTTGTACAAGTTTAATCGCAGCTACTGTTTAAATACTCTCAGCCTCTTTCTTCTGTATTCAACTGCTAATATCATGCTATTAATCCAGGATCCTTTACATAAAGTAAATACACTTTAACGTACAAAAATGCTCTACACATTAAGTATTGGCGGGAGATACCGGTGTACAAAGAAAGACGGGTTTGTGACAAATGTTGAATTGAACTTGTACACCAAATATGAACATCTAATAAATGCTATACGGAACTTTTTTTGTATATCGCCGTGTATACGTCTTCTGAGACACGCTTACTTTATTTTTGTAATTTCATTCATCTGATGTTTTTCTCCACAGCACTTGCAGCGTGAGGTTTGCCCACTAAACCCTAATGCAGATTTACCCATGTATACAGCTGGGTGATTTTTTTAAGAAACTTGGTTGAGGGATTTGAAGTTGTGCCCTCGGAGCTCAAAATGAGAGCTTTAAGCACCGCTGCGCCAGGTGTATTTGTTCCTTTTCGGGTTTTATATCGCGTGACTTTTGCGCAAGGCGTTCTGGTGATGAGTCCAGTAAGATGGGTGCAGCGGTACAAGTCCACCCGGTTGGGCCCTGAACACAGCCCATGGGCAGGAGCTGGACACCGGGCTCCTCTGTTCGCTCTCTGAGGCCTGTGCTAGACTGCAGCTTATTCCTCGGGAAAGTTAATTTGAGCTGCAGAAGCCAAGGCTTTTGAAATGTCTTTGATTCGGTAACTTTTTGGAAGTTGGCGGAGTTGTTTTTGTTCCGAGGAGAAGCGGCGCTGCTCTTTAATGGAGGAAACGAAAATGTTCGCGCCTGCCTAAAAGTTGCTAAAAGTATATTTTAACATAACAAAATAAAGCACTTTAAAGAGCATTAAAATGAGCAGCGCGATTAATAATTCACTGTTACCTGTGGTGCTCAGGAAGACGACTGCGGAGGAGCTTCTTTGAAGGACGTGCAGGTTAGCGCGGAGGGGCTCCATTTCACAGCCCCCTTGTGTCACAAGTTAATCACCAAATAAGTGTGTTTCGCTGTTTTCACCGGGGAAGAACTGCAGGAATATGAAAAATGCACAGGTTCTCAGCTACTTATTAGCGGCCTGTGGTTAAAAATGGAACCCATTTGTGGCTGAGACGGTCTGTTGGGGGCCATCGGGGGCTGGGGTTGTAGGAGGACTGGAACCCAAAAGCTCTTCAGGCCAGGAACACCGAGGCGCTCGTGGTTTTAACAGACGGTTTTTGATTCGCCGTAGGTGGCGCGGCGGTCAGAGTCGTCTCCTTGGCGCTCGAAAGGTCCGGGATTCGAACCCCGTGTCTCCCACCATCGATCGAGTTACTTAGCCTGAACCGGTTCGGTAAAAATTACCTGGCTGCATAAACAGGTGAATAATAATAAGTCACGCAAATCTTACATTGTAAGTCAGCTTAGTGAAAGAATGGCTGAATGACACAGCTGTGTGCGCTCTGGTCTTCGCATCGGTGTCGGGCCGTTTGAGACAAACCGCAGTGCGCGTTCGAGCCGCTTTCCGCAAAACAGCGCCGGTCATTCACACGCTGTACATCCTCCGAGTTGCTCCTCGCAGGGCCCTGATTTAATAGTTGACCCTGAGAGCAAGGTTCTGGGAGCAAATGGAAATGTGGCTTATTTAACCGATAAATAACCCGATGACGGTCGCTGCTGTTTAGCCACCTGCCTTAATAAGCAAACTGGGGGCTCCTTCTGTTGGAGAAATATTTATACACTGCTTGCCCCGAGTGCTCCCAGAGGCCCCGCCCCCAGCGCACCGGACAACCCAGCACGGCGGCTCGGGTGAAATGGAGCGAGGAGCCGCAGCGGCCTTCAGGAGAGAGGCTATTAATGCAGGAGCACAGACTGGCGGGGGGGTGCGGGGCCAGCTGAGGGGATGTTAATACACTTTAGTGCTGGGAGGGACACTTGTATAGAATTTCTAATATTTAACATAAATGTACTGAGATGGTTGTACCGAGAAGGGGAACGTGGTGGGTCTTAATCAGTTTAGGGCCCGAGTAATTCCTCCACCCCCTCCCTCCACCTTTTGCGCTTCTAAATTGCTGACCATGGAGAGGGAGAGAGAGCGAGGGAGGGGGGCGGGGGATATTAGAGGGCAAGTCGTCCGCAAGGTGACAAAGTGGCCTCACCTCCACACATTAGAACTCGAAGGGCAGGGAGCGGCAACAACAGCGCCCCCTTTCTGTGGTCGACAGTGGCAACGCGAGAGGGTTCCTGCACCTGCTGAGAATACAGGTGTAATGGGAATTCGGGGGGGGGCGGGGTCCGTATATGCGCCGCTCCGGTGTGTTTGGACGTAGCCTCTTTGCGGGAAAAGGGACGCCAGACGCTGCTCGGAGTAATAATCTTTTACGGCAAAATCCCCTTTTTTGGCTGCTGCTTTGCAAAGCCTCTTGTAAGGTGCACTGTTAATACCGTGTAACACACACCGCTGCCACGGCGTGCAGCTTCCACATCACAGCTGGCTTCCTCGGAGTTAATCCACACACGAAGCTCCCTGCGCTGAAAGGTGCGGGAAGGAGCGCCCCGGCTCTCCGCGCCGCCCACCGTAGTCGTGCGGGCAGCTGGCGCCCGGTCGCATCCTCGCGCCGCTAAATCCCCTGCCTCTCAGCGCTTCCCTTTCAGACGCTCTGATCCAAGCACAACGGCCTCACGGGCTCATCTCCGCAGTCGCTTGCCGCACACAATTATGCATTTAAACACGGGATGAGTGTCCTCGTGTGGAGTTGCTAGATAAATGTTTATATATTCATATCATGTCCTCATGCAATACGAGCACTTGACATTTCTAGAATTATATTTCCCTTTGTCTTTGAAAACAGCATTCGGCAAATTGTCCTTGTGCAAACCCCCCTCCCTGCGATTCGGCAGACGGCGAGCTTCGGCACCCGCGCGTGTCGTCTTAAGGTGAACACGGATTATTTTCCCCCACAACGCCATCCAAAGATGAATATTGCAACGCGCTACTTAATATGTCTTTTAATTTCTCCGTTTGAGGCTCGCCGTTGCGGAGGTTATGCCTGGTGGGGCCGCGTGCCGGATCTCCCCGTGTAGCCCAGCAGCCGTGTCATTAATGAGCGCGGGCCCGTATACCCGGCGTAGCAAAGGATGATGAACTGGGCCGCGCAGCCGGGCCGGCGCAAGTCGCTCGCTGTAATTTTCTTTATTTAAAATTAATTGATGCAAAGTAATTACCTGAGACGTATAAGGTGGAATGGAATATAAGAGAACATCGCTTTGGGCAGCAATGCGGGTGCTAGATTAAAAAAGACGGGCGGGGGGGCGGGGTATCCCTTTATTGTCGGCGTACTGTACATATTAAAGAGGGGCGACCCGAAGCTCTGGAGGGTACGACCTCCGCTTCCAAATTAATGGCACGGCAGGTAGCGCCGGTGCCTCGCGGCATCTGGATAGCACGGTGGGGCCTGGGTTCCGTTCCTGTTTCCCAGTGGCGGCCTGCACCGGTGGCAGGGCTGTAAAGGAATTTTAAAAAGTGTGACCTGGGCAGAAGCTGGGCTACGCTACAAGTATTTTGCTCTGTGGGTGTAGCGAAAAGGCAGCATCTCTGACATGGAAGCAGCTTTGCTTTCTATATATTTTCTGTTTTAACACCCTGGCTCCACTGGTAGGTTTATGAACATAGAACTCAGGAAACAGTGCAGTGGGAACATCAGCTTTAATGTTGGTACGCCTGTATTCACATAGCGCTCCCCAGTAACACCCCACAACAGGTAAACACAACTGTGTACAGGTGTGTGTAGAGGGGTAGGTGTTTGATCTAAAAAAAAGTACCCACCTGGGTGCTAAATGCCTTTGGTACGACCCTGCTGCTTGACTTGTGTGGAGTTAGCATGGGTTTCTCTCCAGGTGCTTGCACAGTCCAAAGATGTGTGTCTCGGGTGACCTTTGTGACCTTTAAATGGCCTGTGTGTGTGTGCGCGTGTGTGTGTGTGTTAGTGAGAGACACTGCTCTGGTATAGATGTGTGAATGATTGTAGGGAGGTTAGTGTAGCGTATCTGGCACGGTTAGGCAGGCAGGGTAAAGGTGTCGGCTAAATACTGCGCCGCGTTCACTGCACGCCGCTTCGGAGAAAGGCATCTGCTAAATGAACAAATGTAAATGCGATGGCGAAACCGGTGCAGCAGCAGCTGTGTGCCGCGTGTCATTAAGCACTGGGGGAAACCGCAGCGGGACGGAGACCCCGAGGGGCACGTAGGTCCAGCCTGTGGGTTTGATCAAAGCAGCAGAGGTTCACAGCCAGCAGGGGGGTCATCGCTGTCGCGTGGAAGGAGAGCAGCTGAAGGTGCTGAGATCGCAGCTCCCGTGCTCGGCCTCCGTCGGGCATGCGGGCGCAGAGAATGGATTAAACCCGCAGCACAGCTTCCTGGGGACACTGTGGCTTTGGACTGCAGCACCACAGGAAATGTGTCCCCCCCCCCCCCCTTTCTTCGTTTCTTTGTTTTCTTCTATCAACCCCCCCGAGTCTCATTCACGGCGGCAGGGTAGCGCAGTCTCCCAGGGTATCGCTTTCCAAGGGCACCGCGGTAATGCGACGATGGCAGCTGCGATTGCATTCCTGGAAGATTTCGGTGGCGCAAAGATCTGTTGTGCTAATTTAAAGTGTGTCGGTCAGTTGCTCGAGTTGCGGCGCAGCCCTCCCCCCACCCGCCAACCTTGACAGCCACCCAACCCCTCCGCCGTCACCTCCTCTTTGCACCCGAGGCTCACGGGCTCAGTCATGCGCCCCTGCTGCAGTAGGTGAGGAAAGGTGCCAAAGTCCAATTCACTTACGGGACTCGATAGCTCTGGCGCCCCCCATTTACGGAAAGGAGCCATGAATTAATAATCACCTAATTGACTCTTAAGATTTCTTTCTGCTCTGCCTTTTGCGCCGCAAGACGAAAGTTCGCTCTCCGGCCTGTCAGATCACGTTAGCCGGGCGCCTATTAAAGGACCCTCTGGGCCGCTGTCCCTGACCTTTGACCCTCCGGGGTCATTTCTGACCAATCGGGAGATGTCCTGCCGATTAGAGGACGAGAGGACGGTTAAGGTTCTGACCCGGTCCTCTGCACGGTCATTCAGCTGTGGGTTTAGTACTTTGTGGTTCACAAACCAAACGGATCTGTTGTGGCACAAGGTCACCGAACGTCTCCCCGGGAAACCGGCGTCTCGGAATGTTCCAGAGTACCGCACGGGCGTAAAAAACGGATAAAAGTTGGGCGGGAAACACGAATGCTCGATGCGATCGTTTTATGGAGGATATTAAACGCAGAATTGGCAACTGGGTCAAGTATGACTGATATTTCCTAGTAGCTCAAAGTCATGAGTAAGGTCTTTCTGAGATTTGTTCCCTGTGCTTTTCTGAGGACAGCAGCCTGCTGTACTCGCACAGCCAGGCAGGATGCTCCTTCAGACACGCGACGGCAGTTTCCTTACTTTTCCGGCACGTTCCCTGCCTGGTGTTGTGGGAGCTTTTTTTTTAATGACGGGAGCGCTCGGCTTCAGTCGGGAGACTCAGAGGAGAAGCGCTTCGGCCAGTCGAGCGGCATGTGGTGTCCCGGTGGTGTGTGACACAGACCAGCTGTGTCCCCGCTCCAGACAGCTGCGCATCAGGTCTCCTCCACCGTTCCCAGGAAGTTCCCCAGCCGCGCTGTCCCGCGCTTTGCTCTAACAGGACCGGTACCGCAGTGTGTACTGTTCACAGACCAGCTGGAAACTATTCAGTTGGGACCGAATTGGCTTGGAGAGAGGGTCCGGGTGTGCGCTTACCATTGGCCACAAGGTGGTATAGCGGCTACGGCCGCCATCTTGGACTGGAAGGACCTAGGTTTGAAACGCACTCCTGCCCTAGTACTGTTGGTCAAGGTCCTTTACTTTGCCAAATTGGCAAAGTAAAAATCATTGTACGTGGTTGCACAAATGCCAGCTTTAGAGAAAAGCGTCAGCTAAATGAATGAATAATTGTAGTAGTTTTGTTTTTCGGGCTGCTTACCGTTGCTTATTCAAATTATACTCGATTACATTTGGTTGAACGTGATCTTCAGCACTCCGGTTTGTGCCCTTTGTCTCCCAGGTCATCTACTAGGCCTTTACTAACCATCATTTCAATGACTTGGTCCATTCCACTTATAGTGTTAGGTTTATGTACCAGGCAGCTTACGGTGATTTACCCGTCTGTACACCGAGCGGTGAGGGGTGGCCTTTGTGTCTGAGAAGCGCTGCACAGTCGGGCTGCTGCGCGCCGCTGTAGTTTCCCAGAGGCCCCGTGGGCTGGACGCTGGCGCTGGGTGACGGTGGCACTTTGAAGTGGAGCAGCAGTAGGAGACAGATGGGAAGGAGGCTGCCTGGGCTCGCAGGGGCAGGGCTGGCCGAGCACCACGGCGGCTCTTGGGGTGCAGGGCGGAGGGGGCACCACCGAGGAGGGGGGAGGTTAATTCCCCCAAATGGGAGGTTCTTTTGTTTAACATTTCCTTTGTTTATTGGTGGATGTGTTTAATGGGATTGAGGCTGACCGGACCTAATAATGGCTGGCCGGCTGATCCCCGCGTCTCCAGGAGATCCAGCGGGCAGCGCTAACAAAATGAGATCCCCGCTGCGTAATCAGCTCAGCTGTCCCGAGCCTCATTGGACCTGACATTTTAATGTCTGGGCCCAGAGTGTGGTCAGCACTGCTTATCGCACCCTTTCTACCCCAGCCCTGTGTGCAATTTGCCCAAGTAGGACTGTACAAATCGGGCCAAATTTAACTCTTTATGGCCTTGTTACGAGCCCGCCAGACACCCTCTCAAGTTCCACATTAAATTCTTTCCAGTAGTGGGTGGAAGAACCTTTTGAACCCCGCAGCACCGATTCTGGCTCCGCGCACGTTCGGCCGCTTTAGGAGGCCTGGCTTAGCAAAGTATTTTTACCCGCTGGCTGCAAGACCGGTCTGCCTGCGGCGCCGGCGTCCACGCTTCCGTCGAGCCAGACGAGCAGATTCCTGTTCTGTCCACGTGCTGCTGCGGAGCGCCTTGCGGAGGATTAGCCGAGCGCAGTGGCCTGCCAGCCAGCCGGCTGCGAACCGGGGGCAGTCTAGGCTCTCTGCTGTGATTGATAACTTGCCTGTTGCTCGGTGTTTTCCTCTCTGTGTGACCGTCGCCGGCTCTCCACCAGGTCCTTAGCCGATCCTCGGGTGCTCTCCGTTCCTCGTAAGTTCGCCACCACCTTCGTGACTCGGGCCGGTCAAAGCACCCAGAGAGGAGTCCGCAGCAGATGCTGCGATCCTCCGTTTTTGAGACCCCCCTCTTATTGCTCATCGCTTACTGCTCTTTTTGTGAAATGGTTGTAAAAATTACATTTTTACTGCAGGTCCTTGGACTGCATTTATGGGGTGGAGCGCAACAATGAGCTAGCCAAGCTCTTTTGCGGGGCTCGAGGCGGAGAGCCAGGATGCGTGGAAAGGGACTCTGGATTGAGCGGGGTTAGAGCGCTACCACCAAGTGAGATCCGGGGCCATGTGCCCGGCCCACGGAGGTGTGTTGGAGGAGGCGTCCCAGTGCAGAAAAATTCCAATTAAGTCAAGAGTTGCTTTGGCCCTTGCTTGCTGTGTCGGCACAAAGCGTGGGGGATTTACGCAATAGGGGTCAAGCTATAGGTCAACGCTTCCCCTGGGCTTTTAAGGGATTTTTGGGCTCCTGCACCTCCACGGTCTTACTGCCCAGCATGCATTTTCTTCATCCCTAATGGCAATACCTGAAGCCTCCTGCTATCCATTCCGCAATGCTTTAAATTTGAAAGTTGTGAACGAACAGCAAACTTGGTAATGACACGATGAAGCCTGAGCTCTTTGTCCTTCTATCCGGTGCCTTGCGCCTCCCCAGTCCTCCACCTCTTCCCAACTCGTGGTTTTTATTTATTTATTTGTTTAAACCCTCCCTTAGTTCAGGGCTCAGCATTTGGAAGGAATGTCTTTGCCCTCGCTGTAATATGTGGGATAAGTTGCTAGGATACCTTTT
Source organism: Heterotis niloticus (assembly GCA_018136845.1). Lineage (NCBI taxonomy): Eukaryota > Metazoa > Chordata > Actinopteri > Osteoglossiformes > Osteoglossidae > Heterotis > Heterotis niloticus. Next base: position 4,158,880 of record CM030904.1, read on the forward strand.
ACTGAGTGTGGTAATGGGTGAAACAGCTTGCAGTAAAAGCAATGTTTAAGATAGACAAGGTGGGTAACTCTTTGTTAAAAGCCCCAGAGTGGATTGCTGATCAGACCGGCAGGCATGTCGGAACCCAGCCTCACCCCATCCTATCCCCTCCGGGCCTGGCCTGTCCAGAGTGCGGCCCGGCCCCGCACAGCCACCTTCCCCGTCCCAGTCCACGACCACAGCCTCTCCTCATCCCCCTTGTTCGCGGCACCGGGTACGAACGCGCGTCTGTTTACTCGGCACCGACTCGCACCGTGCTTCCAGTTCACCTCGCAGATGGTGCTGTTTCCCCGCAAACCGGCGCGGTAGAAGAGTGCCGAGATGAAAGAAAGCAAAAGTTGTTACCCCAGAAAGTCAATCACACGCTCAGTTGGCTCGGTGAGTAAAGTGGCTGCCGACGGAAGTGATGCCGGCGTTGCAGACTGACGCGGGTGTGTTTACCTTCACGTTGGATTTGATGCTCTGTAGATATTTGCCTCCTGTTAAGCTGAGTACACCCTTCAGCGCCGCCCGTAACTCAGCCATCACTTCAAACAGAGCGAGTGAGACCGAAAGCTGTTCAACACGGTAAACTAATGTTTTGATTAGTTGTCTCTCGCGGTGTGTGATACAGCGCGGATCAGACCTTGGGAGAGACAGACGGTGTCTTCTCCTCTTTCGGGTGGAAAACGGCTTGGGGTTGGGGGTGCCTCGCTCTTAAATGCACTTTCATCCTGCTGGAAGTAAAATTAAGAACAAACGTTTCAAAGCGCTCGCTCACCGGCTCGGCTCGCGCCAAAGCAGCCCGGTTTTGTGTCCTGAACTGACACGCTTCTTCCCGGCTCCATTTCCTCAACAGCGGCGGCGGCGGCAGCATCCAGCCAGGTGGAGCGAGAGCACGCAGCTTCCCCGCTGCCATCCAAACGGCCGCGGTCAGGGTCAGGGGCGAGCGAGAGCCCCCTCTCCTCTAAGCGTCCCAGGACGGCGGAGAAGTGCTCTGGAGAACAGGTGAGCGGCTGCACTCTTAAATGTGGGCGAATAAGAGGGAAAAAAAAAACAAACAATAGCGCCAAAGAAACTCTATGACGTGTGGATTTCGACCCCCCTTTCCACCCTGCTCTTGTGCCAAGCAGCCAAGTGTCACTCCACTGTAGGCAGCGTTCTGTGTCAGTGGTTTGAAATCCATTGAGGGTAGCGTATGAATTTCTAAGGAAATGGGCTAAATGTAAAAGTAATGCTTTTCCGCGTTGCCTTCCGCACCCGTTTTTTTTTTTTTTCGCGATGATCGTCTCTCTCGCTTTCTGCTGCGGCTGCATTGATAATTATGTAAAAGGTGGAAAAATCGATATGGGTGTTCGACAGCCGAGAGGGCTGCCCACGCTCTGCCAAGGCCGCCGCGCGCACCCGCAGATCCACTGATGCTTGCGTCGCCCCGACCCCCTCCTGCGCAGGTGTACCAGTGCCCCTACTGCAAGTACAGCAACGGCGACGTGAACCGCATGAGGATGCACGTGATGACGCAGCACTCGGTGCAGCCCATGTTCCGCTGCCCGCTGTGCCAGGACATGCTGAACAACAAGGTGCACCTGCAGTTCCACCTGACGCACCTCCACAGCGTGGCGCCCGATTGCGTGGACAAGCTCATCGCCACGGTGAGTGCGCGTGTGTGCACGTGCGCGTGCCCGCAGGTCAGTGTGTTCCTCTGTGGCGAGACCAGGGACTCCCCCTGCTGGGACCTGAGGTCTCCACACACTCCTGTCCCTCTGCTGTGGAGACCTGAGAGACGTTTAGAGGAGACACTTTGAGATCTTCCTACTTTATCTGCTCTCTCGCGTTCAGCAGAAGCAGCCAGCACCCGTGAGCCAGTGTCCTTTTGGTCTCCGTTATGTGTTTCTTGGCCTCTTACTTGGTTTCCTGCTTTTGATTCCTTCCCCACTGCTTCAGCCTGTTGAACGTCATAGGTTTGGATGCTCGGGTCTCGTCCTGGGTGAAGTCCTGATCCTCTTTACATCCTTAACTGCAGTGTCACCTTCCTGTCTGCAATTAATACGATTTTAAAATCTCACTTTAAAATGTGGCCCAGTGCGGCGTCTTGGTCCATCTTGGTGGCATAAGGCAGCGTACACGCTGGACAGCACACTTGTCCACCATAGGGCAGTCTCTCGCTCTCTCTAACACACACACACACACACACACACACACACACACACACACACACACTCTTATTCAGCAACACAGTACATTCAATTTGTTGCCCTCGGTTTGGTGGAAACCGGACTGTAGGAAGAAACCCAGGCAAACACGGGAAGAGCTGAGCTGTACACCATCCAGGAGCTACAAGGCTCCAGCGTTACCTGCTGTTTGACTCTGCTAAAAATATTGCTTATAAAAATTAAGAAAAATATTGTATTATGAAAGTCTCTGTTTTTTTAAGTGAGATATTGTTTTTTTTAATGACAGCGATGACTCCCCATGAGTTCGTGCCGTCTGTCCGCAGAATAACCATGTTCACAACCCACCTCATCTTTCTCCCGTTTCAAGACACCGACGCTATTTTCCAGCCACTGCCTACTTTTGTCTAATTCAAGATAAAAAGCCACCGTTATTAATATACTCCATTATAACTGCGACACAGACGGATTGAAAGTAAATAAGAGACGGAAGCAGCGTTCGGTCTTTACTCTTTGAGGAGGTCTGCGTGCAGCTCTGCGCCCGTTGCACGAACACTGCGGATGCAAACAACTTAATGTGAGATGATGCCTGCTGACCCCCACTTTGTTTGTCCTTCTAGCCGCTTTGTCTTTTGCGAGAGATTCCATTAAACACCGCTCGATCCCGCTCGTGTGCAGGATCTAATGCCACGCCGCAGCGAGGTCACAGTTCAGAAATTGGTGCCGGCCTTACGGTCGGCCGCTGCTTCTTCGGCTAAATTCCAAGGGAAGTTACCAAGGAAACCGTTGTTTTTGAGAGGACATTCTGGAGCGGCGGATAAAATCGAGTCCTAATTTTACGCAGGTTAATTTTATTTTCTGCGGAAGTAGTGCTTAAGTAAAATAAAAGCAACCTAAGTGAAATTAGGACTTTATTGGAGCCGCTGCTGCCAAATCTCCATAGCACTGCGAGACCAACATGCGCGCTTGGGTTCCAGGGGATGCAGTAGATTTAGGTGAATTTACTGGTTTTTTGTGAATCGGACCTGCTGCATTTAATGTTAGCAGCTATGAAAGGTTAAATTTAAAATGAAAACAGCTAAAGAACGCGGCTGAAAGGGACGGCCGGCGCCATTCACGAAACAGTTTCGTATCGCACTGTAATTCTTACATCAGCCGCGTCCGCCGCATCCGTCTCGCAGGAAGAGTGCCCGGTTTCTTAGGCACACCTCATAGCTGGTCATCGCGGGCGGAGGAGCAGAGATAATGTACTGTTTTTCCCGAGCGTTTTCTGTATGTGTCGCAGAGAAGCTAAAACCCAATCGTGTCCCTCCATAGAATTTTTCGCTCCGTAATTTTTTGCCCGAAGCCCACGGCGACACGCTTCCCCGAAACAGCCGCTTGGAGCGAGCATCTTTGTGCTCCGCCAGGCCTCGCCGCCCTCCCCGCGCCCCGTCCACAAAGCAAATGGCGAACGCATTAGGAGCAAAAGCGGCAATATTTTTTCCCTTTATAGAGATGATAATACATGGGGGCTTTTCAGAAAGGCAGGAGAGGGAAGCAGAGCTAATATAATGCGCATTAGAACCAGCACCTTCTTTATAACAAGTGGAAATGAATTGAAAGGTACTTTATCCTTTCGCCTGTCTTCGCCAGACAAGCCTAATGAATTCTGAAATAGGTGACTTTTATTTCTTGCCGACTATGCATAAAGATGTGCTCGTCCCCTCTGCGCGCTCCCCCGCCTCTCCCCTCGCTACCTTTTCCTCCCCTGCCTCTTTCCCGAGTCTCTGTCCCTGTGCCCCCGAACCCCTCTCTCCCTCTCTCTCCCTCTCTCTCGCCTGCACTCCCCCCCTCTGTATGTCTCATTTTCTGTCTGTCTGAGATAGGGGTAATGAAAATAATTGTGCTCCATTAATTCTGAGTCTGGCTAGATGATAGCCATTTTGAACTATGTTTGCCAATTGGGCGGTCTAAATTAAAAGTGACCTTGGGATGCTCTTGGCGTTCGCCTCTCGTCGCCTAATGAAGCAGTTGTCTAGAAACGGTCCACTTTGTAATGTAAATCACCGATATTTTGTTTTTGTAACTCTGCATGCGAGTTGCATTCATTTGCTACTTCTGGTCTTAAGGAGATGGAGAAAGAGAGAGCGAGTGAGGGAGACTGGGGGGGGGGTGCAGAAATATGCCTGGATTTTCTTTCTACTTCTCCTCTGATTAGGCTAATCCCTTGGTGGAGGAGGGAGGGAAACAGAAAAAACATTTACTGTTCCACTTAACCCCCTAACCCCCGCTGCAGCAGGAAGCGGCTCTATGTTGGCGAGCATCTCGCCGCCGCCGCCGCCGCCGCTTGGCTGGGGGCCTTCGGTGCCACGTTGGGGGGAGGGCGAGGGGGGGGCTCGCTGTGCCGGTGTGCTTCTTCTCTTAGTAAAATATTTAATAGGCGTTCATTTCTCTCTAGGAATGAAATCAGCTGCTCAGGATGTTTGGGGTAACGTTCACCGGTTTGGGGGAAATGTTTATTTTCAGATTTGTTGTTCAGCTTTTTAAGGGGAGGTTATGTATGAAGATGGGATGGGCTTGAAAGCGGAGGAGACGGGTCTCGCCGGTCCGCGGGCCTTCGGTTTCCGCGTAAATTTCCCCGACGCGATGCTCGGCGGTCCCCGGTGATGAATCGGCGCCCGGAAAAACAAGAGGGGCCTTCGGAGTAGAGAAGGAGGAACGGCGAAGCGTAGTGAGGAGAGAGGTGCAGGCGTGGAGAAGGAGGTAAAGAGGGGGGGGGTAAAAGTGTAGGGGGGGGCGGTCCTGGGTTCGGAATTGAAATGCAGAGGGGGGCGTGAAGCTGATTATTCTGTTTGGGGAGTTAATTGAAGGAAGGTGAAGTAGACGCTGCCTGGTCTTCCAGCCCCTTCCAATTTCACTCTCTGATTATTGTTAAATAGGAGGCTGCTAATGAGAGCTTCGTTGTATTTCTTTATTTGAAAGAAGGGAATAGTGGGTGGGGGGGGATGCCGGGAGGCAGGGGGATTCGGGGAAGCCGAGATGGATGTAGGTCTGCTGTCATTCACGCGTGATTGACTTCAACCTTTGGCGCGCGAGGAAAACCCGAGCAAGCTTCTCAACTTTCTAATCAATATTCATTGCTGCTTGAAATCTTTTCATTAAGAAAATGAAGAAAATGAAAAAGGGGGGAAAAATATCGCCGTACGGAAGCGAGGCGGTTATCGCTTTTGCCGTCGCTCATCTCGGGCTTTCCGCTCGTCTTTGCAATGCCGCGATTGTATATTCCTCCCTTAATTATTTGTATAACCGCGTACAACTTCTGTTTACGGCGGCCGTAATGACATCCATCTGCGGGGTCGGAAGGACTTTCTGTCCTCCGGCGCATCTAGGCTGAACCGGCTTGAGCCACCCACACTGCCGGCACGCTTCCGATGCCACCTAACCGCGCTGCTCCTTTCCATAGGAACGGGACTCTTTTTTTTTTTTTTTTTTTTTTCCGGGAAATGTGATTTAATTGGCCGGCTCTAATAAGCTTTTCGGATGGCCAAGGTAGGCCTTTCGGCCCATCTCGCTAATTGGCGGCTGCAGAACTTTCCGGGCGCGAGACGAAACACCGACAGCGATCAAGGAGAATGTTCTAGGCAGGGTAAATAAAGTAAAAAATAATGCGATTATGGCAGAAAGTGTGCGCATGTGTGTGAATGGTGGGTAGCGTGTGTGTGTGTGTGTCCGTACTTCTGCAAGTGCACCTGTTTGCTGTACGCGTGAGACGTGTGAATTTATTAAAAGGACCAGTCTGCTTTTATTAAAATTATTGGAACGGTTCGGTGTTTTTGTAGATTTAAGCTCCTCGTTTCCTGCCTGCTTCCCGTGAACTCGGTTCGTTTCACCCCGTCGGATAGGAAAAGTAGGGGCAGTCAGCGGCACCGTGGTCTGGGTTGTTGCCTTGTGATGCCCTGCGTTATCAAGCGGTGTGAAATAAGTAATATAATACAGTAGGAACAAATAGTGTGCTGGTGCTGCTCAAGTTAGGTGTTGTTTTTTTTTTTTTTTCCCCCCTATAGGTAGAAATTTCATAAAAGCCCCCACCGAATTCGACCGACACCTTTTGCACCTTGAATTTCATTGCAGGTGACAGCCACAGAAGTTTTGCCGGCAAGCATGTTCATTCCCGTTCCGGCCCCAGAAAGAGAGGGGCCCGTCACCCCACAGACCGCGGGCAACTCCAGCCCCGATGACTCCAAGAAACAGACAGGTTTGTGGGCTGCCGGTGGCCTTGCATTAATGTCGAAAGCAGCGGTTACTCTCACGGCTGCTTTCTCAATTAGCCTTCTGGGCAAAGTCTAGATGAGATGCTGTACAGCTCATATTAGCGTGCGTAAACCATATTTCTAAGAATTATGGGATTTGATTTACAAACTGTGTTCCTGCACCTGAAGGAATCGGAGAATTAATTACTTCCATCTCCTGCTATCCTGGAACCTCCTCTGGGGAACAGAGTGGTACCGGCATCAAGGAACCCCGTAAATAGAAAGAAGATATCCTTTGTAGGAAGTACAGTGACAAAAATGCTGGTTTCAACATTGAGCTCATACAGCGTGTTTATTGTTTTGCAGACACCGTAGAGGTAGACCCTGAGAAGGCCCATGCAGAAGTAACTGACGCCAGCAGCTCACCCCTAGATGACCAACATCTAATAAAAGAGGACATCGGTGGTTTCCTGTGCTGGAAGAAAGGATGCAACCAGGTCTTCTCATCTTCTAACGCCCTCCAGGTGCACTTCAATGAAGTGCACAACAAGAGGCCGCAGTTGCCCGTCTCAGACCGGCACGTCTATAAGTACCGCTGCAACCAGTGTAGCCTGGCCTTTAAAACTGTGGAGAAGCTCCAACTGCATTCGCAGTACCACGTCATCAGGGCAGCCACCATGTGCTGCCTGTGCCAGCGCAGCTTCAGGACCCTGCCGGCGCTGAAGAAGCATCTAGAGACCAGTCACATGGAGCTGAGCGAGTCAGACATCCAGCAGCTCTACGGGGGACTGCTGATGAACGGTGATCTCATGGTGATGGGCGACACATCCCTTGGAGAGGAACAAGGAGCACTGGGTGAAGAGGACAAAGAAGGAGATGACAGTGACGCTGAGGAGAAGCAAAGCCCCACAGGCAGTGACTCTGGCTCTGTCCAAGAGGATTCTGGGTCAGAGCCCAAACGTGCCCTTCCTTTCAGGAAAGGCCCCAACTTTACAATGGAGAAATTTTTAGATCCATCACGGCCTTTCAAATGCACGGTATGTAAAGAGTCTTTCACCCAGAAGAACATTTTACTGGTGCACTATAACTCGGTGTCGCACTTACACAAGGTCAAGCGGGCTCTGCAGGAGACAACCACAGGTCAGCCTGAGCTCACCAGCAGTCCCGACAACAAACCCTTCAAGTGCAGCACTTGTAACGTGGCATACAGCCAGAGCTCCACACTAGAGATTCACATGCGCTCCGTCCTGCATCAAACTAAAGCTCGTGCTGCTAAACTGGAGGCAGCAGGGGCCACCGGTGGCTCTATTAACACTATTGGTGGAAGTGGAGGGGGAACCTCCATAAAGACATCCACCCCCAGTCCCTGTCCTGCTAACTCCACTCCAGCTGTAAGCAACAATAGCTCTTCTTCAGCGGTTCAGACTGCTTCCAGTGCCCAGGGAGGCTGCCACATAAGCCAGTCCCACAGCGTCGACAGCCTAGGGAGTTCCTCTGCGACTTGTCATCCTTCTCCTTCTGAAAACCATGATTCAAAGAAGAAAAAATTTGCCGACCTGGTCTCCTCGAGAGGGCAACATCAGCAACTGCAGCAACAGCAGCAGCTGGCGCAGGCCCAGGCCCAGGCCCAGGCCCAACTTCAGCAGGAACTCCAGCAGCAAGCCGCCCTTATTCAGTCACAGCTTTTCAACCCAGCACTTCTTCAGCACTTCCCCATGGCAACAGAGGCTCTTCTCCCACTACAGCAGCAGCAACTTCTCTTTCCTTTCTACATCCCCGGAGCAGAGTTCCAGCTAAACCCAGAGATGAACCTCAGTAGCTCTGCACTTAGCCTCGCTGGTTCCTCTACCTCCTCACTTCTGGAGGACCTGAAGACCTCTGCCCAGCAAGCACAACAGAGCTGCCTGCAGCAGCAGCTGATGCATCACCATCTCCAGCAGCAGCATCAGCAGCAGGTCCACTCTCAGGCCCAGGGACAGCTGTCCTTGCTGCAGCAGAGTCCATCTCTCCTCCACCAGACTGACAAAAAGATAAAGCCAGTTCTTCAAGCTGAGAAAGACAGAGATGGGCAGAGAGATAAAGAGCTGCACGAGAAAACAGAAGATCAAGGCCCTAAGGACGGCGCGGACAGTCTGAAGTCTAAAGATAAGAAGGATCAGCAGCAACCTGTCATCAGCGTAAACCCTGACCCAGCTTGTCCTCCGCCTAGAATTTCTTCAGATGCTCGTGGGAATGCCACCAAAGCCCTTCTGGAGAACTTTGGGTTTGAATTAGTGATTCAGTATAATGAGAACAAACAGAAAGTGCAGAAAAGGCCACCAGGGACAGGACAGACGCCATTAAGCGGTCCAGGTGGTATCAGCAGAGTGGTGGATCCTTTGGAGGGACTCGAAAAGCTGGAATGTGAGGCCTGTGGGAAGCTGTTCTCAAATATATTGATTCTAAAGAGTCACCAGGAGCATATCCATCAGGCCTTCTTCCCGTTTCGCTTCTTGGAGAGATTTGCTAAGGAGTACAGGGAGCAGTATGACAAATTGTATCCTCTGAGGCCACAGACACCAGAGGCCTCTCCTGCACCCCCACCGCCTCCACCGCCGCCGCCACCTCCCCCTCCACCGCAGAGGACTCCGACGCCAAACATAACTGCTTCCGCACCTTCACTTACTCCCCCCGCAGTTCCTGCCCCTCAGGCCCCAGTTCCCATCACTCAGATTCCCATGTCAATGGATCTGCCACTCTTCTCTCCGCTCATGATGCAGCCTATGCCTCTCCAGTCTCTGCCTTCTCAGATCCCCGCTCAGTTGCCTTCTGTGGAGCCAGGCCTGACCACTGACCTGTCTCAGCTGTACCAGCAGCAGCTTACTCCAGCTATGCTCCAGCAGCAGCAGAATAAAAGGCCTAGGACACGTATAACAGATGACCAGCTGCGGGTCCTGCGCCAGTACTTTGACATTAACAACTCTCCCAATGAGGAGCAGATCAAGGAGATGGCTGACAAGTCTGGCCTACCCCAAAAGGTCATTAAGCACTGGTTTCGTAACACCCTTTTCAAAGAGCGTCAACGGAACAAGGACTCTCCGTACAACTTCAACAACCCTCCTATCACCACTTTGGAGGATACCAAAATAGATTCCAGACCACCTTCTCCCGAGCCCCAGAAGCAAGAATGTTATGGAAGCAAGAGATCTTCGAGAACAAGGTTCACTGATTACCAGCTGAGGGTGCTGCAAGATTTCTTTGATGCTAATGCCTACCCTAAAGACGATGAATTTGAGCAGCTCTCAAACTTGCTGAGTCTACCCACACGGGTCATTGTGGTATGGTTCCAGAATGCTCGCCAGAAAGCCCGCAAGAACTACGAGAACCAGGGAGATGGTGGTAAGGAGGGTGAAAGAAGGGAGCTCTCCAATGATCGCTACGTCCGCACCACTAATCTAAACTACCAGTGCAAAAAGTGCAGCCTGGTCTTCCAGCGCATCTTTGATCTCATAAAACATCAGAAGAAGCTGTGCTACAAAGACGAAGATGAAGAAGGGCAGTATGATAGCCAGAATGAGGACTCTATGGATCTTTCTCACGAATACTACACCCTTTCTGGCTCCTCTGGTCACACCCCCATGCCCTCATCTTCCAGTCTCTGTCCTCTTCCACCATCAACCTCAGCTTTCTGCCACGTGACATCCTCTGAAAAGGAAGAGGCCTCACCTGCAAACATGTCAAACTCCATAGATGAGAAGCCCAAACAATTGACAGAAACTTGCTCCGAGTCTCGAGAAAACCAAGCTTCTGTTAAAAAGGAGCAGGTGCAAACTGATGTGCAGCAGCACAGATCTTCACGGGAAGAGAAGGCGCAGACCACCGCAAAGACCCCCAAACTGTCCGCTCCCTCGCCGTCCCAGCAGCCGTGTGGCCCCTCTGTGTCCCAAGCAAGCCCAGTTCCTTCACAAACATCCCACATGTCTCTCAACCCTCTTCTGACCTCCGCAGCACAACAGCAGCAACTGGCTCAGCAGATGATTCCCTACCAGTGTGACCAGTGCAAGCTTGGCTTCCCTTCCTTTGAGCACTGGCAGGAGCACCAACAGCTTCACTTTCTCACCGTTCAAAACCAGTTCATTCATCCGCAGTTCATGGAGCGCCACATGGACATGCCGTTCATGTTGTTTGACCCCAGCAATCACCTGCTTGCCAGTCAGCTTTTGTCAGGAGCTATGCCACAGATACCCACCAGTTCCGCTACGTCCCCCTCTGCCCCCACCTCCACCATGAACTCCCTGAAGAGGAAGTTGGAAGAGAAAGCCGGTACCAGTCCTGGTGAGAATGACAGCACAAACAGCGGGGAGGAACCACAGCGAGACAAGCGTCTCAGAACTACAATCACCCCTGAACAGCTCGAGATCCTGTACCAGAAATACTTGCTGGACTCCAATCCTACCCGCAAGATGCTGGACCACATTGCCCATGAGGTGGGCCTCAAAAAGAGAGTTGTGCAAGTGTGGTTTCAGAACACTAGAGCCAGAGAGAGGAAAGGACAATTTCGGGCTGTAGGGCCTGCTCAAGCTCACCGTCGCTGCCCTTTTTGCCGAGCTCTCTTCAAGGCAAAGACTGCCCTTGAGGCTCACATCAGATCCCGCCACTGGCATGAAGCTAAACGTGCCGGATACAACCTTGCCCTGTCCGGCATGCTTCCCGATCAGGAGGGCATGCAGTTGAAGGTGGATCCACTGGACGTTTCCAACTTCCAGCTCGGCCCTTCAAATAGCGATGGGCATAGCTCTTCTCTGTCCCCAGTGAGCAAAAACATGGATTTGTCTCCCCGGGCACTACTCAGTCCTACCTCTATCAAAGTAGAGGGGATGGAGGACTTTGAAAGCCCAAACATGTCATCTGTCAACTTGAACTTTGACCAGAACAAACTGGATAACGATGACTGTTCCTCGGTAAACACGGCCATCACAGACACCACGACTGGTGACGAGGCCAACGTGGACAACGATGGCACGGATGCAAAGCATAGCCACAACAGCGGTGACTTCCTCTCCAAGTCTGGGGGTGTGGCACCCTCGCTCGAGAACGATGATCAAATGTCCTCAGGGCTGGTGAGTCCTGCGACGAGTTACATTGCTAAGGACTTTGAAAACGAAGCTATGGTGGACTACAGTGAGAACTCCAGTCTGGCAGACCCATGCTCACCTAGCCCTGGAGCTTCTGGGAGCAGGAGCACAGACAGTGGAGACCGGCCAGGCCAAAAGCGCTTCCGTACCCAAATGACTAACCTCCAGCTGAAGGTCCTCAAGTCTTGCTTTAATGACTACAGGACCCCGACTATGCTGGAATGCGAAGTACTCGGCAACGATATTGGACTTCCAAAGAGAGTTGTTCAAGTGTGGTTCCAGAACGCTCGAGCTAAGGAAAAGAAGGCAAAGCTGAGCATGGCCAAGCACTTTGGCATCAACCAAACATCTTACGAGGGACCCAAGACGGAATGCACTTTGTGTGGTGTCAAATACAGTGCCCGGCTCTCGGTGCGAGACCACATCTTCTCCCAGCAGCACATCTCCAAAGTGAAGGACACTATTGGAAGCCAACTGGATAAGGAGAAGGAGTACTTTGACCCGGCTACTGTCCGTCAGTTGATGGCTCAGCAGGAAATGGACCGCATCAAGAAAGCCAACGAGGTTCTTGGAATGGCACAGCAGCAAGCCATGCAGCAGCAGGGGATGTTTGACGGTCCCGCTCTGCAAGCGCTGAACCTGTCCTCAGCCTACTCCTCCTTGCAAGGAATGCCACCTGTCCTCCTGCCAGGGGTTGGCAGCCCCTCCCTGCCAGGCTTTGCTTCCTCAAACCCAGGTATGACGGAATTTGATGGTGACAAACGCGTTCACGTTAAAAGACCTCGCAAATGGTCCCGATGATGTTTTACTGTTTGGCCACCGCCAGTTCCCAGTGAAGTGATAAAGAGAAATATTTTCTTTATTCAAGCTCCCAATTTATTCCATTGTTTTCTGATGTTTGTATGCCCGTGTCAGTTATCAAAATATCCATTGCAGCTGAAAATGAGACATAATTTTCAATTTTTAATTTGGCGAGTATAGCAGAATTGCGTGATTTATTAATGTTTGACGATATTAAAACTTTCAGCTGACTGTGAGGAAAGCGAGGAATGGCCAGGTTCTAATTTGCATTAGAAAATGATTTATGAAATCTGTTTCATCTGTGACGTTTCTCTGCTAATGACTGAGTGTTACTCCGCTTTTCAAGAATGCAGCGCCTCTATAGGCAAAGCCCTTTTGAAATGTTATCATGCGGAGTAACTCAAAAAATCTTAATTGCCTTTTCTCAACTCTGTCTGTCTCCAGCTTTAACGCCTCCAAAACCTCCAAATCTCTTGAACATGTCTGGTGCCAGTGTTCCTTCGCCCAGCCTCCCCACTTCCGGAATGCCTAACAAGCCCCCTTCCTCCTCCTCTCTAGCCACACCCAGCCCCACCCAGGTCAGCACCTCCAATGCCCACTCCACACCCACATCCTCCTCTGCAGCCACGCTGTCCATCTCCCACCCTGAACCCCCTAAGGAGCGTGACTCTGAGAGGTCCAAAGAGAAGGAGAAGCCTAAGGAGAAGACAGAAAACCCACCCACGCCGTCCTCAACAGGAGGCACCCCAGCACCCTCCACCTCCGCTGCCAGCGCTAAGAAAGACAAACTAGACACTGCAGTTCCTGCTACCTCTATGCCAACACCTGGCATGGAGTATGTAGTGGACCCAGCCCAGCTTCAGGCCCTCCAGGCAGCCCTGGCCTCGGACCCCACAGCTCTGCTCACCAGTCAGTTCCTGCCCTACTTCATGCCTGGCTTCTCGCCCTACTACACCCCACAGATACCCGGTGCTCTCCAGGGTGGCTACCTGCAGCCCATGTACAGCATGGAGAGCCTGTTCCCATACAACCCGGCTTTGTCGCAGGCACTCATGGGGCTGTCCCCGGGCTCCCTGCTCCAGCACTACCAGCAATATCAGCAGAGCCTGCAGGAAGCACTACAGCAGCAGCAGCGGCAACTTCAGCAGCAGAAGCAGCAGCAGCTCCAGCAACCCAAAGCGAGCCAAACCCCAGTTGCACCGCAACCCTTAGGGACCCCAAATCACAAAGAATCTGCCAAAGATCCACCAAAAACCGAAGAACAGAAAGGCACTCCTTCCTGCGAGGCCTCATCCTCCTCCCACAAACACCTCTCCTCCGAGCAGCATGAGATGGATAACAAAGGCGCGGACCCCCTCGTAGATCCGTACATCGTCCCCAAGGTGCAGTACTCGTTGGCGTGCCGAAAGTGTCAAGCCGTCTTTAGCAAGGAAGAGGCAGCCATCGGCCACCTGAAATCCATCTGCTTCTATGGTCAGTCTGTGGCGAACCTGCAAGAAATGTTGCTTCGAGTCCCTGGCAGTGGAAGTGCAGGGGAGGGCAGCCTGTACGACTGCCTGGCCTGCGAAATCACATTGGACGGGGACCAAGCGCTCAGTCAACACCTGGATTCGGCCTTGCACAAACACAGAACAATCAAGCGATCAGCCAGAAATGCCAAAGAGCACGCGACTAGTTTATTACCTCACTCTGCAGCCTGCTTCCCCGATCCTGACACCGCATCTACCTCGCAGTCTGCCGCTCCCCCCAACCGCAGCCCCACGCCTCCACCGACATCGTCAGCCGCCACACCGTCCTCTTCTGTTTCTTCATCCTCGTGCTCCGTCACCTCCCCGTCCACCGCTGCCTCCCCACACAGCACCACTGCTGGCAAATCCTGGTCCCAGGCGACCTTCTCCAGAGCTTTAGCTGGGAAGCCCAATGCCAATTCCTCCTCAGCCACCCCTTCTTTCGCTCCAGTATCCTCACCTTCAACGGTTACCTCAAGTTCATTGAGCACCTCAGGGGTTCAGACCTCGATACCAACAGACGTCTTTACCGACGAATCCGACTCTGACAACAGTCAGAAGTCGGCGGACAGACTGGGACATCCAGTCGAGGAGCCGAAGCAGCCCAGCTGTCTCAAAGACAGCAGTAGTTGTAGTACTAACCTTGCTAGCGTAGGAACGGACTCCATCCGATTGTAAAAGAGCTTTCAGTGACGAACAATGTTTAAAAAACACAAAAGACAAAAAAAAAAAAAGCAGCAATGTTAAAAAAAAGTTTAAAGATATACAAACCAATTTCAGAAGAAAAGATGTGTAAAGACTAACTGCAATTCCAAAGCTTGTAACCAAAAATTAAATGTTAGTGGATTGTTTTCCCATATCAACATGCTGGTTTTAGTTTATTTCACCTCCAGTGTGTATGTAGGTTTCACACACACGCACACACACCCACACATACGCGCACACACGCCTGTTATATAAATATATATGATTGCGGTTAAGTTTTTGGGTACTGTTAGTGGAATGATTTACAGCAGTGGACTGCCTCAAATACTGTTTCTAATGCCCCTTACACTCTTTTCACAAATGAAAATATTCCTATTTAATTGTGTAACCCCTGCCCCCCCCCCCTCATAACAGCACATAAACAAAAAGCCAGTATGTACTGTATGGGAGAATAGTCTTACATTTACAGTTTTCTTGCTATCTAAGCATTCAGATACCAATGGCTTGCTAAAATAATGAAAATAGTGTAATGTCTATTTTATTCTCAGGTCAACAGCTCACAATCTTTTTTTTCTGTTACAGAAGTTCATTGTTTTATATTTTTGTTCCTAGCAGAAGGGAAAAAAAAACGTTTTTCCACTGTTGATTTAACAGGCAGAAAGTGTTAAAAAGAGAGAAGATAATATAAAGGCAGAGCTTTCTGTGGATTCGAAAGGGGTAGCTGATCTGCTGATTTTAAAGATTTTAAATCCTTTCCAAAGGGGTTCATGATCACTCCTAGCTATGCCCAGACACTCGAGAGCATCGCAGACTTGCTGGTGGGGGGAAAAGATTTTTTTAAAGAAAAAAAACTTTCTGTATTTATGATAGATATGAAAAAAATTGATGTTAAGTAGATTGTTGCATTGGAAATGAATTTAAACAGTATGGTAGATTTTAAAAAATACTCTTTGTGTACATTTAGCTTTTGTATCGTCCAACTTAAAGGCGCTTCATTTTGATGTTGTCTTGGTCATTCCGGTAGACTAGAGTACGGAGCAGCAACCGATCGATGCATATTTTCTGTCTTATCCTCAGCTTTTCCACTTCCGTTCACCCAGCCGCCATTGGCACGATCCTTCAATTTGTTGGAATTTTTAGTTGTTGTTTTTTTTTTTTTTTTTTTTTTTTAATTTTATTTATTGTTGTTGTTTTTTTTGGTTGACACTCTAGTGACAAACCAAGAAAAACTCGTTCTTCATTGAAATATTGAAGAAATATTTAATCGTATTTGTTTTACATTTGCGCACTTATCACACTGATTTCGTCTCTCTCTCTTCCATCGCTCCCCTCCTTTGTTACCCCCCGTGCGTTTGTAGATACGGAGTTGGTTATTGCTCCTCTTGCACTCCAAAGCGGACCCTTCGTTCACCACGTAGCGTGACTGCAGTCTCTTCTGGATTCATTTCATTTGGTTTAATTTTCTGTGTGTTTGTTGTCATAGATGAAAATGAAAAAAGAATAATAATAATTCTCACGCTTTAAAATGAAAAGAAAATCCAAAGACAAAACACTCACCATTGGTGCATAAAGATGAGGAAAGAGGCTTCTTTATACTTGAGAATTTGTTGCTGTTTTTAAGGAAAAGAAAACAGTTTTAAAATAAAGGAGTGCGCGTCAGAGTTGCCGTTTTTGCTTGTTTGCAAGCAGACCGGGTGGCTTTATACATAAAATAACAAGAATACCAAAAACCAAATAGGACCCTGTCCTTGCATTGTGGAGTAGCACCATGATAGAGCCATTGCAGTTTGTAAGATAGAGGTTAAAAAAAAGCTCTTTGTTTAACTTTTCTGTCACACACAAAAGTCAATTTTTTTAAGAAAATGTATAAGGTCTGGTCTTTGAGGACATAAGTTTTGCTGCTAATGTAGTTTTTGAAAAAAAGTACATAGATGCATGCTCATTTTGCTTTTTGGCTAAGCTTTAACAACAGAAACAATAAACCATTTTTTCCTGCCTCTGCTATTTTTTCTTGTCACAAAAACGGAACTTTGAAGACTGTGAATATGTGTTCCAAAGGACAGTTTGGCTGATTTTTGTTTTTCCTTTTTCTGTTTTGTTTTGAACAGACCAATGTCAAAAGCCAATGATCTATATTATTTGTACAGAACATTGCATTCCAAATAACACGTTGAGTTTTTTTTTCTTCAGAGCAAGGACTGATTTATTTTATTGATTTTAATAACATTTTTATTTTGTGTGTTATCTGCAAGTTGACTGTAAACTGTTGTCTAAATCCGAGATCCTGGGTTGCGAAACGAACGCTCTTGGACGTCTCCGTGAGCAGTCCTGGGGTGGCGGGAGGGGGGGGGCTGTAGGAGGACCCCCCTCTTAGAGCAGGAAAGGGCGTCACTCACTTGGACAAAGTCAAAACCGTTCCCAGCGCCCGTCTGGTCCCGAGACCTGTTTCGTGAGGTTGTTGACGTGTGTGTGTGTGTGTGTTCGTGTGCGCGCGTGTGTGTGTGTGCGCGCACGCTCCCTCCATTTCTGCACGGAAGCTGCAGTGGCCTCCATCCCTGAGCGCCGACAGCTCACTTCCTAATGGCTGTTTGAGTAGCTCATCCTCCAGAGATGGAGAAGCAGGTTCTCACCTCTGCATCCAGGCCTCGGTCGTCCCCGAGCTCCCGGTCACGTGCCCCCCAGCCTGCCCCGCTGAGAAACTTGTCCACCCCCTTTAAACCAA
This sequence comes from Heterotis niloticus, assembly GCA_018136845.1. Classification (NCBI taxonomy): domain Eukaryota; kingdom Metazoa; phylum Chordata; class Actinopteri; order Osteoglossiformes; family Osteoglossidae; genus Heterotis; species Heterotis niloticus. Next base: position 4,176,151 of record CM030904.1, read on the forward strand.
AATGAAGGCGTAGCGAGACACGAGGAGCCGCTTGACCCGCGTCCGTGCGGCCCCCTGCCGAGCCGCCGGCGCGCCTCTCGCACACCGCTCGCTCGGCGTTGTCACTTGCACACACTTTCAAACTCGGCTTTGATCCGCAAGCTTTCCACTTCAAACGGTGTTCGCTAAAATGTTGCCGTTTTTATTTGAACGTTTCTGATGTACAGTTCACTCTGGAACGCCTTTGTTTTTTCTTTTTCCAATAATGTCACGGACATTGTTTTCATATACCTGTATGTTATTCTGGTTTCTGTATATTACATTTTCTTATAAATTAACATTTAACACTAGCTTTAAATTTCAATTGCTGAAGTTTTTTTTTTATTATTATTATTATTATTATTATTTTTTAATCTTTATATTACAACCTGGCCACTTTATGGTGTAATGTTGTTTGTATGTGTTTTTTGACACTGTTTGGATTCTTGTTTGCAAAGTGTGTTTTCTTTGAATAGTTGTGTGAGGGACGGCCTTTCACAGCGCACACGGTCGCCATGGATCGTGCGCGCCTTTCCTAAGAGTCGACATCCTTTTCGATGTTGTTTTATTTTAAATGCACCAGAAGTACTGAACTACGAATCTGGATCTCAGAAATGGCATTTTAAAGGCATTATGGTCGTTGTAAGGAGCAATGGTCATTACAAAGCACTGAGCGTTTTCTTTCCTGAGCAAATGTGTACATGTGGCCAAAGCTTTGTGCAGTTGAACAGGCAGAAGTTTAGGCTCTACCCCCTCCTGTGTGTGTATTTTATTGTGACACAGAATCCAAGAAGACATCTAAACCTGGAAGGAGGCGTCAACTCGTTGACATACTTGAGTCTCATGGACATCTTAACAAAGAGAGAAAAACAAGGTATTTCTGTAGAGGTCTGCCCACTGTGAAAATAAACATGTATACAGATATAGATATATATATATATAAATATATAAATATAAATAAATATATAAACAAGGCATCAATTTTTTTAAGGAAACAAAATGAGGACTTTTTTTGTCAAATGGGAAGGCTGTACCACGTGGTGACCCTGGAGCAGGCTAGGCGTCGGCCCGGATTGGGAGCTCGGTGTCAGGCGGTAGACGGACTGTGGAGCCGGAGGAGAAGCGGGGAGGTGGATGTGGAGGAGCTGAACTCTAGTGGCTGGAGCTGGAGCATTTCGCCCTCCCGCTGAGCTTTTACTCTGCGTCCGCCGGGATGGACCGTAAACGTTGGCCTTTTCCTTTCCAGCCCCCAACCCCCACCCCCCAAAACCCCTTTTCCATTTGCTTAACTGATTGACGGGCAGCACTGTCCAATCGCGCGCTCTTCCTCACGGAGTCGACCAATCACAACATCGGAAACTTGGTCCAAAGGGTGTTTTCCTAGGCTGTCATTCCAAAAGAAGCAGTTAAAAAAGCAACACAACCAAAATTAGCAACCAAACTTAAAAAGAAAAGAAAAAAAAAAAGAAACAACCAAACAAACTGTTTCTCCAGTTTCAAAGATAAACTGTTACATGGATCCCCAGATCCTCCTGTGTCTCCTTGTGCCACAATATTTTTTTAAAATGTATTTTCTTCTGTTTTCTGTTTGGTTTCTTGGATTACTCGTCCACGGAGCCTCGCGCAGACGGCTCTTTGGCTCCAGTTAGCCCACCTGAGGGTAGAAAAAACAGCCTTGCAATGTACAAAAAGAGCAAGTTAAACCAAAAATGTTGTTCTTGATGTCTTTTCTATACTGTAGTCTTGTTAGCTTTTTTGTTACTGTAATTATATGATGAAGATTTCCAAACTGTACCAAATTACATGGAGACTAACATACAAAAACCACATGGAACTTCAGACTTTTAAAGAAAAACTTTTGTCACAAAAACCTTGTTGTCCTAGTTAAGTTGATTGTAGATGGTAATTGAATATACTCCTTTGAAAATATTTCATCAAGTATGTTTCTTGCTCATTGTGATACATTAAAAAAAGTATGAGCAAAGCACAGCGGTACCCGAGCTCTTTCTTTCTTCCGTTACGACTCTGGACGCTGCAGCAGGGGGACGGATAGGAGAGACGGACGCCGGCGTCCACCACGGGCCGAGAGCCACCGCCGTGTAGCCAGTACAGCGCAAGCGTTGCTGAGCGATCGTGATGGCGTGGAAGCGCTTTATCACAGCGCTGTTCCACACTTTTCTTAGGAGCCTGGGAGGAAACGCGCTGTCGCACGGAGGTGACGTCCGAGCTCCGCAGTCTAGGAGCCGCGTGGCACCAGCGCTGCCTGCTGAGCCGCTTGCCCCTGCGTGAGTGAAGCCGCTGTCTTCTTTGCTGTGCAGCACCTGGGTATTTTTAAGTGCTCTCTTACCACCCCTCCTCGCAGCCTGGCAACGGCGCCCGGACCCTTCCCCAAAACGTGTGGCCCGACTGAGACGGGAAACGCAAGGACTTTCTGCACTTTGGGTCTCGTTCTGCTCTCTGTCCACCAGCGGAGAGCGCCTCATGGTTCCTGGAGAAGCCTGTTAGATGCTGCTGTTACAGACGCACCTGACGCACCACAGGTAACGCGCGCGCACATTTCCACACCTCGCGCTGGAAATAAAATGCGAACACAGAGAACCTTATTATCCGGCTGGCCCGCACGTAAGCTGTGCTGCAATACTTTATCAAATTACCGTATTACATGTAATTTCTGTTTTTCTCTAAAGGGGTTCATTTCGGAAGAAAATGATAAATGTATTTTATGCCACAAATTATTGGTATAATGTCATCTTTGCAGGCCTGAGCAGAGACGCAATTTTGCTAAGTAGTTGTACCGCACTTGAACTAATAGTTGATCATGCTTAGTTGGCAGGATTAAGTTATGAATGAGGAAAAACACTTAATGAGACGTGGCTGTTTGGGACCAAATGGAAATGAGGGAAGCAGGCAAAAGCGAGGTGTGCGGCACCTCTCCTCTGCAGCGACATCGTGAAGAAAGGCGTGTGCGAAGACAGAACTGTGGGCCGGGTGTATTTACCTTCGTTGTTGTTATTTGGCGTGTGTGTGTGAGACAGGGACATTATTTCTCTCTGTCCTGCAGAAGACTGTGTTTCTTGCTGAGCGCTGGGCGTGTTGGTGTCTTACTCTTGTTCTTGTACGGAACTGCATCCATCCCATGGTACTCGGGGCAGACCGCCCCCCCGGGCACACGTCACCCCCTGCAGGCATCTCCTTTGCCACACTTGTCAGGAGTTGAGTACAACTGTGTGTTCAGTGCAGGGAAAAGACGCCACAAGTTTTTCTTTGTTGAATTTATTTGAGAGTTTAGGCTAGCAAATGAATTTAATTTATAGTGGCCAGTAGGTGGCCTAGTGGTTAGAGGTGTGGCATTGCACTCAGAGACACTCAGTTCAAATCTTGCCTTCTGCTTCAGTATCCTTACCCCAAAGCTTTGGTAAAACTTACCCTGTTCTATCAAAGGGTTAGTTGCTATAACTTTACACCATAAGTTTCTTTGTAATAAAACAGCAGCTAAACAAATGTACATTTTTATTTCTTTGCCATCGTTTTTCAAATTTCCAAAACATATTTGTATAAAACTATGTTTTTCTGTGACTGAGTTGGCTTAAATATATTTTCCTATTATTATGTCCTATTCTATGTGTGTAGGGATTTGCTGTAGGTTTTTTCATACTTTACTTTTACTTTATTGTTATTTACTCAAACGTTTTATCGTTCGGCACATAGCCGATCCAGTTGTTTTGCGTTCGGGCCTCTGCGTCAGACGTTTGATTCTAATTCAGGGTGACTGGGCCCCTACTTCTGTGAAATTGGACGACCTTTTGAAAAACTGAAATAACAAGGTGGTGGAGGGGGGGTGCACCGGGGTCCCCCTCCGCCGGGCTCGAACCCAGGAGCGGCTCCACACTGTGGGACACGTGCTCCTCTTCTGAAGTTCCCCTTAATAAAGGATTCTGTTGTTCTGCGCAGCTTCCGACTTCCTGTCATCGCAGCTCCTGCTTAGCAGATTTGATTTGCTTTTGATTCCATTTGAGAGAAGGAGTCAAAACGTGATTATCGTCTGATTCCAGCTAGACTTTCTAAATACATGATTTGTTTCATTTTCTTTCAGTTATCGTTCCAGAACTTCGAGCAATTGAGCGGAATGCAATGACTCAAGATTTCGTTTCCTTTTTAATGTTTGCTTGATTATCGTGCTTTTTTTATTTCGTAAAACTTGTACGAACTGACTTAAACGGGACCGCGTGACTCCATTGTAAGCAATGGCCCGAGCATTTTAGTTGAGTGCTGTGATTCTTCCTGTACGGAGGGTCGAATGCCGGCACGCGAGGCACAATGGCACCGAGGTGGCGGTGGGCGCAGATCGTGGGGCAAAAGAGGTTTGCAGCAGGATTAGCCCAATTTCCTTTGGGTGCTTTCTTTGAAGGCCACTGCAGCAGGGACAGGGTGGCAGATTGTCACGTGTCAATGTACAAACCTCGTACCAAGTGCGTGACCCTGCTCCCACTGTGACTGCGGTTCCCGGGGACAAACCGTGCGATTCTCCTGGGTCACGCGGGTTCCCGAGGTGTCCTGTACTTCAGAGTTTGTGGGCTCGGTCGTGGCAGATGCCAGACAACCCCCGACCCCCCCGCTCGCCCCTCCCAGTGCCGCATACACCCGTGTGAGGTGAGGAGGGCAGGCGGCGTCCTGCGGGGAGCCGGGAGACGGATTCGCCGGCCACGCTGAGCCAATTAACACGCAGCGGCCCATCCCGAATGAATTAAGCGCGGCCTAATCGGATCAGCGCAAGAAGCCAGGCCGCTTCCTCTCTGCTCCAAAACCAGATGGTACCCGTGCTCTGCCGACGCGCCGTGCCAGCCTGAGCCACGGGGTGTGAAATTGGGTTAGCGCCTGGGTGTAGCGCTAGCCCCCAGCGAAGGAGGTCCCCTGCTGAGCTTCCCTGGCCCAGAGGCTGAGGGTCCACTTTGGTGACACAGAGGCCAAATCTAATTACGGTTCCCCCTCTGCCCGCCCCTGGCACAATCAGATAGGCCACGCTCATTGAGGGGCACTGCAGGACGATGCCTTCGGGGGGGGTCCTATCTCCTGGCTCAGACTCGTCCCAGTGGCCACATTCGCTCCCTCCCTTTCGTGCCCTCGTGCTAATAGCTTGTCACGTACGCAGTGTTTACCACGTGCCGTCCTCCTGCGGAGCTTGCGCCGCATCCAGCCCCTCTTTGCTGTTAGCTGAGTGAATCCCATTTTCACCATAATGGTGGGTGACGTTTGCTTTTGTACCGAACCACTGTGGATGCTGCAAAACGCCTACACTTTATGGAGCTTCTTTATTGGCTCTGCAGATGGTGTAATGGTGTTAAGCACGATGTAATGAAAGCAGGGCCGGGTTCTTATATTTCATGTAAGTGTTGGCAGAGCTGCTGACGCCCAGAAGACTGCGAAGGAGCCGATGCCGAGTTCTGTTCAGCCCTTTCTGGATCACAGTGTTGGGGTAAATTATGGAATATCAGAAACCGAGAACAAAAGGCAACGAAAGAAAACTCTGCTTAGTCTTCCTTGCAGTTCTTTAAAGGGTCTTTACTCAGCAGCTGAAGGTGGAAACCTGTGCGGAAACCTGATCGAAACCGGAGGAGAGGTTTTCTGCGCTCTAGCATTCAGTCGGTGTCTCCTCTCTTCTCATTCCCAGCACCTCCATCCACTGTCACCATCTTCCTCCACATCAATGTCAGATCCAAATTGTACTTGAGCTGTGAGGACAGGTCAAACTAATTCAATCCCGTCTGTCAGGAAAAATGATGGGCGAGCACTGTTCAAAGACAACAAGCTGAATGGAAACTGAAGCAGGAAAGATGAGATCCTCCTCTGACTTGAGCGCCTGCCGTAGCCTCATTTGAGGATCTCCTCACCCACCGGGAAGTCATACCTGGATGCGGGAGTGGAACTGATAGGAGGAGCTTATTGGCATGTTGCTGTCTCACATGAGGTACCGTACGGTTGCTCTACATAAGGGTGGTTCTGACACCAATGCCCAAAAAAGTGGGCAGCCATTAGGTTCTGTCTAGATTGGATTTTTTTTTTCCTTTTGCTTAGCGGGACTGGAGCTGGGTGAAGGATTTTAACAAGAAAAAAGGGGCTCAGACACACATTACAGACAGTCCCGAAATATACTGAGGGTAGAAGAATAGCACACAGGGTGGTGGGATATTTGGTGGGATTCATTGTTTCTGCTGAAGTCTCCAATATGACAAGGGGGCCCTCGGTGCTGGGTGAATCACCCCGTTACCTCCAGGTCAGCCATCGCGGTGGAGCCACCTGTCTGTCCCTTGGCAGTCCCTGACCCCAGGTATCACATTCCCTCTGCCTCTCTATGATACAGGATCAGGTGTCACTGCTTCTCAAATACCTTCTGGTTCTGGTTAATAGAAAATGAAGTTCATCAGAAGGACTCTGACCAAAACCCAAAAATGAGGTCTGACAGGCAGGAACTTAACCACTGATGGCAGCCAACAACTGAGGATTTGGGGGCCTCCCCATATAATGAAGAGAATGTGTGTAGGGTTTTCTGGCCGTTCATTTGCACTCATCCCTTTGTTCGCTGTTCCCCCCCCCCCTTCAGTTCCCTCTCTTCCTCCACTTCTGTGGATGAGTAGGGTTTATGTTACTTACAGAACCCACGCCCTGCTGCGGTTTTTCCGATCGGACAAATAGAGGGACTTTAATAGGAAAACAGAGAGGTGCCCAGTTTGACGTAGGTTCGCACCTTCCGCATTAAAGAATGATATCACTGACAGAATAACCAGGACGCACTTCTGACTGACCATTACACCCGCAGGCCGTTTCACTGCCCTGAGGTGTTGGAGATACCGTTCTGTGCTCTGCTATCCACTGCACTTTGGCCCAGAGGCTCCTGACACTCATTTTATGCGGGGGAGACGCAGTGCAGGGGCAGGGTTCCAGGTTAGGTATGTAGGAAGCCAGCTGAGTCGATGGGAATGACTGCAACCAGGGTGGAGTAGGGGTGTATGTGAGGGGTTAAGGACTTCCTCACATGAACATCTCTGGGGCAGCTTCACATTTGATGTGTTGTCAGGAAGAGAGTCCACTCCTGGAGAACTTCTCAACACGGTAACAGTTCTAAGAGCTGCTCTGCTCCCTGTGTCAGCAGGTCTTTCTTAACCGGAATCAGTTGCCGTGCGATGCGGTTCGAATGCCTGTCGGGCTGGGCCCTGACCCTGCGCCGGCTGCTTTAATGATGGCCGGATGAAAGGGCCGCAGGGCTGGGCAACGGCCGTGTAATGGAGGCCAGGTGTGCCTGAGGCGGGTGGGGGTTGTGCTGCGGCTGACGGAGGGTATGCCCACCGCCCACTGTCAACCCATGCTCTGGCTCGAGGCTCCTCCTTCCAGCGCCGCACCCTGACAGCACGGGGTCACGGTTCCCTCCCGTCCATCCCTCACGTGCTCTTCTGGCTCCGCCATCCATCGAGCAAAAGCCGAGAGGCTCGACGCATACCCTGGCGGAAGCGCGGCGGAAAATGCCGAGAGAGGTTGCCGTTACCCACTTACGCCATGAAAAGTCAGCGCTATTAATGTCCTCGGCTCCGAGCCCTTTGTTTTCGCAGCTTTGACTGCGAAGGCCACAGCTCTTCTCGGATGGCTCGGCTTTGTGCGCGCCGTCGGACGCGTGCGTGCCGCATGTCAAAGGAGGCGAGAATGTGCACTTCTCTTTCATGTGGAACTTCTCTATTTGTTAAGCGTTTAGCCCTTGTAGCTGACACTAATCTGGAGCGGTGAAGTTTTAAAGGAAAGGTCGAGCCGAGCCGCAGCTAAAGTGGTCCTGATGGGAGCAGAGAGGCTCGCCGGGCTGTTCTGTAATTACTGTCTAATTAGCAGGCATATTTAACATCAATAATTTAACCTCCCGGAAGCGGTTGTTTCGCGAACAAGGGCGACGGAGTCGAGGATTTTACAAGGGGGGTCAGGGTGCGAGTCGAGGGACATGGCTCAACGGGACTGGAAACACAAACCCCGCTGTGCTCGCCCAGCTAGAGGAGCGCCGCCGTCCTGTAACACGAAGGTTGCTGGTTCAACTCTCTTAAGGGACCCTCCCGTTGCGCCTTTTGTCGTCGATGCTAAATATAAAAGTCGTGCGACTCCGTGTAGTTATGCTGGTCCGAGGCAGTGTTAATGTGACGGATAAATCCACGTTGGTTTGCGTACTTGTTTAACTAACTTAAAGAAACACAGCCAAAACCGGCATCGCATAGATCATGTCGACTCCTGAAGCTTCGGAGCAAACTGGCCAAAGTTATATACTTTACTCCATCGCAGAACTTGGTAATTTACAGTATCTGTTCACACTCGGCAGCCTCGGAGTGGTACAACAGAGGAGACTCTTCAGGGACTTGATATCTGAACATCAGAGCGCAAGTCCAGATGTTTCGCGGCGATGAATGCCTCCATATTACAACTATTAATGCACCTGGCAGAAACTCTGATCCGACTCAGACGAGAACCAAAATACCCGAAGCTGAGCTTCTTCCCGCACCTGGAATTAAAATTATCTTTCAAAGAGGAATAAGCACTCCTTCCAGAAGAATGCTGGGGTCTTGGACATAAATACATTTCTTCTTGATTTACATGCACCGACTCTTGAAATGGTTTGTTCCTTTAGTTTGCTTATTGTGTAAAGATGTAATTCCTATTCTGACATGTTGGCCTTTATGGCAAATAGATCAAATATGACCCGTCCCCTTGTTGTAAAACTGTAGAGAGAACAGGAGAGGGAAAAAACAGCTCTCCTCGGAGGGATGAAAAAAAAATTCCTGGAATAAAAGACAGGGTGGAAGGGGGGGTGCTCTTGTCTGAAAGCGTTTTTCTGTTTAAATTAAAGATTACTGTCACCTTTAGAGCTGGAACAATCGCGAACAAGCGCACTGTACAATGTCTTTTTTGACGTGAAATTGTTTACAGATTTTCAGAGTTACTCTTGCAAGAAGCACTTTTGGCACCGGTTGCAGTAGTGAGCGAATCGGCGGCAGGAAATGGGATTTCAAAGGCAAGTCGGCGTTGCTCGGTGAACAAGAGCCGTCTGTGGGGGGAGGCTGGTGTGTGTGTGTGTGTGTGTGTGTGTGTGTGTGTGTGTGTGTGTGTGACCTAACACACCTGAATAAGTCTGAGCCAATAAAAAATGGCCTCTAGGGGGCGTATCAGAAGCCAAACATCTGGCACAGAGTGAGTTCAGGCCACCTTTCGCAAGGCCTGTAGCACTCAGCAGGAAAGCGGTTAAGGAACCATACCTACACTTGCTGTCAGGGTATGTCTCTAATAATAAAAACTCACAATAAATTCAGTGAAAGAAATGTCTCTGCAAGATGACCAAATGTGCGCTATTCACGCAGAGCGCTGTGTGGAGGCCAGAGTCAGGTATAAGAAAAGCTGGTGGCGTCCAAGCGCCAAACCCCGTGGTCCACTGCTGCCCAGCAAGACCATCCAGGTGGCAGCTGAGAACTGCCAAGCTCCACCCACGGAACCTACACGCAAAGAAGGAATGTTCATCTTTTAACCATTCCACCTATTTTTCATGTTTATTGCATTTTTATTCATAATAAGATTATTTATGAGGCACCGTAAGCGTATGTTATTGTAATTTTGTGCTTTTTCAACTTTTACAAGTAACTCATTTTATTAAAATTATTTTTTTTCTTCCCAAAGTATTTGCTTTATAGAATTATGACAGAAGAAAATTATGGCAGAAAAAATTTTTTAGAAATATTTAGTTTTTCTTATATGAAGTCTGCAGAATTTTATTAGCATATTTCTATTGCATTCGTATTACAATGCAGAACCTTGTAATGAGAAAATAATTGCAGGTTTGAACTGTGTTTTCTACGAGAGCGTTTGCTGCGACCCTCCAAACACGCACTCTCTTTTTTTCACAATTTCTCCGCTTCCCGACTTTACGCAAATCGCCGTGTAATAGTGTGTTTGAGGAGAGATGCTCATTTTGTTTGTGCTCTTTGCGCTGTCAGTAGTAATGGCATCACAGGCCACACTGGAGCCTGGAGACTTTCTATGGACAGATGTGCTCCTCTAACAAACCACCTTTCATAGTCTTGTTTTCAGTACACACACACACACACAAGTCATAGTGACAAGATCATTTTTTTCCTGTAGCAGTGCCAGGTAGTTTTAAAATTTTAATAGGTAGGTTTAAAATTTGGGAGTCATCACCTTGGTATTAGAACTTTTTGACCATTCCCAATCACTGTCCAGTTCTCACACCTATAAATACACACACACACACACACACACACACACACTTCCTTTTACTGTGCCTCCTGTGATATATTAATTTTTGACCAAACGTCCCCGCTTGACTACTGTAAGGAGGTATGATGTATTGAGACCCGGTTGTTGCCATGGAGACTGCAGTCCCCTGTTACTTGTCATTAGAGTACAAACAAGCGCTGGCATCTAATGTCATTCCCGGCGACACGAGGGAGAGCGGCAGCAAGGTGGGGCGAATCTCTGTGTCTCTTTAAATAGAAATGCAATGTTTCACAGGTATGTATTTCATTACGCTGCCGTTCTATGGCCCGCCAAGCCGGTTCCTCGGCTCCATTTGGGAACGCGTCACCCCCTCCACGCACCTCCAACCTCATTCTCCTTCCACCTCCTACCTTTTGGCTTAAAGCGGAAATGTGGATGACAAGATGGAGGCAGGATGTCTTCTGCTAACTGCCTGTTCAGGACACTTGGCCCTCCTCAACCTTAGCTTTCCCTCTCTTGCCTCTTTGTCTTGTTTTTTCGGTTTCTAATTTTATTTGCTGAAATACATAACATTCAACATGTGGCATATTTTAGGCCCAAAAGGGTTTAACGTTGTTGTTAAAATGTTTACTCATTTTAAATCATGGCTTTATAACTTATAAGCATGTGGTACAAAAGCGTTTCAATATCAATTTTAAATCATTCACGGCGCAGTAAAGTACAAACATAAAATATTATTGCAAAGACTGAGCATAACATCACAGAGCGGATGATGAATAGAGGTGAAAGCCAGTTTACCCCGGTGAACTTGGTGTAAAGTGCAGTGCCGTGGACCTGGCTGAGATCAAAGTGACTGGTTTAAGAGACTCGCCGCTGGTCGCCCGGCGCCCACGGTGTGCTGTCTGCCTCTAGTGTTCGCTCAGAAAACATGTTTTCTCGCTGCAGTCATGCATTTTAAAAGATGACACTTTTGTAATGTTAATGAGGAGTTCATTAATATTTTATAAAATTATCCAGCCCGGTGTGAGGTTTGTATGATCACCGATGTGCCGCGCCATTATACCGTGATTTATGCCCAACGCGCTAGTGATGCGTCTCTCTGCTCCTGCACTTCAGGCCTCGGTGCTAGCCGGGTGTCGGCGTCTCTCTCTGCCTCGCTGCAGAAACAAGGCAGCAATTAAACGGAGCTCCAAACTTACACGGCGGCGAAAGCGTGGCTTTGAAATGGAAATTTTTGGGGGACAGACACAGGCAGGGCATTGAACACACCTGGGGTGTCTCTGGGCGAGTGCTTCCGCCACTCGGTGGGCCAAACCGCATCCTGCTCTCCTTGGCACAAAACTGCCAAAAAACGTCCTTTTTAAAGTTTGAGTAGGTAATGTGGACGCATTACAGTATGACCTTAGGTCCCTAAGCGGAGATATGACTGGTCAGTGTGTATATGCATGAAGTGATGTATTTCTACAATCTTTTTTGTTGTCGTTTACTTCAAGTGCCTGGAATATTACTCGGAAATCCCACAACGGCAGTTCCTGTTTGCGTTTTACAATTCGAGGCATACTCAGTAAACCCAGCGGACAGAGTAAATAATGACTGAAAGACGTGCTTGTGGCTACCTATCTGAGAGTTCCTGTTCCTGTGCGGACTTCAGGCCCCAGCGCTCATTTCGCAAGTGCTGCACTCGAGTTACAGGCTCGGCTTTCCGCCGCAAAAGCTGCTGCGACGATCATTTCATAAAGGCCTCGTCTGAAACTCATTATCCGCGTCCCCAGCGTCCAGCCAGAAGCCAGTTTCAGGGGCGAAGCGCCGTGCGTCTCCCCCTCTCTCACGCTCTTCTGCTCTGTTCCTGCATCCCTTTGTCTCTGCCGCGTGCTCACCCGATCTCCCCTTTGCTCTCCCGGATACATCGTCCAGAGGCTCCGGTGCCGTGCCTGGTAATACCATGGAAAGGTGCAATTAGGCAAAGAAATACCAGCAGAACCTTTCACTGAAATTTTCGGAGACGAACATATCTGCCGATCCCACTGCCGCTGTTAACTTGAGAAAAATCGGTGTCTTTGCATGTATTTGTCAGCAGCAGCGTAAGGAAGGAATGAGTGCGTGTTTGTTTGAGTGATTTTTTTTTTTTTTTTGAGCAGACAGCACACTGGAGGAGGGGGTACGTCTGTCTGTATGTTTGTGTTCCTGCTTGCGTGTATGTATTTATGAGGGGACGGTAGATAAGGAAAAAATTCATGGTATGCGTGTGCCCTTGTGCATGGTAAGTGCGCCTTTGTGTGCCGCGTATATGAGTGCGAAATGCATTCCTGCGTGTGGTGGGCTAGGATAGGAACGCAGGACAAAGCTCAGCAGTGGGAAAGGCAAATGCAGGGCCTTGCCGACGACGGTGCGGTCATTCCTTTCCTCTAGTTGGTTTTCACCGCTGTCCTTCTGTAAAGCAACCGAGCAATGGCTTCCTCCCGAACCGCAGTAAAACTCTTAACAAAGGACATTATTTAACACATCTGCCAGGGAGGGAGACAGCGCCTCTGCATCTGGAAGCAATAAAAGAATGACAGGCAGGAAAATAATACAGGTTTAATGCACTGTGTGAGAACGAGCGTTTCTTTGCAGCAAAAAACAGGAGGAAGCTATTTCCAACTTAAGATTAAACACCAAACACTGTTGCTCAGTCAAAAATAAAACTTTGAAACCGGCTGCTTTTTACCCATTTAGAAAATGTAGGATTCCATCACAGACAAGATGAAAACATTGCAGTTTAGTATTACTATTCAACTGGCAGCTTTCCACACTAAGCCATCTGAAACACCCGTTTTTATGCTAAGGGTACGTTTTACTATGTCAGTTCACGTGCCAACCTTGATCCAGGGTACTACAGCAGGAGCTGAGATTCGGCCTAGGTCATTTGATTTCAAGGTGACGGTTCTAACCGTTGTGCTACCTGGTGCCCACAGCGTATTACATGGAGTTGGACTTCCTTGAAGAAGCAAGAAGTATGGTGATGAAAAGAGAATGTCTATTACCGTGGCGTCAGAAAAAGCCTGGGGTTGTGTCTCAGAGGGGGAGATGAGTACCTGGGCATCGGAGGGTGACAGGCTGAGGACACCTGGCACCTTTTTCCAGACTTCCCTCCTGTAGTTTCTCGGGTTTCCAGTAAGCGGCTAAACTGAGATCCCATGTACTTGCGATGAAAAGTGACAGGAAATTGACTAAAACATTGGAAATCAATGGCAAGTAAATGTTCTCCTTAAGTACAATTGAGCTGCTGGGAGCTGCTTCCTGTCTCGCGGCCGCTGCCCCGTGCCGTCTCTCGGTCTCCAGCAGGGCCATCACGGCAGCCAGGCGGCGAGGCCCACGGTGACACGATCCGTCTCTTTCCGAGGAGGACAACCCCGGCTACGCGGGGTGGCCTCGCTGGCGCGCCTCTTTCGGGCCCTTTCCCTGGTTTCCGTTCACTACAAAGCCATGATTTTCGTTTTTTTTCCCCCTTTTTATTGGCCCGAGGCCTGATCATAAAGCAAGAAACTATTTAAGAAATATTGGTCTCATTATTTAAATTGTCCAGATTTGCATATGTTCCTTTTGTGTCAGACACTTTTTCTTTATTGCAGTTCTTATTAAGATTGATGCAGTTATTATTAAGAAGGTTCGTGCACATCGACATGGAACTTCCTGCGTGGAACTTCGGCGGTCACCTGTCGGGTCAAGGAGGTGGAGTTAGCGGGGTCATGTCCCGCGGGTCCTGACACCTTTTCGTCTAACCGGACAGGTGACCGCTACTGCGGACTTAGGGGTCGGCTACACTTTCCATGTTTAGGGAAGGGCACCGTGGTCACGGCAGTAATTCATATTTGGGAAAACAATCCTTTGTTCAGCGGGGAAGGAAAACGGATTTATACTTCCTGTTCTGATAGGAAGGGCAGCATAAATTTGGTCACGCAACATCCAAAGACGGTGCTGATTTATGTTTCTCCAAATGAATTTTGTGTAACTGAGCCAGCCCCCTTCGATCCATTTGCCGTGTTTTGGGGAAATGGGTCCGGAGGGCTGTTTGATGACGTGATGTCCTGCACAGGTTAAAAAGGCTTAATTGTTAATCGAGATGAGCGTTATCCCACGGGAGATCAATGGACACTGTGCCAGATCAATAGTATTCCATACAAATCCCTGTCACTTTCCTGCAAATTGTGCTGTCACGCAATCCGTTTCAGGGCCTGCTAACCAAATTGTCAAACAACGCATTCAGATCAGAAAAGCTAAACTGTACAGACCGCAGCCTGCAGTATGTTATCGTTCATTTCGGAAGCGTGCTTAACCTGAAAAGCTGCACCGCGGTAATAAATATTAGCTCCAAACATCTATTTTCCGGGTGCGCCCGCTTTGCACGGCTGTCCCCTGGAAAGCGGCGCTGTTAAAAACCCGGTGAATACTTGGCACCGCGACTGTTTCGAAAGGTTCCCGTGTACTTCGGCACGTCGGGCGTGAGGATCGCGAGGGAGAGAAGCGGACTTTCCGTAGCGCTCCCTCTGGAGTCCCTGCTTTACGATTTGCGCTGGAAGCTCCAAAGCGCGCGGCCGCGATGCGTTTCCGTGTTCTCGGTGTAATCCCCACACATTCCCGACGCATGAACGCACCGAGAGGGAGAACCTGGGATGAGATGGGAAAGAAATTAATTCAAATCCCTCAACCTCATGAAAAAAGAGCAAAAATTAACTGGCTTATTCTTTTATCACCACTGCCCCTCAGTCAATGCCGCCCCCCCCCCCCACCCCATCCCCTTATCCCAGCGCACCCTGTAAGGAGATTGGCGGAGCTCTGGCCAGGCACGGGTTAAACCCATTGCACCATAAAACTGGGGCTGTTCATGAAATGGAGGAATAAGAAGCAGAAATAATATTTCAAGTATGATTAGTTCATCCGCAGGGCACCTTGTGCGATTGGGGGAGGGCAGTGGGGAGTGGGGGTGCATTGTGCGCGGCAAGCAGTAAATTACATCTAGCCTTTGAATGATTTCTGCAGATCCCATTACGACAGTGAGAGAGAAAAGGGGCGGCGAGGGGGGAGTGAAACAGGAGAATGAATCAAATGAATCTGTTTCCAAATGTCCGAACGGAAGGAACGACAAGGGGGCTGAGAGTGGACCGGCCCAGATTTCTTATCCTTTCCATATGCGCCCGTCTTTTTGCATCGATGAGTGCTGATATTTTCGCCGTTTCCCCACATTCCTTATTGTTGCGCCCGTTGTCATATTTACCCTTTTCGTGCCTGCCGCTCACCGGCCCGAGCGAGGATCTCACATTCGGGACAGTTGTTTGCGCTGCGGAGGGCGTCGTTCTGCGAAAGGCGCTGTCGATGGCGGCCGGCGGCTTCGGAACCGGACGCGGGGGCTGCAAAATATCCGGCTTTACAAATGGGTCAAAGTGTTAAATTGTACAGTAGATTGCTTTGGATAAAAGCACCAGCCAAGCAAATAAATAATGTAATGAAGCTTTTCAAGCCACTACGCTGGCTGCAGTCACCTAATTATTGCACGTAATCCATCTATGTCACCGGTCCGCAGTCATTTGCCCCCTTAGTGTTCACGATCATTCGCTGCTCATGCAAAGCGCGCGGCGCTCCCTTAACCGCGTGTGCGGGGAATACGTTAATGCGTCTGCGCGTGAAGCTAAACAACAAGGATAGCGGCTGCTTTGCGGATGTTTTCTTGGCATTTAAAGAACGCTCGTGCGGGCGTCGGCAAGCGACAGCCAGTCCGGTTGTCTTTGGAAATGTCACTCTTGAAAGGCCAACCGGGACTACACTTACATATCCTTTGACCCGGCGTAGTCCGGTCGCGGTACGCGATATGTTCCCATCCACGTGCGCCGCCGTGGAACCGGACCTATTAAAACGTCGGATGCGGTCCCAGTATTCAAAAGAGGAAACTTAATATGAGTAACGCTATGTGTCGTAAGTCACAAAGCGCACGGGGGCCTGTTAAACAAATCCACAAGCTGCGTCCGTACCCTGCAACAATTCCACGCTTAGAACGAATACCAAGAGGCTCGATGAGCTGAGCCTAATACGCAGAATTTATCGACGCAACTGTTATTAGCAGATCTCGTCACTGCGAGAGTGAAATATGAAAACAGGTGAGGTCCTGCGAAGGATGACCCACTGCTAGTCACCTGTTCTCCGGCATCATTTTCGGCCGAAACAACGTGCCGGTGCAGAAGTAAACAGCCCCGTCCCCCGAAAAGACAATTCGACGCACTGTCAAAGTAAACATTTCCCTGTACTTCTTCTCGGGCCGCATTTCAAGTTTTAAGCTTTCCCTCTGCTAGCATGGGTGCGAGGGGCATCGTGTTGGAGCTGGAGGAACGCTTGACATCAGTACTAATTCTGGGGAAAATGTGAACAGTAAAACCAAATTTAAACGGTCAAATTTTATTTGGAATAAATCAAGGACAGCCTGAATGGTCATGAGTGATTAACTCGGGCAGTTCTAAAATTCATCAGTTCCCGTAGAGCTTTTGGGGCCAAAATGAAGCATGCTGTGTCAGAATTTGAGCAAAATAAAGAGTAATCCACACTTTAATGTATCTGAAACAGGATTCTGGTCCGTAAATTTAAGTATATCTGGTTTCACTGAAACACAAAGCTGCATCTCACTGGCATAGTGGACAGCGTCAGTGGACTTTGCCTCTAAGATGAATCGCATAAAAAGAAAAGAGCCCAGGAATGAGCCTTGAGGGACACCGTAATAGACTTCAGAGTAAACCTTATTTAATTGCACAAATGGATATGTGTCGACTTGGAAGGATCTGGAACCTGAGAGCATATGGGAGTGCAGTTCAGCCATATTTTTCTTAGGATTGTTCTTAAAATGTAGTTATCTGCTGTATGAAAACTGGTACTTACAGGCCATAAACTCCAAGCTTGGATACATTATTTCTGTAAAAGTGATAACAAAGACTCCGGCAGTACTATACTGCTGCACGCATGGGTCAATGCTTTGTTGAACCACACATAAATCTCCAGTTTTAAAATGAATATATTCATGTTATTCAAGGTAATGTTATACATTGCATTGTCCTTCGAAGGGTGCATGGAGTAGCCAGACTGTTGTCTGACCATTGTGAAATTTCAGACTAATTTAAAACGATAGTCACTTTCCCAAGCTCTCACGTAGTGCGGAGGCCATGCTTCGATTCTAACCTGTGGGAGAAAATTTAACATTCAGACGGAATACAATGTCCTCCATTCCATTGTGGCAGAAGCACTGTTATATGGTTTTACATTTTACATATGTCTCTCTGTTCATACCCATTCATCTGAAATGCCATTGACCAGTAATAATTGGAGAGAAAAAGAATGGTGTTAGATTCCTCGAGGAGCGGTGACTTATTGTCTTGTCCCATTCATGAACGCATGTTTTTGTTACTGTACCATTATTCTGCTTCTGGAAAGTATGTGCTGTCCAGGCACTTCTGAGAATATTCATCAGCTCCTCAATGTCGACGTCTTCTCATTACTAAGATGTGTGGAATTTTCATGGACCGAATCCCACAGAAGGAGAATTTTATCTCGCGGTGTCCTTACACAACCCTGACATTTTGGACGTGTATATTTTTGTTTGTTTTTTTTTTTGTTCCATCCGATACGACATTTGTCATCTTTTAATTTGGCAAAAATCCATTTGTAAAGGTTTCCTATGGGAACAATGGCTGATAAATCGTGTTTTCGCACTGTTGTCCCTTGTCAAGCAGACAGAACACGTTCGATTGACAGGAAGCTGGTTCTGCTTAACAAAACACCTTGTCTTGTCATGGCTGAAGAGAACGTTTGCTTAAAGCACCCTCAAATAACTCAGTAATGAACATTGACAAAATAAATCTTTCCCTGTAATTTTATTGTCACTTTGTTCGGCTTTCCGTTCCTCGCCTTTTTTCTACTTTTTAATGAATCGGGGCTTTAGCCGAAATTTCTGTGGCAGGAAGTGTTTTTCGTGTCTTAAATGACATCAGTTCGAAAGGATTTCGGCTGGTGACTAAGTTACGGAGAATTAAAAAAAATTTTTTATTAATGCAAGAGGAAAAACGGAGGGGAAAAAAAAAAAAAAAACGTGCTCACAGTGGTCTGGATAAACCAGCAACCGAACATCCACATCGCCAGCCTGATAAAAACTCGGAGTCTGAACCGCTGCGTCTCCACGACGGGAGAAGGGAGAGCACATTGAAAGGAAATTAAAAAATACCAAGAGAAACAGCTGAAGAGGGTCGAAAATGGAAAAAGGCAAATGAGAGAGATAAGGTACTTGCCTGTGTAATATTGGACTAGCTGCCAGCCACAAGGATGTTGATTTTTCTTTATTTTTTAAACAATATAAATTTAATTAAAAGCTAAGGGAAATAATAGCTTGAGCTGATCGTATAATGAGTCGCCATGGGACATCTTTTTAATAGTCTCGGTTTGTAACAAAAAAGTTGCCGAGCGAGGCGCACGGTGTGTGATTTTGCCATGGCCAGATAAATCTCGCTGACCCCCAGGAACCCATTAGTTTCCACATAATCTTCTGATTAAACCGAAGTCTTCAGTGCTGCCTTCAGCCTTAATCGACACACAGGGAGAAAGGGAGTAAAATATCAGCATTCATCACTTCCTGATTTCCCATTTGCGCGAACCTTTGCCTTCGCCCAAATTTTGAACCGCAACGTTTTTAGCCTTTTTCTCGTTTTTTTTAAACCAGCGCAGCTCCTCGCAGCTTTTCTTGCCGGAGACGTCGACGAACATCATTGTGCCGCCGCGTGGATGCGGGGCCCTAAGGAAACCGCTCAAGGTCACGCTGCTGCCGGGCACCGCACGCGAGGCCTTCGTGAGGCTGCGGCGGTGAGCGGCATCCTATTCACATTTGGAGTTCTTTGTCCTGCAAGGGCTTTCAGAATGCAGATGGTATTTCCAGAATTACACATGTGGAAAATATGTTGAACATTTCGCTAAGCTCTATTTACAAAGCTGGCTAATTCCCTGTTAGTTTGCTCGCAAACTATAGGCGCTATCATGTTTATGAAATAAATCTTGCGCAAGAACTGCCTGATTCATTCCAATAAAAAGGCCTCTGTAGCCGGTGAGCCTCCATGAGGCATCTGAACCTTTGAGCCAGTTAACACGCAGTATAACCCTTTGAACGCGTTCAGACCATAACCATACTAAATGCATAGGCTAAGCGCAGTTGTCGGTGCATAAATAAATAAGGTAGCTTTGCAACGGTGTGACCGTCAGGCTCTCAGGCAGCAAGATACGTGACGGGTTTTTTTTTTTTTTTTTTGCCGATCCTTACGGAAAGTTCTGGGTGCCTGTGTTTCCAACATGCATTTTATTGGTTTTCCCACCAAATGCTAAACCTCGGCATTGACAACAAAGAGATCCTGCAGCTATGCAATTACTGCGTTTCAGGAGGAAAAGAGTTTTTTCCTTGGGCAAGCAGATTTTAATAATTTGTCGAGTCCCCGTTGAGGTGCAGGATCTTATAAATGTTTATGAGACTGCTAGGCTATGCGGTTCACCCACATTATAAGAAATAATATTGTTAGGAATCAGTTTCAGTGTCTTATTCATCATATGCCTTAATTGCCATTTTGGACTGGGAAGTTAAAGGAGGAAACAAACACATTCATATAATAAACAGTAGTGGAGGGGAGGCAATTTTCAAGTCAATAATCTAGTAATATAGCAATCATGCACCTTTCTGTCCGGCTCGCCTTATGATTCTCACCATGAGCTCATTCCAAGCCAACTGAGCAGAGAGGAGCTGCATAAAACACCATCAATATATTCATGCTACCCATTATTTTCTCTTCCTCATAAAACAAAGGACCATTAGATATTCCATTTCAGGGAAGAGCAATATTTGCAGGGGAAAGAGCTTCCATGACTGCAGCCACCCGGCACGCATGCAAAACGCCTAAATGTGAACACGAAACATCACGTACAGTTTCAATCCGGGGGGCGACCGTAAAGTGTCATAAAACGTAATGAAAAGGGACTTTTTCAGCCATATGAAAATACGTCCATCAGCTTGAGACCGTACTGGCAGATGTCTAAAGTATTAAAACCTACAGTTAAAAAAAGCACCGTGTGCGCGTGTGTAAACTGGGACAAATTTGTACACATGCTGTGGGGTCTAATGATTAAGGAACTGGATTTATGGCCCAACACATGTATTATATCCCTAAGATACGGTACTTCGATAATGATCCAAACGTGGGCCTGCAGAAACATTAAAGAATGCATAGGTTTGGCAAACAGCTGCTGAAAAAGGAAGAACAGCTAAGAAAGTACTTTAGAAAAACATAATACCATGGCATTAATAATATAAAAAAGGAGGTAACAAGTTCAAGGATGAGTCAAATTTGGCCGCAGAATTTAAAAGGTATGAAATGGAAAACGTACACATCTGAAAGCAACATCGGAAAGCTGTCATACTTTCATAAATGAAACACAAGGCTTGCATTCAGAGTCATAGCATGTCAAAGTGTAATAGCCTGAATTTTACATGATCTGACTTTGATGTGCAACACAAATATTAATATTAAATGTTAATGTAGCGTTCATTTCTTCTACACTTTATATTTCTTCTTTGTGCCACCGCAACTTGTTTATGTCTCCGATGAGTTCCTTAATGCAATTTTGGTCTTTGTTACTATGAGAGGCCTGGCCCTGGAATTCGCGTTGGCCTATTGGATTGACCCCAAAGACTGAAAATGAGTCCATTCTCGATTTTCCAGCACGAAGCCAATGTCGACTGCAGCTTGCAAAGTGATAAAATCTTATTTTGGCGTCACTTATAATTGAGAGAATGACACAGCAGCTGACTGCCTACTGTGAGTCGTACACGGAATTCAACGCGCGGTCGCAGTTGTTCACGTTCGCAAAACGGATAACCGTTGAAGAGACGGAAGATGAATCCGCGCGACAGGGGGTGGGGCGCGCGACGTTGCCCGCCAGCGGCCTCCTGCTACGTTGTGGTGAGAAAACACCAACAGTTTATTTTTCGTGATAACGTCAAACAATAACACCGCGAAGCTCAGAAACCTGCGCGCTTAGCACGACCGTGCAGCCACCGTATCTCTAGTCTAAAGCTTGTTTTCACTGTTTTGCCTGTGTCGAGTCTTGACCGAGGTGCTGACCCGCACCACGACCGCTGGATGTTGATTTTCGCCAGTTTGGGTAAGCAGTTTCTTACTGTTTTATTTAGCTACTGATATTTTTTATTTCACTTTTCCTAAGTTGCAAACTGAGTTTATTTTGTCTTGTCGGAGCAGCGGGTTTCGGACGCTTTCCCGCCCTCGCGCTGGGCCCGTGCGATGGCGGCAATGAGCAGAGTCGCCCTCGCGACTCGAGTCCGCAACCTCGGACCGCCGGCAATCCTGTTACTAGAACTCTCTGCGGGCCAGCACCAGACTATACTAATTTAAACTTGAAATATAATTTAAAATTAAATTAGCTATGCATCCTCCTGGGGTTGAGCTTAGATTTTCAGATCAAATTAAGGTCAGACTAGTTAGCGGGCTATCAAACCATTAGATCTATTAATTGTTTGCTCTAAATGAAGAGACACTTGCTTAAATTCCCTAATAATGGGAGGAGTGTCAGGCCAGGATGGTGTTGGACAAGCTTCCCCACAACCTCCCACGTAGCCTGGGTGCAGGTTTGTACGCTTTCCTCCAGCAGACAATCCCAGCACTCTTCAGGTTCTTTTGAAATATTTTCTTTCCCTATGTTTTTTTGCTTCCGGATGGTTGGAGGGGATGAAAAATAGCAAGGTTTATCGTAGCGGGCACATTATACTCAAGCATTTTCATTCATTCCTTATCAATAACTGATAGGGTCAGCGTGGCGAACAACCTGTCCTGGAGGCTTAAGGTGCGAGGTAGGATGGACCGTGGTCAGGACGTCGGTCTCTCACACACGTGTGAAGGACAAGTTAGAGTCACCAGTCCACCTGAAAACGCGTCTTTGGGCCGCGAAGGGACAGAAGACCTGGAGGAAATTCACATGGACATGGGTAGGACATGTATGTTCCACATAGACTGAGCTGGATTAGAACCCGCAACAAAGTGCACATCCCAGGGGCCGTGAAGCACCCGAGTTGCCCACTATGCCCGTACGTTTATATTTATTTTTATTTAATTGATGCTTTTCTCCGTCTCCGTAGGAACTCGCAGTGTTAAGCAGCTTAGGTTTACATTTACTCATATAGCAGACAGAGATGAACAGAAGCAGATTGTGGAACTACCATCAGCTCATCCAATACCACAATCCAAGCTGGTATACCGTATGTTACACAACAGGCTGCGTGTATAATTGATGGGGAATACAATACTTTATAGGCAGTACCCGTGCATGTTTGCGTACAGCCTTTCCTGATTTCTTTGTCCGAGTATAGGACCTCGGTTTCATTGTTACCGTATTCATATAAAATCACAAACTGAAAATCAATAGAAGCAAAAGTATAATAAGAGGCTTGCCAAGCTAAGTTGATTTGTAATTTTGTCTCCAGATGTTATAGCCCATGTCTTCTAGGTAGGATTAGAAACAAACGAAAAACTCATCAATGATATATGACCAACAGGTGGAAATATGGGATAAACGCAGGCATAATCCGTTAGAGCGTTCGCTGTAAGTCTGAAAGGAATGTAATATTTGTGTCGCGGTGTTATTCCTCCAATTTACCAGCATGCCACTGGGGAGGCTATCAGAAGTCAGAGTTAAATTGTAGTTCTATGTCTTTTAATATCACTGTGTCCAAATAGGTTCAGTTCAGAAGTTCTCTCTAGCATATTTGCAAGGGAGTCTTTTTGAATGAACACCTTGTTTTATAGGTTCAAAGTCATTCTAATTTTGAATACCATCGGACCAGGACTGAGATAAAAAAGAAAAGAATGAAGCATCCATATAAATTAAATGGAAGGCAGCAGAATTATCAAGATATTCCAGCAGCTCAAGGCAACTGAGACTGTTGATACAATTTGCTTTTATTTATTTGGGATGCTCATGCTGTATTCTGGTCTGTAGCAAGTGTCAGCGGGTAGACTTGGAAGGCTTTAATTAAATAGAAATTAAATGTTATGTGAACTCTTTTTGGGCTGTGGCTTTTGCCTTGCTACAGTGTGCTGTGTTGCGATATCATATTGTGTGTCCTCAGAAGAGATTATAAAGTTTTTGGTGTCCTTATCGGAGTGTGGCTGCACAATGAATCAGTCTTTAACATAAGTGCAGGTATGTTAGGGTATGCGTGCTTGTGTGTGTGTGTCTATGTGTTAAGCAGTCTTTTTTCTTCTTTGTTCCTAGGTCTAGTTCAGAGGGATCTAGAAATGGCCTGATAAAGAGTGATATTTGCCCACTGGTGGATCAGTAACTCCAGCAAAAGTAAGGCAAGACTTAAAGTAGGAGAATCTGTTAGAAGTGACAACACAGGTGATAAAAGCCATTTTTTTATTGATTTTCTTGCAGATTCATATAATACAACATAATAAAAATGCAGCTGAATTTTAAAGTGCCCGCAGTGACACAGTTCAGGAACACTGTGGATGGTGAGTCTTAAACAGTGATTTGTGTTGTGCACTTCCTGCTACTAAAGTTTTGCATATGCATACTTACCTTAGTGAAATACACTGGCCGGCCAAAAAAAAGGTCACCGTCTGGATTTAACTTAGTGTTATGATGTGGGGTTGCTTCAGTTGGTCAGGTCTAGGTTCGGCAACGTCGTGTGCTCAAAAAATGAGGTGAGCTGACTACCTGAATATACTGAATGAGCAGGTTTTTCTATCAATGGATTTTTTTTCTTCCAAGATGACAATGCCAGGATTCATGGGGCTCAAACTGTGAAAGAGTGCTTCAGGGAACATGAGAGAGACATCATTTTCACACATGGATCGGCCACCACAGAATCCAGACCTTAACCCTATTGAGAATCTTTGGGATTTTGCGCTGGAGAGGACTTTACGTGGCGGCCCGACTCTCCCATCATCAATACGAGATCTTGGCGAAAAATTAATGCAACTCTGGATGGAAATAAATGTTGCGACATCGCAAAAGCTTATCGAAATGATGCCACGGCAAATGCGTCGTAACCGAACCTAAAGGCGGTCCAATGAAATATTAGAATGTGTCACTTTTCTTTTTGCCCGGGCAGTGTGTATCAGCAATGTTAATTTCTACACGGTTTGTGATGGGTGACTGACTGTAAAGGAAAATATTTGCACTTTCCAGTGAAAAGGCCAAGAAACTCTGATGCAGGACAGGGCTGTGCAGCATAACTTGTTTTGGTGCCTGGGGTGATTCCAAGCTCACTTCACACCCATTGAATGTCATTGGAGGAGAGTTTTAGTGCAGACTTTAAAAAGTCACTTGGCATAAGCAATCCAGTAACAAGTGACTCTGCAATGTTCCTGTGAAAGAAGGAAAATGGCAGGTAGAAAAGTGGCATGGATGAAAAAGGGCAGCGTTTCTGTTGAAGGTGACTGAGTGCAGTCTTTACTGGGACATGAGAAGCCTCTCTCTCTTTGTTTCCGGCTGGCGTGTTGTGGGACAAGTCTAGCTCTATTAACCTAGAGCGTGGCTGCTAAAAGGTATTGTTCTGTAATGAAAGCATGACAGCTTGATCAATGTTGTTAAAAGAATTAGCGACTTTACATCAAAAAGCTTTTTGCTTTATTTTTACCTGTCCCATTAAGAAGCCTTCATTGAATATCTGTACAGCTCTCAAAAGTGCTCTGTTTTGGTTGCACTCATCTATAAAAGTGTAATAAAATATTTGATATGACATAAAAAGTAATTTTCTTTACTTCAGCATGCTCTCGGAGCGCGGAGCATGTACGGGAATTATTAATTCATTTATGTTCCCCCTTAACATTAAGTTGTGCCATTTTAGTCACTAGTTCACAATGGAGGTAATCGTGTCAGGATCTGCCCAAGTCCGGCTGTAAATGTCACGTTGTTTGAAATGAGCGTGGGTGGATGGTTTTATCTCCAGGTTCGTGGTTGCTGAGGACTTATCAGCACATTAGTCAATGAGGTTTACATTTTCAACTCGAGAGAAACTTCTCTCTGGACCATCTACTCAGTTCAAAGTGCTTCAGGTCAGTCCTTGGGTGATGTTCTTGTGCTGTAAACCTCAGGACTGGCAGGAGAGGGCCTGGTTTAAAGATGCTTAGGAGAGGTAGTTAGTGTTGAACGTATAAATATGGAGGAGAAAAAAGCTAGAGTCTCCACGTGAGGATCAAACCTCCCCTTCTGCATCGCATGAGTACCAAACTCAGTCAGTTAGTACTACCATTAAGGAGGAAAGACATGAGCTGCTTCGGTTTTGTGCCTCTGTAGATGTGTGATGGATAAGCCAATGTGGAAACACTGTTTCTGTTTCAGCAGAAAATTGTGTGCTGCTTAAAACTGTTTACTTATGAGATGCAAAGATGAGCATGGTTTGGCGCTCTGTTCTTTCACTGGCAGCACATTAGAGGCTGAGAGAATATTAATGTCCTTGCCACTTACTTTTGTTTTTTAATATCTCACATCCACTAATTGTATTTTTCCACGTAGTGTCTGCAGAATGAATTGTAAAAGTGGATATGTTATATGAGCCTAAGTGTAGCGGATGACATAATTCATTTGTTAACTTGGCGCTCCGAAAGGACATTCTACACAATTGTCGGCATCCGGTGCGAATTTTGGCGCTGCCAACCGAGAGCGGAATCCAGCGGGACCTCGCGGGTGGAGCGTGACTTGGCGAAACAGTGGCACGGAAGACGAGAAGAAGCATCTGCCTTCTGCGCTCCATGCAAACGGTGATACTTGATCGGATGCTAATGTGGCAGCGTGTGTGAGGCGGCGAGGGAGATGGGCAGATAATCCTGTCCGCGCGATGAGATTGAAGGCCGGGATTGATTGATCGCCTAATCACGGGAGGAAATGGGCCTGAAAATGAATGGAACGCTGCCCTCAGCCCAGGCGATGGGCAGGTTCGAGGGGGGTGTAGCCACAGAAAGCCTCGGCCTTAATGTGCACAAGACCTGATTTAATTTGCCTGTGACATACAGTTATACGATCTCTGGTAAATGATGGAATAAAAAACGGAAGTGGAGGGAGGTGGAGGAGGAAGAGGTGTAAATCAAACTTTATTGGGAGAATGGTACTTTTTCATACAGTTCTAAATAGAGGCTTTGAACTTGTGTATGAAGATTAAAAATCTGCCATGAATTGGCAGAGAAAGGCGCAGCGGTGGATTTTCACGGCAGCTCGGTCCGAGGGCTGAAGTGTTTTTAATACTTATTTCTTTAAGGCTTTCATTATCTTTCTCCGTCTTTCAGATTTGTTTTGTAAAATTGCTCACAGCTGGGAAGCAGGATTATGCTGTTTGAAACCCTGGACCTTGAATACATTGTATCCCACCCCATTTCATTTCAAAGGCCACGGGCTGTGTACCTTTTAGCGCTCTTTGATCCCAGGAGCATTTGTGTTGGCATGGTAAACCCAGTGTTCTCGGTCCCTGTCCTGATCCCCACAACAATGCCTCTCTGCATTGTAGAAAATTACTCAGTTTTTTTTTTTTTTTTTCCCCCCTCTCCCCCCAGATCACCTTTATTTCTGGCTTGTGCTCCTGGTCTTCAGCCTGCCTTGTGAGATGGAGGTTGATTGAGCCTCGGGGATTTGCTTTACATCAAGGCCGAAAACATCAAGGCTTCAAATGCAGACGTTTCACGCTGTCTGAAAGTGAGGCAGAGGTGTCACAGTTGGTTCCCTTTTCCGTCCCCACGTTCACAGGGACGCTTTGAAATCGTGCACCTCTCTTTCTGATTGAGCATTTTATCTTTATTTATACCGCAGGGCTGGCAGAGCGGTAATAATTTCTGTCTGTCCGTCCTGGGTAAATTATAATCTGCACCGAAAGGGCCCGCCTTTCGTCAGCGGTAACATGATGTGGCATGGCTGAATTAATGGCCGAGTATCGGCGGTAACTGAAGGTGCCAAGGCAGACGAATGACCAGGGAGACTAATGGAGTCATGTTTGTTATTACTAGCAGAGTGATGGAAATGGGGGGAGGATGATTTGCTGTGCCAGCACGGTGCGGCGCTTGGACATCGTGTGACAGCTGAAGCCTGGGATTCGCTCAGCATGCCCTTCGGGAGCTGGAGGGAAAGGGGGCAGAGCTGAATGCCAGACTCAGATGCCAAAGGTAGAGGAGAGGCGCAAGATGATGATCAACTTCCTTGACCCAATATATTTTAACCTTTTTTTAAGGGCTGAAAGTCAAAGGGCCCAAATTCAAGCTGGAACCTCAAGCTGTTGACTTTTTGGGTATTTTAACACTCGCTCTCTTTCTCTCGCTTTCTCGCTCTCTCCCTGCATGTGTTTGCAGTTGTGTCCCAGGCAGCTACAGGTTGTAAAAGAACAATGAATAAGTTTTCAGGTTATCATTGTATCGTTGAGCACTGTTAACATCCCTATCAAAAGACCCACGGTAATGAGGACTCTGGTGTTTAACTGAAGGGGGATAACCAATACAAACTGCATGAAGGCACGTAAAATCGGAGTTTCAGAAATGATCTGAAATCGAAGACGAGCGCAAGGTCAGAGCTCAATACAGCGCGACTCCTCTGTTCATCGGCCCCCTAGTGTACAGCACGTGTACTGCGAGCAGATTGGAAGGAGGCGGGGAGCGGCGGGCAGGGATGAGAGCAAGAGCAGCCCGCCAGGGAAGCCGTGGGTACCTGATCAATCCATTGATCAGTTGGTCGATGCTTGGGTCGCTATCCCGAGTGTTTCCACCAGCAAAGATGCTCCCGTGTTAAATCGAGCATGTGCTAAGTGGGCACTCGAGGGATTGGCCTTGCATGGCCCTTTGCTCTGCTCGTGTATTGACTTGTCGGTTAGTGTGGAAAATGTTGACAGTGTGGGTGTTACTCGTCTTAAGCAGTAATGATGGTGGGGAAGTTTAGGTCCTCTGCTGACGCCTTTCCAAAATGGGGGCTTCTTTGCATGCAAAGCAAAAAAGGGAAGGAAAAAAAAAAGTATTTTAAATTACTCCATTACAGGGCTATAACAGAGTATGCAAGCTGTAGAATAGGTTATCATTATGCAGGATACTTACAGCTGGACACTACAGAATATCAAGAGCAAGAATTAATAAGAAATAATGTCAGTGCTGTAAGTTAAGCATGCAGTACAGTGCAATACTGTAAATATAAACAGTAAATAAGACTCCGCTATAGAGGCAAGGAGGGTCTGCGCCACCGTCATGGAACTAACAATGGAGATATTTAGATGATTCTTTTTTGAGGCAACATTTTACGAAACATTATTTGATGCATTAATGAGGTTTGTTCGAAAAAGCTAAAAATTGAATCTATTTTCCCTAATATTTTGTCATGAAATGAGGTTGTGACGGCCCATATAATCTGAAATCTGTAAAATTGAAGTCTGGTAAATCAAGGCTGGACTGTGTATGCATTATTTTTTTATTTAAATTATTTACTTCTCTGAACATTTCTGCTTACTGAAACTTTCCTGCTAATAACTTAAAAAAATATAAAAATCAGTTTACATAGCATGCGTACTACATGCACTGTAAGATCAAATGCAATGATATTGAAAATTACAGTATCACAAATATATGCATTTAAATAGGCTACTTGAGCTTACAATAGGTATGCATGTCTGCTACGACTGTAATGAGCTTATCGGTTTAAATAAGAAAAGTGGTTTTGTGACAGTTTTTGCTTGCAGTTCTTGTAAAAATGGCTTGTATCTGTTTCGGTGCGCACAGTAATTCAGTCGCATCGCTATCGACCGATGCATTCTCAAAAGCGGGCCAAGGCTCGATGTCTACGTGTACTCTTTTTTTATCGTCTCAAAAAGAATCTCGTGTTTAGAAGAAATTAAATGCATGGCCCGGTATCTCTCGTCTTTCTCCGCTTTCTGGCCCTTTCTGTGACTAAACCTTCACATGAATAAATAAGACCGACCTTATACAGACAACGCTAATCGCAAAACCGAACAGGGCTGTTCTTAATGCAGTGGTGCTCTTTTAAAAAGCAGACACGCTTTCTACATACTTGGCCCTCGAACACAGTGGAAAACCAGTTCCATTATGCAGTAATTTGCTAATGTAGAACACATTCTTTTTGCCAATGGGTTTAAAATTACAGTGTTTTTAATACGATGTCTAATTGGTGCCAGGTTTTCGTTGGCACAGAGGGGATGCATTTTCACACAGTTGCTTCACAAGGTTCCCTCTTATGTCAGTGGGCCTGTTTTTTATTTATTTTATTTTTTAAATATATATGCAGACACAAACATGGCAAGCCCAAAGTGTAGTAAATTACCAGCATCTCCGTATGGTTTTTCGGCAAGGATTCGGGAAGTGCAGTGTTCCCATGCAGTGCGATCAGCACTACAACATCAATCCCTCTGGGAACCTGTTTCCTCTTTAACGCATCATTTATGGCCTGTAAACAGCCCACGTAAAGTGGTTTATAGATTATTCTTACAAGTTTACTCAACTCCCCAAAGTGTGGAGGAGCTGAAAAAAGCCAAAACCTTGCTAGGATGTGAGCAGTCAAAGAGCGGTCATGGCCTGGGAGTTTGGGAGCTGTGGTAAAGGAAGGAGGTTTTGATAAGTGTCTGAGCCCATCTGCGTTAATGTGCCTTATTGCCAAAGAAAGCTGTTTGGAATTTGCTGGGGTTTTTGTTGCGGTTTCTCTGCCAGATGAAAGGTTGGCCTGCTCTGAGTGGCACATGGGGACCATTGGCGTCTCTTTACAAAACCGCCTTTAATCTTTTGCCTTTTCTGTGTCACCTCGAAATGGCCAGGGCCTGATATGATAATGATGTGAACCTGTCCTGGGTATTAGAACTAAGCTGGCTGGTTAGGATCCACATTGATCTATCTATCGCTCACTTCTGACTGGACTGCACACTCCTGGAAAGGACGGGGCATTCAGGTGGTCACACACCATCCAGGCTTAGAGCAAACCCCATACTTGCCAGCTATAACAACCGTCACGGCTTAAAAAAATGTAAAGCTCTAATTTGTCCTTACATTCATCTGTTTCTACTCCCTTGTCCAGCGCAGGATTGTGGAGGTTTCAGAAGTGAGACGGCACACCATGGCTGGGGTGCCAGTCCATCGGAGGGCAACCAGCCACCACACACACAAGCGGCAGTTCAGCATCACCCATTTACTTAAAATACATGTCCTCTGGACCGTTAGCTAACTTGTCGATACATTATTTCTGTTTGTAGACTAATCTCATAGATTGATGCATCTCCTCCTTATTACTACTAGAAAAAAATACGCGGCAAGAATGAGATTTTGTATGACACACAATGAGACTGCTGTAGACAAAAGTGCATAAAGGTATTTAGGAAACGCCACACAAAACCTCCGCTATGACCTAAACGCCTAGATACAGATTGAAACGAATGCGTTCCATTTGAGTTAAACTCGAACTGTCGGATATGTTGTTTTTTGTGTGTTTCTTTTTTTTTCTTTTTTCTTTTTTTAAACAGAATACTCATTTCACTTTGTGGAAACATTGGTTTTGTTTCCACATGCATTTATTTACTTCATAACATAAAAGACTACATTTTGGTTTCGAATAAACCGTTACTTTTTGGTTTGAAACAAGAGGCCATTGCCAGATGAGATAATTGAGTTTTATATGGCCTTCAGTTGCAAAATTTTCAAATACTCAATTATCGTAGTCTTGCCTGAATTGTATTAATTGAATTGGGTGCTGACCCGGAATGCGAACCAAACTCAGACATTCATTAAACTTGTGACATCTAGACTGATGAGTTTCCTTTATGAGAAGATGGTTATTCATCATTCAGGCTGTTTAGACTTAATATGAATTGTTGGTTGGTGTTGTTGGCAGAGCCGGTTCTTGGGGAGCCAGTGTTAAATTTATTTTCGCCTGGCAGATTGAGTTAATCTGTTTCACCTTCATTCTCCGTTCCCTTTTTCTTCAGCCTGTCTAAAAGGAATGGATTGTGGCTGATATTACACAGATAGCGACGGTCAAGATGAAGAAGAAGAAAAAAAAAATAGCAGGATAAAGAAAAACCTTCAAATTTATTCAGGCTTGATACATATCTTGTTTTTGCTGACCTTTAAAGGTAAAAAAATAAAAAAAAAAATTAAAAAATACAGTAACCTTAAAAGCAAGGTTTTGTTTGAGGCAAAAAGCCTGCTTGCAGATTTCTAGCGACAAATCAGAGCTGGTTTCTCTCTATGATTACGTCCCACACAGCAGACTTGCCTGGTGAAGGTTAGGACCCTTGCTTCGCTCGAAGTTTCTTTTCATTTAATCCAGGGAACAAAGTGATTAAGGTCCATAGGTACAGAAAACACCAATTACATTGAAGTGTAGCTTGCGTCTTGTACGCTGCCCAATTTGTAGGAGAAACCGGTTCTTTTGATCAAAACAATGGAGTTATTCTACAAACATCTGGGGGTTTGTACCAGGCCTGTCGGCATGGATGTCAGTCTGTATGATGATGGAGAAGGCAAATGTGCACTCGGATGATGGAGCTGCACGCTCACGCAAGCAGCGTTTCACGGACTGGCTTGCCTCTGACTGCCGAGGTTACGTACAGGTGTTTCCGAAAGTGCTCTTCTCATCGTTGTTTAGGATTTGATCAGATAAATTTACATTGATAAGTTTTTAACTAGATTTCAATGCTAATTTATTTTACAAATGATCAATTAAAGGGAACACATTCACACAGATGTACCTTAAATATAACAAGTATTCCTTGTTGCATTTTCTGTTGAAGGAATTTCAAACTTGGCATACTTGGCAAATGTGTTCCTTTTAACATGATTCACTGTGCAATTTTTACAGTGCACACACGAGACAAATGTTGGGGAAGACAGCATGAACAATGAGGCTGCAAGAAGAGGTCTGAAAATCACTTTTCTAGGCAGTCCCGCGTCCGGTTGTTCTCAATCTTTGTGCTGTATTATTGCCTAAATGCCTTGAGCAGAACATTGCTGGTTTGGAGGCACATATTTTGACAGAAATGTTCTAAACACGCAACGCTTTTCACGAAAGGATTAATTTTTTCCAACGCTGGCTAAGGCATCAGCAAGTTGGCCATCTGAAATTTTTATGCATAAAAAGAGCCTCGATCGCAGGCAAAGCAACGAGTCTCGAATGGCCACGCGCAAACGTCAGCCATCGGCACCGCAAGGTCACGGTGCTGGGAGCAAGTAGATGAACATGTTGTTCTGGAGAGCTAGGAGCCCAAACTAAATCTCTGTTAACTCCAGTGTCACCAGGAATGCTAAAGCAAGCGGTGTAGAAAAGGGTGTAGCCACTTTGAAGCGATTCGGAACATGTTTGACACCTATCATGCGAGCTTCAACACAACTGTTGGCAGCTGTAGGTGGAAATGACTTTCCGTGAGAAACGGTGGGTGGTTGGGTTGGAAACTAGCTTGTAGTTGGTTTAACGAATATGCTTGCATTGGTTTTAAACAGTGCATCTCGGGGATATTTGCTCTTTTAAAATAAATGTTATCATTACTCAACTGCTCTGGCTTTTTTCCCCTTCCTACTTAGAACACACAGATGTTTTAGCACATAATTGCTGTAATGATTTCCAACACCAGGGAAACGCCATCTGTCTACTGGGCTCAGTGTTCACATGGAAGGCTCCAAATGTTCTGCAGTTGAGTGTTTTGGTATTTATGTTGGTTCTCATTTTTTGGGGGGGGAACATTGTGCTCTCAAGGCTGTTGAAGGTTTTTTAAGGTTGTATTTGTTTTTACTGAGCTGAAATGATGTTTAATGCGTATTAATGATTGAAATGTACAGAAGAGAAAACATGCTGAAGGAAATGAACTGTGGCTTCTGAACAGGCCGAGTGATGCGTTGGGATGCACGAGGCAGAGTTTGAGGACGAAACGACGCGGCAGTATAATAGATCATTGCAGTCTTGTGTTTTTTAGGCTTTAGTCGTCACTGGCATACGTGGTGGTCGGTATGCATCATACAAACAACAGGTAGACTTGGAGTCTCTTGTCTTTGGGGGTTAGCTGGATCATCACTTTAGTCATCAGTATCCACCCGGTCATCTGTCATATACCTGCTACATGGTCTGAATTCTCGAAGGCCCCTTCTCTATGTTTTTATCACTAACGTATACTTTGTGCTCTTTTACTTATTCTTTTGCTCTTATTCTAGCTAGCATAAGAAAGCAAGGAAAAGATATTATCTCTTGTACATTTGCCAGAGAATACAAATGGCCTTACTTCCCAAAAGCTGTGGAAAGGGCTGCTGTCGGTAGGGTACCGGCAAAGACAGAACATGACTAATTTCTACGTGGAAGTAAGACGCATAAAAAAGTGTTGTAAATCGTGCAAGGTTTCAGGAGCTGTGGATGACACAATGCAGAGAAGCCTGCTGCGGATGGGAGGCGGGGTTACGCTACCGAGGGGAGCGGACCTATCTGTGCCCCGCTAATAATGAAGCACTGTGCTGTTCTTTACAGGTTCCACGTCATAAAAATGGGTTTTTATTTGCTGTTAGCTTACATGCCTGTCTGCCGGAGTCACACGAGGCCTATCATTTATGGAGGACTCAAGCGGAACAGTCCCTCATGCCTTGTAGGCGGCTCTGCAGAGCTGAGAAGGGAAGAAAGGCAGCGCATTGAAATGGAATGCCGGGGCACCAAGGCGCGCCCTAGTTTGCGTGTCGAGAAAGCGTGGGTAGACGGCCATCTTTAAAGCGGCCGCATTAAGCTAATGTGAACCAAGACCCAACTGGCTTTGAGGTTATGTTTGCTAGGCAATGTCATGTAGGGGGTGCTCATACTAATGAAGGAAAGCATGGACAGGCTTGTGAGAGGGTCTTGCTGATCTGTGTCCTTGGCGTGTTTTGCTCTGCACAAAAGCTGATTATCTTTTTCCGCGTGAGAAGATAGATATAACCTTGTCACTTGAAGACCCCTCTAAGGATGTCTCCTAATCCCTCTTGATGCAGTGGTCAGCTTTGCCTCTCGATTCCATCCACATAGTCATTGGTTCCCATCTGCAGTGGGCTCAAGGCATCTTCCCCCTAAACCCCTCCCCATCTAGGAAACCAGGATGATAAGGAACAATTATCTGTCCTGAACTTCTCCTGAGTGTCTTTCGTGAGCCAATGAAGCAGCTGCAAACCGCGATTCACTTGTTTCGCTCATCCCCAAAAACTCACACCAGCACCTGAAAAAGACTTACCAGTCTTTTTCTTTGGTAAGGGTAATGATGCTCTGCCGGTGAGGATATTTGTGTACACTGTGTGGCGTAATAGCTCTGTGCTTTAGTGCTCTGTGCATACTGATCTGAGAGCAGGGGGGGTGATACCGCATTGACGGGCAGCAAGCGGGAGCTCCATAAATGCTTGAAAAGCATAGCAGCTAAACACGATCAAAGAGATTACTGTACTGGGCGACTAAATAAAGACACACGTGAGCACCAGTTAGCATCTAAGATCCAGTGCTGATGCTCCCCGTGGTCTTGACTGTCCTGGCTGTGCAGACTGGATGGGCTGAGAGGATGAACAAACGCTTGCAGATGTCACAGAAACACAGGAGAACGTTTACAACATAATTCTATTCCATGAGTCTTTTAACACCAGCAGCCACTGGTTAGGCAGTGGAGAGTATTAAGTTGGTGTCTGTCCAGGTATGTTTGGAATAGGTTTTTTTTTTTTTTCCCCCCTTGTCACAGGTATACTCGGTCCATTCTGCATAGTGTGACACTCACCCAGTCGCAGCCAGGAACCCTAGCTACAGAGGACAGCCCTCTGCAGTTGTGGACATGCTCCTTCACCTAGGCTTAGGTATTTGGCGGCTTGTTCTTGTTACTGAGTTTAAAGTGCTACAGAGGTGGATTGAGCCAGCATTGGGCTGCATTAGGATGAGGTGGTAGTGGGAGGGGTGGCTGCACCACATGCAGCATCTGGGGGTGACTGTGCTCCAGTCCGTGAGGCGAAACGTGATAAAAGCTATTTAATTTCCCAAAGAGCACAAAACAATACACAGTGAAAAAGATGGACTGTGAAAGACAGCAGGCGCTCTGCAACCTTTGGGCAGGAACCAACATGTGCGGAAAACAGATAGACGGACGGAAGCAGGAGAGCGGCGAGCGTCAGAAGTGGGTTGAGCTGGTGTTGGGTTTTTTTTTTTTTTTTTTTGGAACAAGCTTTGAGTCTCTGTCGCAGACAGAACAGTGATTATCTGCTGGATCCATTTTAATAAAAGAATTCTCGGTTCCCTCCTAACTGACAGCTCTTCGAACCCCCACAGCCGCTCGATCCAGGAGATAATTTTGCTGCTTTTCCACGCGTATCTTAGCGAGTTCTCCTCCATTAGATGCTATCTTCTTGTGATGTAAGATGTATGCGCAGTCGTAGCGTCTGATGTTTATTCATGACTTCCAAAGCAGAGACTCCACTAAAGCCCTCTGATTTCCTTTTAAGGAACAAAACTATGTTAGATTGAGTCTTGGATTTAAAGGCACAGGCATCTCTATTCAAGAGCCCTGTCCAGCTGGCCACTGTTTTGCTCTGCACCTTCTTCTCCTGGTATTGGTTCCGATGGGTTTGACCTCTCCACATCATGTGTATCTGCATCTATAGAGTTTTCCTATTTGCGTCTTTCTCCTTTCTGTCCTGTTGCTTCACAACTTGTATCAAAAATATTAAACTGTCATAGTACTGTGGCTGCAAAGTTTACAGCCAAAACATCAGTAGCGAAACATAATCCATTCTGCCTATAAAATTCACACATCCATCTATATCTTAAAGTAGACCAAATATATAATTCAGCAGTTGATAGATGCAAGACTTGTATTGTCAAAAAAACCAAAACCTTAAATGTTTTTCATGTCCCACAGTCAAAATATTCATTAATCTTTTCCCAGTCTTGATAAAGAAATGCAGCTGACCCGTATATGAACTGACTAAATGACTGACTGTAACTTTTTACACGTTAAAAGAGTTTATGATTTAGCTGAATGGCCCTCAAAGAGACTTTTCACTCAGCTTCTGACGTACCGAAAAAGACACGAGACAGACTGGAGTGGAAAACTGTGTTGTATACATTACTGAGAGCTCTTCTTTCTGTGAAAATGACAGCCCATAGCATGTTCAAACATAACTCAAACGTGTTCCACTCATTTGTTTTAATTCTTTCAGTAGCGCTCCCTCCTCCGGTACACAAAATCCCATCAGAATAGGGGGAACTGCTTCTTGGTCTTTGGTGGCTCATTGAGCTAAGATGTGTTGTGGTATAGAATGTCTTCAGCCTGGCTATGGGCCTTGAGAGAACTGCAGAGCAAATCGGTAAGCATCAGATTGAGTCGGCTGTTCCTAACGCTCTGTCTGCAACCCAAAATCAGCAGCAAAGCAGCTGTGATATAAAAACTTGGTCTCTATTTGTCTTGTAAATGGCTTTATAATGATATTCAAGCAACATTCATCCATCACATGGTTGCAAATCCTCCTAATTATACTACAGGACTCCTCCTATGAGCAAATGGTGTCTATTTATATTCTGCAACAGAGTGTAATATAATGATATGGCCTATATGCCAGTGGATGCAACGCAGTGTGGTTCGGGACCACTCGGATGTATTTTTCATTACTTGTGAAACAGAAGCCAGCAGATGAATTAACCTTGTATAACTGTATCTGTGCATTATTTTCCTGTAGAGGGGATTTTTCATGCTGCCTTTTGGGTGCCCCCTCTCTGTCACGGTGGGACTGCAGCACTTGTTTGCATTCTTAAATGAATGGGTGAATGCAAGGAAGGAAAAGCGGGCTTATCGTGCTGCCTGCGGCCCCACAGGAGAAGCGTGCGAATGCCAGTGACACAAAGAAGACATGACTCTGTGTACTGAGCGTTACAAATCAGCCCTATTTGTTTTCAAACCCAGGGACTGACTGTCTCCTTCCCAGTTAGGAGCCGCTGTACTGCCCCCTCCCCTCCTCTGTATGACATATGGGGTTTTGATACACCCATATTGCAGGCCTTTAGTTCCAGGCCTGTGGGTTACGGTACTAATCATGACCAGCAGGAGTGCTCAAACAGCATGCTTGTGCACCATTATTAAAGAGACGTGATAAATAATGCCAATTTGTTGACCACTGCAAATGGCGTCGCCGGGGTGGGGGAAAGGGGTTGGGGTGCATGGGAGCTGCTGTGACTGAGCGATTCTTGTGCTGTCAGGGTGAGATTTGCATGAAAAAAGAGGGGACTAACTGCAAAATGTAGCTGCCGTGGCCTGGTAGCAGGAAGCAGGATTTGTGCTCAGGACAAGCGCTCTTCATTAACAGATTTTTTACACCTGTCACTGCTTTGATTTTGCTGTTTTATTTTTTCTTCTCTCTTTTTTGCCCTCTTTCTCCTGACCATGAAGAGATCCGTGGCTCGTTGTCTTTTTGTCTTTAGGGTCGCACGGTTCATCCACCAGCATTCGCCATGTGAAAGTTTACCGTTTGTGCGTGATACAGCTACATAGCACTCTGATGGAGGTGGAGGTGGGTTGGAGCAATGGCCAACTGGCTTTTAGATGCAAAAACAGAGCTGCTTCCAGTGGCTGCCCTGAGCAGCCCGGCCTCCTTTCTTTAATATTGCATGATGGATGTTTCAAATTAGAAAATAGGGGAGAGAAAATCCAATTTGGTCACCAGCTTTGGATGGAAAGCAAAAAAAGAATTCCATATTAAAGCCTTGAGCTTTAATGCCCACAAGAGGAACTGTGACGTATGATTTAATGTATATTGTGAAATGGCCACTGTTCTGTGCTATTAACAAATCAACGTGGTTTCACTCAAAAGTGAATCTTTTGGCACCCATGTATAACTGGGTGGCCCTCTTTCCTTGTCAGCTGATTTATGGCTTCTTTTTATAATGATATCGAGAGAAAATGAGTGCAAGATAAGATTCCGATGGGGTGGTGATGGTGGTGGTGGGGGCAGCTGGGGGTGTGACCCTTCTAAGATTTATTTTGTGTTCGATAGTTGACTTTTATTTGTCTCTTTTTTTTTTCCTCTCTTCTGGAGTTTTTTTTTATATTGTTGTAACTGTTATTATTTTAAGGCTTTTACCCCTGCAACTCTTAATGTTAAATAAGGTGGATGGTAAGTTCTTCATCATACTCATACCCTTTTCTTCTGTCTCTTAATCTCTCTCAAACTGTCTCTATCCCTTTATTCAGTCTTTCTTCTTTTTTTTTATCCTCTTCAATAGTCATTGTTCCGGTTTACAGTAAAATCTCCTGGTCTAACTGCTTCAATTCCTGTCCCCCAAAGATGTCAGCAAGATGAGGACTTTAGCCACTGAAAGCAAGCGCTGCATGAGATGTCTGTCTTTTCACTTTCGCCTTCCTTCTGGAATGGTCCAAATACTCAGCCAAATATCCCAGCACACCACATTAAAAATAGAAGGAATACAGACATTTCTTTTTAATGAACCATTTCCTTTGACTTGCGCCACGAAAAGTAAATCCATAAAATAAAAGAAATAAAAGAAGTGGTATTAGCTATGAAATAGACATTTCCTGTCTTTGTTCTTGCAATAATTGAACTCCCAGTGTTCACATTGGAATAATTAATTCTTTGGCTGCATCAAATGGGGGGAAAATGCACCCAACTCCCATTGTGCAGAGTCCAGTGTCTCTGATGTTATTAATCTCATTTTAATGTATTTTAAACATTGACTTGGTGTTTTAATTCCCTTCTGTTGGCTTCATGTAAGCCTGAAAATGAAGGAAGGTCAGTTAGATGAGTTGTGTGTGTGTGTGTTTTTGTGTGTGTGGCTCAGCCTGTAGAGAAACATACATGCTATGAACTAGTCTCTGGAGATGGAAATTCTCATTAAAAGCCCCATCATATTGTATCCAGGACTATAAGCAAACATACAGACTTCATAATCTTACTTTTAAAATTGCTTTGCTAGAATTATTTCCTTGTGTAGCAGAGACATTTATCCAGATTGAATTAACAGTTGAGGAGATGTCAGATTATATGGTTTTAGCCAAAACAGGAACTTCTTATATTAATCAGTTGAGTTACTTTCACTCCAAGGTACTGCAACAGTGGATGTCTTTAAGATTTGACCCTGCAACCTTCTGCATATGGTTTCTACACTGTTGTGCTACTCTGCAGCCCCAGCTTCACTGCAGAGCTGTAGGTAGTCATCTCAGCACACAACGCCCGTATCACATGAAACACACAGGTAAGGAGGCCTTTTAAAATGACTGCCTTCCCCCAAAAGACGCTTCGGTATAAACTTTAGATGGTGTATCAAGTCTCATTAAATTCAATTCAAAGGAGCATGTAGAAACAACCTCTCCTCTGGAAGTTGCCATTTTAATGATTTTTCCTTCTTGTGTTTGGCATTCAACTGCACAACGTGTATGATTTTTATTGTGGTTGATTGGAAAGTTATTTGCTGGAAGCCCAGGTCGGAAGAAAGCGGGATATCAGAGTGGTGCTTGTGTTGCGGTCTTGCATTTACAATTTAGACACGCGTGGCATCCCGTGCGCTTTGTATAAGCAGCAGCAGATGCACTTCGCTTGTGTTCGGGAATCTGCATTTATGTTTGTCCTTTCAGAGCCTGAGGACAAAGCAAAAGAATATGCCAAAATATTGCAGAAAGTTATCTGTTGCACCAATTAAGCCTGTCATTGCCCTTTGGTGCAAATGCAGGAGCCGTAACATTTCTGTTGTTCGTTGAGGTCATATTTTGGAATCATTTTATTTAATCTGATCTTCGTTGGGTTTTTTTGGCTGCTGTGTGCCATTTTGGGACTTGTTTCAAGCTTTTTGATGCATTTTAAGTTGTAGAACTTGTAACCCTGGCTCTGGTGCACGGACAAGCTGGACTTTATTAAATAATGTTGGGAAAGGTTGCAAATACATGGTTGCCCCTAAACATGGCAAACGAATTCAGCATAGCTTCATTGAATAATGTGTGTTTATGGGAAGGGTTTTGGCACTCAGAAAGGCACAGTTGCTCCTAATGCCTGGTGAATGACGTATATCACACACAGAGACCTGCACGCAGCATAGCGGAATAGGAAGATGTTGAAGAATGACAGCACGACAGGCGTGGGAATTATTTGTGCCGGTCGAAGCTGTGTGGTATTCAATGTGCGTGTGGAAGGAGCAGACAGGCAAGATACGCAGGTACAACACCTTTCCTGGGTGTGAAAAGCCTTGATCTGTAACAAGGGTGGTCTTACAACCCTTGTCACAGGAGTACACGCTGATACTGTAGATATTGTGGAAAGAAAAGGCAGCCTTTGTTTACCAGGTTAGGAAAGGTTTTCTTTGTGTCTTTGGCATAACTCAGGAAAGCGAATGGGTGACAGTATCCAGTGGTCCTCATTTCACCTTGATATGACCAGAGATTCCTGGGTGAAAATACTGCTGTGCTCTTATTGTACCTCTGCATAGCTACCCGACACCAATATCCACTTTGTTCAGTGTCGGTTTCAGATTCAGTCTCCTCTGCAAATGCTGCAGTTGCACCTGATGCTCTGATGTGGTTCAAGCAGCCAACCAGGACACAGATGACAGGCAGAAGGAGCATTTGTTTGACTCCCAACACAGATGTTTGCCTTTTAGTCTGTTTGTTGTGTTCTTTTTCCGGGTGTTTCCTGGTGTGTAGCAGATCAAAACAAATCTCCCTAGACATATTGTTGTGATACAAGGAGAGAAAGCAGCATATTCTGCTGAATTTTTTTTTTTTTCATTGCAAAGATCTTCCATTGAGTGAAAGCAGATTGGATGTCCTTTCAATCACTCCCATCTCTGATAGACCTCTTTGCCCCTTTGCTGTAGGTACACCTATTGCCCAGAAGAGCTTGGCAGTCATGTGGTGATGCAGTAGTAATTTATGGGATAGCAGTGGCCATAGTGGCTAAAGATCTTGGCTTCCGCCATAAGGCAAAAGGTACGCAACTGGACTCTGGAGTAAATATGCATTCAACTGTATTAATGAGCGAAAGTGTACAATTCAGCACTGTAGTTTTAATAAAAGTGTCCAGCCTTCATGTGCAGAAAGCTACGAAAATGACCGTGAACACGATGTGGGTGGTATTTTTTTTCTAGCGGCGTTACCATTCAAGAGCTCAAAGAACAACACAAATCGGACAAATGACCTTTCTTATTTGGGGGGGGTCCGCTCCACAGGTCAAAGGCTACAATAGGAAACGCAGACGGTTTTGAATCATTATGACACCGGTTTCAAAGACTTGGCTTCCCCTACCTATAGCTTTGCCATTAAGATCTGATCATTAGTGGTCTGGATAGGTAGTGCTAAGGACCAACTGCAAAGCCTTTGCGCAGTAAATATAGAAGCTGAAGCTTGTTGCTGCAAGTACAGACCCGGGAAGAAGTGTTTACTTCATAGCCTTTACTCAGAGTTCTTATATGGATCTATATGGAACTGTCTGTTGTGCTCAGCAGAGATGGTTTTTATGCTCTGCTCAGATTGCTCAAGGAACTCTGCTTGTTATCCAAAGCTTAGTACGCTTGTCATGTTTTGTAAGCGCTGCAAAGACTGCTTAAGCCATACGTGGTTTAACTGAGGGGAAATTTTATAGCGTTTGTGAGTAAGAAAAGAGACCTTCTGTGGACATGGGCACATTGACAGCATAGATGCTCTGTGTTCCAGCAGATGATTGACAGAGACGTGCTGGACGTACACCCTTGCAACTAGAGACCCTCACTGTGACCACCTTTTACTTGATGCATATGAAACGGTTAAACTTTCCAGTGCTCAGTCACTAGCTGAGTGACTCAAAGTGCCTCGCGAGTTTATCCAATAGCTTTCCTCTCTGTTTGTTGCTATTTCATATAGGTAATGTAGTCTGAAAGTGTCTGACTGTGGTTTCATCTGCAACTGTAAAACAAAAGCCAGAATGTGGTGTTAATGAGACTCCCACACAAGCTGAAGGTTCTACCATCACTTCTGACCAGGCTTTGGCAAATACGTCTGCTTTTCTTTGAACAGCTTTTAAAAGGACCTTTAATATTATTCAAATGTAGTCGAATGCCCCCTGGGCCTCTTTGCTTTCTGAATCAAAACATAAAACCGTTTTTGTTTATGAAAACGTTGTTTATGAAAATGCATCATAGTTTGCAAGGACCAGGTCAAGTGAGGCGAACGAGGCCCATGGATTATGGATTGGGCCATTGCTTCCAGTGGTTTGTTTGTTCAGCTCAGTCCTCCAGTGCCAAAGGGCCTTAAGGCAGCTCTAAGGAGGTCATTTCGGCTACCATCACAGATGGAACACCGACCCGCCAGCAAGTTTCCTGGCTGGTTGTGGGTCAGTACAGAAGTGAATTTTAGGAAAATATGAGGTGTGTAAACTTCAGTTTACTTGTCTGTGGCCCCCTTGTTTTGGCCTTTCAAGCACGTTCATGTGGACACAGGATATATATGGAACCTAAGTGCATTTCTTAGTCTGTATAACCCAGTCAAAGAAAAGGCCAAGATAAGTGGCAGTTAACAATGAGCCTTAAAAAGGCCACTTACATTCAAACTGGTTGTTTTGTGTTCTTTTTCTTGCCTTTCTCTTTTCATATGTGCTCTATATATTTGTATCCTTGTAATTCATATGATATGCTGTTGGAAGCCACTGAGAACACTGGATTGCATGTATTGACACTGCTTCTGCTCAGTCCCAATTCAAGCTGCTTTTGTATGTTATCAGGACTCTGTGCTAAGAAGGAAAGAACAACAAGCAAAGAGCAAAAAGTGAATTAAAGTTTTCAGTCAAAATGAAGGCCGGCGGCTTAAAATTTTTGGAACGGTCTTACAAAGTTAATGTT
Source organism: Heterotis niloticus (assembly GCA_018136845.1). Taxonomy (NCBI): domain Eukaryota; kingdom Metazoa; phylum Chordata; class Actinopteri; order Osteoglossiformes; family Osteoglossidae; genus Heterotis; species Heterotis niloticus. Next base: position 4,219,294 of record CM030904.1, read on the forward strand.
AGCCATGGATTTGGCTTGTGTTTTGTAAACCACAAGGCCTTGGTGTCACAGTTTAGACTTTGTAGCGTTCAGCCTTTGAGTCTCTGAAATACTGAAACATCAAAGTTCTGAAGTTCTCACAGTTTGCGCCAGTGATTTTGAGGGGGTGTGGTACAATTCATTATTTTACTAAAAAAAAAAAACTGTAATTATTGTGTATGAAATATTTTTTGTGGACAGGTACATTTTTCAGCCTTAACAATACAAATTATTTTTTTTCTGTGTACACGTTAGTATTTTACTTGTTCAGCGGTAGTGACCTGTATTATACCTTATGTTACAGGTACAATCCATCCTTGATATATTTTTTTTTCCCTCCCAGACTACATAGGCTGAAGAGTTGTCTGGATATGGTGAAACTTTGAAAACAAAAATGAAATTTAAACATGAAATCTGTAAGTTGAACATTCACTAAATTGGGGATGAACTATGTTTTTCTGATACTACCCGAACAGATCTAGAACAAACTCAAAAAACGAAACATTTTGACTTATAGTCAGAATTTAGCTGACAATTCAAAAATATCTCATTAATTTTTAGATTCAGCACACTGAGTTGTAGCCTAGGACAGTGGATGGGAGCCACCGATCTGCGGTAAATTTCAGCTTTGCAGCTGTTGTGAGCCATCCTGTCACTGCTGTCATGCCCTGGCCAATGTTTTCAAAGGCTTCCAGGGTTTTCCATTTATTGACTGGTGTTGTGAATCAAATTTATGAGGCCAGTTTAGGTTTCTAAGGTTTGTAGCCATTCTGTCTTTCAGATGCGCAGCTTGTGCTACCTGTGTGTGAATAAGCATGAACAGACAGCTGCCACTTGTGTCTGCCCTGTCATGTAGAACCATCCTTTACACCCCAAAAAAGGTGTCCCAAATGACAGCCCCAAATCCTCCATTTGTCTGCTGTCTTTCAAAGTTTAAACTGCTTTATGTACTTCAACTCTAGCCTTTAAACACTGCTGTTGTTTTTAACGTTTAAATATTTATGAGGAAAAAAAATTATTCTGTTTTTGCTCCAGCCATTACAATTCATCTGTGCAACATGCCTTAGTTTGCTTTACATGATTTGAAATATGTATTTTTTTGGTCAGCAATTGGCCCATTACAGAAAGGGGTGGAGCCAAAAACTGGCAAACCGTCTAAATGAAAAATTCCATCTCCCTTGGAAATTTCAATATTATTCAGCCTTTTTTTTCCCCAGTGGATGACAGAAGAAAACATAAAACAGTTTATAAATAATTAGAAAATGTTTCCACTCAATGATATTTCCAATATTTTGGAGAAAAATGTCTCCAGATGTTGAGCTGAGCGCCTCCTGCTTGGCACAGTATTTCACATGCACAGGAAAAGGCGCAAACTGCATAATAACCACGACTCCTTATGCATATTGATGGGGGTATTTTGCATGACGGGGATTCTGGGTGACACACGGCATTGTGTAACCGCATCGGTCACCCTAACTCACCCTGCCGCTTTTGAACAAAATAATTTGCGTTCACATTCCTTCAAAGTGAGCTCTCCAATTAAACCGCTAACCAGTTCCCGATCCTAACCCAACCACTACACACGTGCGGGCACCTGCACCCCCTTCATGCAGATTCATACCGTAATACACACGGCGCGTTGTCTTCTATGTTCTCGTTACCCCCCCCCCCCCCACACACACACACACCTCCTTTTCTCGTCTGAGCTTTTGGAAGAACTACAGCGACATCTGCATGATTCCAAGCTCCAAAGCGGCAGGCTGGCACCCACACCGACCTGCCATGCCAGCCTGATGCTTGGTCTCCTCCGCATTGCCGGCCTGCAGCCCTCATCACAGGAATTAATGAACAGAACCAATTGCACGGTGCAGAAAACCAGTTCCCTGTAAACACCGCTGCCTTTTTCCCTGGGGGTCAGACGTGTGCGGGAAGAATGGACGGCAGTAGGATGTCGAGATTGGGTTTTTGCTGCAACAAATATTAGCCTGACTAATGCTGCAATATTACCCGCGATTTCAGTTTTTAGTTAAAAGAAAAACAAAGGGATGTGATTAATTCATGAGAGCTCCGTAAAGGCCTTTGTGTCCTTTGTCTGGTTATGAGTTTCTCTCTGAATTTCCTCTTGATCCGCGTTTGATTTACTTCTGCGGAGAAAAGCCACAAAATTGAGTAACCCATCTTTTAGCTGTGTCGTGCAAATCAGGGAGAGGAAGGAGGCAGATGGTGGTTGGCGACCCTCTGCCAATGGGATGTTCATGCTGTCCACACCTCGCAACCTCTAGTCCCCCAAAATAGCAGTGGGTGCACAAGTGCATCTTTGGCGGCGACAGTGCCCCCGCCCCCCCCACGAAGACTCTGAGAAGCAGATGGCAGCTGGAGACAGAGCTTTCCAGAATCAGAAACAATGGATTAATCGGCTCTAATGATTTAGCGCAGGCAATGACAACCTAGGGAAGCAAACTAATTCGCACATAAATTATAGGAGGTCTGTTTTCGGGCTGCCGGTGTGCTGGGGGAGGGTTTGTGGTGAACTGAGATGGGGCAGCCGGTGCACGGTGGGGTGGGTTTTGTTTTGTCGTACCCAGAAAATCAGGCGGGTGCCACAGGCGATGCCCCTGGCATTTCCCATGCTTGTCCCAAGCCTCGATCTCAGCACCGGCCAGCATTCGCTCTGACATCGACGGTGACGCGACTTTGCTGTCGCGACAAGTAAACGCATCTTACAAACGTTTTAGCGATAACCGAGCGAACGACACCCCCTCTGCACAATAGCAACCGGTTAGCAGCGTACCAGCATCTCGGACACGTCAAAGTCTGCAGAAATAGGAAAACCAACTCGGAAACCCCTTGGCTCTCTTCGTTTGGCTAGGCGGCAATATAAAAAGAACCCGGAATTCTATTTAAAAACCCCACGTTACGGTTATAGATATTCGCACACACATTTACGTAGAAAGAGAGAGAGCGCGCGCGCGATTCTCGTAGAAATCGCGAGTCGCTCAATTAATCCGAGTCGGGAAGGTCGAGCGCCGCCACCTTTTTTAATTAACGTCGAATTAAAACGATTTGGCAGGTTGCCGGAAAACAGGAGCTCGGCTCTGAACGATTTCCATCGAATAATGGATCGTTTTTTTTTTTCCCTCCTTTTTTCCCCCGTACTTTCCGCTCCTCCACGCTCGCTCCCTCGCTCTCCACCGCCAGTTGCCGGCGTGCCTTAGCGATTTAATGATATGCAAATGAAATATGCATAAAACCGCTTTGCTGTACGACGATTAAGCGCCGAGGACATTGGCCAGCGCCTCTCCACAGTCTGCTGTCGTCTCGCGGCGATTCCTTTTTTTCCGCCATCCCGCCACCGAAACCCCATTGTAACAGCCTTTAAGAGTGACAGTGTACGAAGTGGAATCGTTTTAATTACGGCGGCGATATCCAAATGAGGAGACAGCATTCCAGACAGGAATTCTTCTTGCTGCTTTTTTTTTTTTTTTTTTGTAAGATCCGAGCCAGGGCGCGCGGGGTCCCTCAGAGCTGAGGGAAGCAGAGGGGGACCGAGGTTGGAGAGACCAGACCCGCCATGCATTTCTGGGAGCCTCTCTCTGCTTGTTTGCCAGCACTGTGGTATTATATGCATGCGGGCTGATGGAGAAGGAGGAAAAAATTCTCCCCTTTCTTTTTCACCTCTCCCTCACCCCCCTCACCCCCCCGCTCTCTCTCTCCGCTGCTGTACTCCTATATTGCAGGCACCCATTTTTTTTTTGTAATCCATTTGTATAATGAAGATGTGGCGCAATTAACATCCCCGGTGGACTCAAAAATAAAAGGCCGATGGTCCAAAGCTCATTAGCTTTAAAAGATTATAATTTCCAGTCGTGTTCCGAGGCGAAGGTTTTTTTTTTTTTTTTTTTTAATTTTTTAAAAAAATTCTAATTAAATCGTTCATTTGCTGTTGTTGAGATCGCATCGCACGAAGCGGTGGTGGAGATGCCCAGAAAGATGCCCGCCTTCAGTTAATCCATCCTTACTGGTAGCAGCCGTGGTCCTGTGATGATGGCGGCTCTGCCAGAGCAGTATGGAGGTACATCTTATAATCCCTCTCTTTGGAAGACTCGTTCAATTATTTATAATCCACAACGTTGCTCTCTTGCCCTAAAAAAAAAAAAAAAAAAAAAAAAAATGAGGGAAGACGAACGACAAGAAAAGTTTTGAGGATCCGGTTGTAATCGCCAGCGTTTGATTAGTAATTTTTCCCGTTAATTACGCGGTAATTTTTTCCCCTCCCGCTTTTCACCAAATTAAAAGGAATAAATCACGCTCCTGGCGTGTTCTTCTTCGCGGCGGCGCCCATCCTTGGCTCCGTGCCCGATGCCAACGGTCCTTGCGGGAGCCGCGGCGACGGTCCCGGTACCATGTAGTGGCTCGGACCCGCGAACCAAGTGTTTGGTACCACGGGGTAATGTATCTGTGCCCAGCAGTTTGCCCCCAAAAACAGATGGTGGGTGGGAAAAAGAAGCCACGAATGGGGGAGAGGTGGGAAGGGTGGTGGTTTCTTGGTTGGTTGGCAAGCAGGGGCAAAAATGAAAAGAAAAAGGGGGGGGGTTGGCAGTGCTTTCCCACCACACCCCACCCCACCTCTCCCCAAAAATGTGTCAGCAGTCCCGTGGCTCCACCGTCTGTGCCCCTCCAGGAAGGTCCAGCAGGTCTGCTGCGAGAGTGGCATCTCCCATACTGGTGGATGCTGTATAGAGCCCAGAGTCGGAGCCATTCATCTCCCTGGTGATTGCTGTGAATGTAGATAAATCGCACACAGTCCTGACTGCCTCTCTGCCCGCCCGCCTGCCCGCCCGCCTCTCTGCCTTTGCTTGCTGCTTGAGTTGCCTTGTGTTTCTGTATTTTCCTTTTTTTAAGAAGTTGATCCTGTCACGTCAAAACTGCGCTCATCCCATGCATCCGAAGGAGACGATAATAAGTGTTTAGGTATATATTAAAACAAAACAGTTTCAAAAAAAAAAAAAAAAAGATCAGCGGATGGGAAAAAAAAAAAAAACTTCGATTAAATCCCGTCTGAATCGCCGATTAATTTTTTTCAGAGAATCATTAGTATGCATCCTCATGAGCAGGTTTTTTCTTTTGTGCGTGTGTCTTTTGTAAACAGCTGCTGCTGAGTCGTTGGCACAGTCCCTCCGGTCCTTTCTTCCTATCTCCCCTCCTGTCTGGCGCAGGCGGTTGGCAGACTGGCAGCGTCCGCGGCAGAGATGCCCACCGTGGGCTATCCGCGCCGACCTCGCCGTATCTCGTGGGCGGCTTGTCAAAGAGTGGTGGCTCTTGTTGTGGGGAGACCAGTTGTTCGTGGGCTTTGGGGGGAGGGGGGGGTGGTTGTTGGCACGAAAAGCGCCCGCATTTTACCCCTCCCATCCCCGAGGAACAACTCGCCTCTTCTGCTTTGTTTCGTCTTGTTTTTTTTTTTTTTTTTTTGAAGGCGTGCTGGGGACTTCATTTTGTTTCAAATCTGTTCCTTTTCCATTCAGAGAAGCTGCCGCGCTAATTAACCAAACAAACTTTTGTTGTTTTAATTCATCGTCGCGACCGTTGTCTTGTCTTTGTTCTTCTTGCCCTTGGTCCTTGCCCACTGTCCTACAATGGCAGACACTGGCGCGTGTGTTTGTTCGGCGGGCGTGTACCATCCCAGCCCCCTCCATCGCTCTCGAACAGATGCCAGTGCTGAAGCGTTGGCACGGCTCGCCGTGTCTGGATGTTCGCCTCGCAGCCTCGTCGCCTCGCCGCCCATCGTTTGCCCCGTCGCCAGTGTGCCGCAAATGGCGGTCCTTGAAAAGATGGCGCGCTCTTCCTTCATCTTCTGGGCTCGCGCCACGTCTGCCAGCGAGCGCGTTGGCATGGCGTCCGCCGGCTGGCTGGTTGCCTGGCAGAGGCAGTAGCGCTTGAGAGAGAGAGGAAGAGAGAGGGCGGTGCTTGTTCTTTGCTGCCACCCCCCCCCCCCTTCCCACTGCCAACAGCCACACAACCAACCACTCTCAGGTCCATGCACCAGGCTCCAGCCAGAAAATTCCCGTGTTGGTCTTTTTGGTTTTTTCTTCATTTTCTCTCATCTGTCCCCTGATAGTGCCCATCGCTGCCACTTTTCTTGGCATCTGCTGATAATGTCACCAGCTGGCTCAGATCTTCTGCGAGAGTCCATGTTGTTAGTTTGTATTGTCAACTGCTCTACCAGCCACCGCTTCCCATGAGCCCCGTCCGTCTGGCATACTTTTCCCAGAATTCCCGCCAGCGGCCCTTCTCCAGTTCGCCGAGACCCTCTCGGGTTCTCCCCCTTCCATCCTTCGGAGGTTTTCGGCATAAGCTGAGCTTAAAACTTCTAGCCCCTAGTGACCCGTTCTCTTTCTCTATGGGTTGCTGGAGTGCCACCAGCCTTTCGGAGTACCCCATCCCTCCTTTTGCGAATTTTAACCAAACAGGGGTGGGCGGGGGGGTCTCTCTTTTCTCTCTCTCTCTCTGCTCCAACTACATCTACCTGCTTCCTCCTTCGAGTGAACGAATGCTAGCCCCGCTGTCACTGAATGGATGGCACCGTGCCAGCTTCCTCCTGCCATCATCCGCATTCGCAGCTTGTCTCTCTTGCTCACTCTGCCTCCCTTCCTCCCTCCCTTCCTCCCTCACTCTCTCTCTTGCTCATACCCACCCACCCACCCCCTCCTGCTGCCATCCAACACCCCATCCCCGATTTTTTTTTTTCTACAGGCTTGACATTAATTAACATACGGGTTAATTGATTCTAAAAGCCGATGAATTGCTGTTAACATTTCCCATAGGACACCGAGCCCCGCTGTGCTGCCCGCCCGCACTGCCCGGCTGCCCGCGTGCCCTTTTCTGGCTGGCACCGGCCAGCATACTCATTGGTGCAAGCAGAGAGCACGGGAGCCTCAGAGGCGAGCGCAGGCGTTTCCCAGCCCTGGCTGCGCTGTGTCCCGTGCTCTGCGCGAAGGATTCCCAGCTGCTCATTGGACTGGAGCTGATTTCAGCTGACGCTCTGTCGTCCGATCTCGCCACAGGATGTTGCGATGGCATTCTGTTATAAATAATCAAACTCCTACGGCATCACCCCCCATCACGCATCCCATCCCGCCCCCTTTTCTTTCCTTCCTTCTCGCTCTTTCCACCGTCCACCGCTCCGTCAATGAGCCGCCGATGCTAATTCCCACTTTCCTACTCGTGCTCTGCCAGTCTGTTCGTGTCTACCACCGCTCCCGTGCCACAGCTAAGTTAAAGGCTTGACGTGTTGCAGCTGTGTCAAAAGTGAAGTTATTAAATTATTACTATTATTATTTTTTTTTAACTTTACACAATCTTATTGCTTTGTCTGCTTCTTTAATTTGTAGCTTTCTCTCTGGTGCGTGGGGTTCTCAAAATTCTTGAGCTGAGGAGGCCTAGATTGGTTGAAAGCATCGCATTAGTAAATTCTCATCACCCCAGAGACTGTTTTTACTTTTTTGAACATGGTGGCAGAAGCGGTTAAAAGCAGGAGCCAGAGCCGCTTTTATTTATTTAATAACATTATCGTCCCTCCCCCCCGGGGTCTTCCTCTGTTCTTAATTATCAGTGCCGACAGGCAAGGCGGCTGAGATTCGCTCGGGCAGAGGGGCGCGCGCGCAGGCAGAAGAGCGCCGAAAAGAGCACCGCAGCTCAACTCGCCGTCCTCGCCTTTTCACCGCTCCTCTGCCGTCTCGAGCAACTTCGCCCTCTCCCCTTTGTTCCTCAAACTGATGTCTGGGGTAGCGCACAGCTCAAAGTAGCAAGCGTTTGTGGTAGGGAGCTCCTAAATGTTTTTCTGTCTGCTTCCACCTTATTATTATTATTATTATTATTATTATTATTATTATTATTATTATTTTATTTTATTTTTAAAATTTTTTTTCCCATTATTAAATAAAAAGGAGCAACGTAGCAACTGGGGCAACAAGAAGAATCCATTATGCAAATATGTGCTATTTGCATAATGTCTTATGCCAGGATATGCAAATGAAGCGTATAATTTATGAGTGCCTGCATCAGCCTCACAGTTGTTCCCATAACTTACAAAGAAGAGATTTCACTCCCCCCCAACACTCCAAGCTGGCATAGACGGCACGCGCACACCCACACACACACCCGCTTACACATCCTCGCACACATGCAAAACACCCATGCACTGTATTCCTACAATAGGAGTGTGTCTGGGTGTTTCTTTGTGAGGGGAAAAAACTTGTCTTTTCACACTCATGGAGACTGATTGTTGAGATGAAGGGGTTGGTGCAGTAGGAGAAGATACATATGTCTCCATAAGAAGGATGCAAAATGGAGTAAGCGAAGCAAATTTTTTTTTTTTTTTTAAAAATGAGTTAAAATTAATGGAACGTGTATCTCGGCTGTTTTCTTCGGGGGACCGCGTTTCGCCATCTGTACTGCTGTTCTTACGCTCGGCGCGTGGCTTTCAAACGCGGAGGTGGAGTCCCGTCCTCTTCGGCGGGGAGCGCCAGGCTGTGGGCGGCATCGTGAGAACCAGGGACCAGCGTGGGCTCCAAGGAGCACCTGGGACCAGGCTGGTGGCTGAGCTGCCCGCTCGCTGCTCGGGATGCCTGCCGCTTGTAGGGGGGGAGATCTTGGAGGGGCCCTGGGCGAACAGCACTCTCCCTCTGTCATCAGACCCCCTTTTTTTCCCAGGCTTATTGTGATACCCAGCCTGGTTTGCATATTTGATCTTATGTTAATGTCTCCGGTAACAAAGGTGCGGCTGAGACAAAGGTTAGGAAAGAGGGATAAAAAGCGGAAAACCGAAGCCTTTCAACACACCACTAGCGCACGGATCAGGTTTTGGTAGACCGGTCTGCTGGATTTTTCTGCAGGATTGCATCTTCCAAGAGACAAAGCATATATTTTTCTTTTTTGGTTGTGTGTATGTGGTGGGATTTTTCACCTCCCGGTTGCTCTCGTGTCACAGTGCGGGAGATGCCCGTGCCCGCCTCCTCTGGATGAGACGCGGTGTCCGGATGAGCTCGCATTCAGTGTGGCTGGCACAGGGCAGGTGGAGTGGGGCTGGCTGAAAGGAAACCGCTGAAAGCTGACCGGAGCTCACACCACGGTAGCGTATGTGCCTATGCGTGTGCCACCTCAACCCCCCCAGAGCAGCAGGGTTGTGGCCACGTGCTGCAGGGGGTTGGTGATGGTGACTTGTGACTTAATCCAGGCTCTGTATGGGAAAAGGATGACCGACCGACCGACCGCTCTTGTTGGCAGAGATGGGCCTCTCTCCGACTTGCCGGGCTTTTCGGCTCCTCCTTGCCTTGTGAGGAGTCTGCTAGCGGACACCATTTTCTAGAAGCCTTCTGTCGCTCCTTCAGAGAGTCCGTTGTTTGGTTTACACTTGCAGCTCAACACGAGGATATTTCTGTGACATTTTTAGTAGTCTTTATACAGCTACAGTTTTTAAGCTTTCGTTCATATATTTTAATGTGTACGTGTAATGTGTATTAGCTTTTGCTTAACATAATTATGAGTATTTTTTCCAATCTAATTTTTCATATACGTGTGAATGACTTTATGTTCTTGGGGTTGTTTTGTATTAGAAATATTGACTAATGCTCATCTTGCACACGCACGCATGCATACGCACACAAACATGGTTTGATGTTTGGAAATTTAATATTTAAACAAATGAAATTGTAATTTTCAGATAGATCCTAAGATATTTTAAAAGCATTGGTTATAAGGTAGTGTATAAAAATTTCAAAGTAAAGCCACAGTTCAAACTTTTTGCTATTGCTATATATTTAAATCTATAATGTCCCCAGTCTTTTTATGTAGTTATGCTGTTTTCCTTTCAGTTTGTAGGTATGATTTGCTGAGTTTAAAACAATTGTTAAAGAATTTTTTTTTTAAATCATAAAATAATATTTTTGTCAGTTGTTTGAGTGAATAGAAAATTACAATTTTTTTTCCTTATTCGTCCGCACATTTAAAATGACATTTTAGGTAGCAAGCAATATTACAATTATATTCATAGGCGCAGTATTACTCACAGCAACCACTTATGTATATGAATGCTTAGAGATGAAAATGTTTGAGCTACAGATTATGTCCAGAATGCTTTCTTTTCAAAACAGAAATACAAAAGGAACTCCAGTAACTTCAGTCAGCCTAAAGAAATTCTCAAATGGCAATATTTGAGGTATGGGCAAAAAAGCTTTTTTTGAAAATTACATTGCAGTATGAGAAAATTATTTTCTGCCAGTGGGTCAGGATTTGTTTTTCATGCAACTTGAAAGAGATTTTTCCATTTCCACTGATAGGTGTACTGACTAGAACAGACATTCACAGTTATTCCTGGCACTGTGTTGGATAAATTGTGCATTCAGACACCTTGATCCAACCAGGCACTCAAATGGACTCTAGACTTTTTTCAAATGTGAAATTATTTGAATTTTTGACATATTAGTGTTGATCACTTTTCCAGCATCGACTGGGATATTTCTATTTTGCGTGTATCTGCTTGTGTGATGTGAACACAGACGGCATCAGACAGTGTGGTCAATCGGGGTCTTTACCCTGAAAGGGTGCAGGCACCCAGCCTTCTACAGGAAGTGCTGTTTGACCTCTGTAAGAAATGGTCCAGGAGAAACTTGTCCATATCAAAATTTTGGTACAAGAGCAAAACATTTTTTAAAAATATTGTCCAGAATTATCCACAACACTATAGTTCGGTTTATTTAGGTTTTCTTTCATCTTTTCAGTAATGAAGGACAACTTAAAACAGTGAGAAACATTTGTCTTAATTTCAGAAATTTCTCTTCTGTTGTAATGAAAGGTAAATTTAAGACTGTAAAGCAATTTTTTTAGAACTGTTTTATTTTAAAACAATATAAAACAAAAATGTAGTTGCACTAATTTCTAGATGTTTTTCTGTTAGTTTATTTTAAGTTTTTTTTTTCTTCCCCCCTGGGAAAATTCTGATTCCATCCACCAATGTCAAAGCTGATAGTTTCATCTTTTAATATTTAATGGATAGCTTTAGTGAGAAATTACATTTTTTTTCTTTACTACTCTGAATAACCATTTGTGTGTTGGACTGTTTTGAAAGACAATATTATGAACTTAAAATGAAAACCCCGGTCACCAGTTTAACAAAACTTGAATTTTTACCTGGTGCTTAGCTTTGTACCCACTGAACTATTATTGCTTCTGTTGCGCTTGTTAGGATGTTTGAATTAGTATTCCTGTAATCTGGAGCTGCAGTGAGGCTGTATACATAAGCATATGACAAAATGAACACATCCATAACAGCATGAGATCATAACTTTGTGCTGGAGACATTTGCTTGCTAAAATCCAATTACATTTGTGTTCAGTATGGGCTCTGCATAATGTTATTGTTCAAGGAAGACAGAATTTTGGCTTGTTTTTCTTACAATGACAGTTAATTCTTTTAAATTTGCAGTATGTTGTTAAATGTCTTTACAAGGAAGATTAGCGACAAATCATTTCCTTTGTTATGAATACAAATGGATAAAAACTTTTATTTTCTATGGATAAGTAACATAGCTCTTTGACTTTAATGACAATTGGTGAACCTTCAATAATTTTATTTTCAGGTGCTTAGAAATAGCTCTACTTTAGTCGTACTTTTATGCTGCCACCACGTCATGTGTAAACATGCACACAGTGAAAGAATGAAAAGGAAAAAAAAAAGTTTTATTATTGTCAGAACTTTGTTTCCTGCTCCTTTGATTTTTATTCCTCAGGTTTTTGTTTTGAATTGTTTTGAATTTTTCCTTCGATGCCTTTGAAAGAATACATACAACCTTTTGGAAAGAAAAATACATATTTTCTGGTGAATCAAAAAAAACATTAAATATGTGTACATATGCTAACTTTATATTCTTACCACACATTAATAGAGAAAAACACAGCTTAACACTTTGTATAATACAGTGACAAACAATAAACCAAAGATTGAAACAGAGTATCAGCGTCCCATTTAGTCTCCTCTTATTATGTAGCACACTAAACTTTAGCCTTTATTACATAAATGCAATTTCTCTTGACTGTTTTAAATCAGGACATGAAAGTTTTCCTGGTAATTGAGGCATTTCAGTTTGCCTTTATTAACATTATTTTATTTCTGTCAAGTCAACATTTTTCTTACATTTCTTCTAAATTCATTACCATGTTTGTTTTGTATGTTAATACTAATCTGTTTTTCCTTATTCATTTTTCAGGGGGCAAATCTGTATAAAGTCTGGGGGACTAAAAACTGTCATTTAGTCTCAGGATAGCTAAATAAAAAGGTACAGCAAACAAATGTGTTTGACAATGATTGTGATGTGGCAGTTTCTCTTCATCTGGCTCTGGCCTCCTGCTCATCATCCTCATAAGGGTTCCAAATGTAAAGCCTGTTGGTTTCTTAGTCCTGCCCTTGGAATAAATTTACAGTGGTGGTGCAATACAGTACAGTACATTTTATTCTTATTTATAATTGTATCATATGATAGTAGGTTACGAAAAGAACAGACCATTATATACCACGCATATTTGCACAAGTCATTTTGTACTAAAATAATAGGAACAAAAGTCATGGTGAAATTTCAGTCAAGATATTATCGAATCATTTAAAATCTGTATGGTGATGAACTGATCAGTCAGCTATAGAGGAGATTAAAGGAAGCCCCTCCATTTCTCAGAGCTACTGAATCCCCTCCAAAATTCGAGTCTCATATCTAATCTTTTAGTTACATTTCCCTTCTTTTTGACGCAGCTCTTCGTCACCTGTTACTGTAATCTGCGTCTCCCAATTTTTAAGACACTCCAGTAGGTGGTTAGAAGTAAATAAAAAAAAACCTTTGTTTACTCTGGTTTGTACATTTCACTGGCTTGTACGGCACTTTGGAGAAAAGCACCTCCCAAAATTTGAACGTAATGTAATCTAGTCTAAACGTGCACGGATGTGTTTTGTTTTAGGGTGCGCTTGTGACAATATTTTGTTTAGGAAAGTGAGCAAACCTTGCACAGTGGAAGACTGATAAAGGGAGTGTCCACAAAAACGTAATGCTTACTGCGGGTCATGGAGTACTTGGCTACCTTCTTTTCCACAAGGCAGTTTACCAAGCTTTAATAATAGTGAGCTGTGATACTGCACACGTGATACTGCACACGTTCCCTAGAGTGTGTTCAAGATGTCCCTTTTCTTTGCTGAGGCCTCTTCTTGACCTTGAAGCTCAATGCACAGTGAAGCTGAATCCACGGTGAGAGTCTGTCACGACGGCCACTCTTCATTCCTGTTTTTTGCCTCCGCATTTGTGTGCTGGTTTACTCCAGGATGTGGCGCTTGCCTATTAGCTTGGGATGTAAGCTTGTCTGGATGACGGTTTTAGCACTCTGAGCAATAGAGGTCGAGTATTAGAAAGAGCTGCTGTTGGATATGAATAATGGAGCCAATTTGACTTAAGGCTTCACCAGCGCCACGGAACACAAAGACAAGGATGGGTTTATGACATCAGTTGTGTAATTGCTTGTTACTGTATGCACCCAACTGCACCCTTCAGTAAATGTGATATGTGTTTGACATGAGGTGGTGGAACATAATGTTTTCAGGTATGTTTAACGCTGGTGGGATGGGGTAGCAACTTGTTATAATTGGGGGGGCATACAAATGTTAGCAGTGGTACTCATATGAGTTAGATATGTCAGGCTTGTTTGGCCACTGGGGAAACATGTCATCCTAATCTCCCTTTGTTACATCTATGGATCTCCATGCCAGACCCTTCAGCTGGTTCTGACTTGCGTGCCATGTATGACTGGTTTATGATATGAGCAGTGTGTTGGATTATTTTGTGGTCATATTTTACTGAGCACAGATTGCTTACCGATCAGCATTTAATGACTGACTTAAATACTGAGATCCCAGCATTGCCTCTATGGAGGATTTTCTTATACGGCCGACCCTTGAACAAAACGGGCTTGGACAGCACAGGTCCGCTTCTGCACAGATTTTTTTTCAATAAATATATTAGAAAATATTTTAGGGAGTTTAGTGAAAATTTGATATTGGAAAAAAATTAAGAAAAAGTTAGGTATGTCATGAATGCATAAAATATATGTAGATACTTACACACACAAATGCTTCAGAGACCATACATAGCGCCACTGGCAGTCGAGAGAAATGTAAACAAGCGTAAAGATGCTATGACAGTAAATCATAAATGCATAAAAAGAACTACTGTAGTACATACTGTACTGCTGTAATAATGTCTATTTTATCATTTACTACTACAAATGACTACAACTGTCCAAGAAAAAATAAGCCCTAAAGTATTTGTAAAACTTTACGCATATACATAAAATGCAGAAGATGCGCAGAAGGCTACGACTCCAAAGAAAAAGCAATGTCTTGTACAGTTGACAGCATGTTGTAAATGCATAAAATATGTATTGGCATATTTTTCAAATTAACGTAAATGCGGTATGTATTACACAAATCTATTATTTAAAAAAGTAAATTTTTTTAATAGTTCCCAAAAGAACTGCGGTTTTGCACGGTTTGTAGGCCGACGCTAATCATCTCCGCATGAGCAGTTTGTCTCTCCGGTGAATTGCATATGCAGTAAAAAGTCATGTTCGGTTATTGCGTATTTTTGATCAAGTTTAGTGCAATACTGTAAACCTGGAATAACACGAGTCTACAATAGTGTACATATAACATACATAACATGTTTTAATCGATAGTTTATGTTATCCATAAACCTTCCACTCAACAGTAGATAAGTTATTAGTAGGTAAGTTTTCGGGAGGTCAAAGGTTATACGCAGATTTTTGACTAGAGGGGGGTCTGTGCCCCTAACTGCCGCGTTGTTTAAGGGTCAACTGTACTTTGTCTAACAGCATTTTATGGAGTGTCCGGTACTGATCAGAAGCATGACACCAAGGTGACACTTTAAAGGATATTAATAATCTTAAGCGAAATAGCAGATGGCCCTCACAGTCCACACAATTAGGCTTCCCACTAACACTCTGCTTTGGTGTAAATTGGACAGCGTAGCGTTTTCACACCGGCTAAATATAGAGTCCTGTGGGTTTATTGTGAGAGGGAATAGTGGGTGTTGTTGGGTGTTGAGACCAAGTGGAAACTGTGTGCGCATAAACAACAGTGATGATATATTATGGGCTGGAAATTGTGATAATGGTTCCTGATGTGCATTTACATATGCATGCAGGGGACCAGTACAAGGATATAGTTGACTGTGTGACGTGTGTCACATTTGACTAACAAAATAATCTCAGTCCCAATTATGGTTGTAAGTAAGGGACCCACTGAACTGCAGTTAATGTTTAGTACTCATAAAAATCCACTTTGCGGTCTTGTTTCAGTTTGTGTTCATCTGGCCTAAGCTGGTTTTGTCTATTTTGAAAGTGCAGTGCTGTTTAAAAGACAATAGTAGGAATTTTAAAAATATGAAAAGTGCACTAGCAATTGTTTTGTTTTGAATATTTTTTTGTTCCCATACTTTTGTCCAGAGTTTGAAAACACATAGCAGATTCAGAAGCACACCTTGGGATTTCACACGTAGGCGCCACATGACGACATGTCGGTCAACGACGAACCGCATATACGATGGTGGTCCCATAAGGTTATATACAGTACATAATACTTGATAATGATAATAAACAACTATGTTACTGCTTTATGTGTTTACTATACTGTACTTTTTATCGTTATTTTAGAGTGTACTCTTTCTACTTATAAAAAAAGTTTACTGTAAAACAGTCTGCCATGTTACGCCGGCAGCAGCCTCATACATCTCATGTTTACCCCATCTGCTATAACATGCCATACAGGTTTGTAGCCTAGGAGCAATAGGCTGTGCCATATACAGTAATAATAATAATAAGTCAAAGCAGACATGATGTGGTGTAAATACACACTATGATGTTCATGCAACAACAGAATCATCAAACATAGCATTTCTCGGAACGTATTCCCATCCTTAAGCAGCACATACTTGTAATGAATTTATTAGCAGGTGTCACTACAAGTGTGATGTTCTCTTGCCCAAATCGGTGCTCACCCATCACCAGCTGGCTTGTAGCTATGCTTTTTACTTGTTTAGCTCATAACTTTCTCCGAAGTGCAAGTTTTTGCGGTGTCAGGAATGTTTATCAGTAAAGCTGTTAATTTTTGCTTTCTCAAATCAAGCTAAGTACTTTAACCAAGGGAGCTGGACCAGGAGTGGGATTCAAAGCCACGTCCTTCAAGTGGAAGAATAGACAATATCTCTAACTACTAGAGTTCCCGCTGCAGCCCGTCTTTACTTGGAATGTACTGTACACCTGCATATTGTTTCACTTAATATCTTTAACCGACAGACATCTAAGCTGTGGCTACATGTATGTTGCAGTGCTCTGGTACCATTTGGGCACTGTGGGCCAGTTTGGGTTGCCACCTGGACGCTAGATTAAAGGTGGCTTCTGTGATTTAATTCGTCACACTCTGACCACCTGTCCGCTTTAGCCAGCAGGGGCTGTAAATTGTAGAGGACATCTGTCCTTTGTGTGTAAGTGACTGCGGGACATGGGGCATGTTTCTAAGTGCAGTTCCAGACATTTTTTAGCCTTGACATTCCATTGTCTGAGACAGGAAGCCCTCTGTACCCCAAATAGCAAAATATGTTGAATGTACCTTCCAGGCTGCATGTAACCTGGAGATGCATAGCATTGTCCCTCTTGAATTCAGACACAGGTTGGGCGCAAGGCTCAGCACACCAAAGTCAACCTTCCTGGTTTTCTGAAATATGTGGTAACTGCAGTTTTACTCAAGGCGCCTGGCTGTTTCTCATTAATGTAAATATATACGTTTCATTCAGCTAAAACCCACTTTATGGACTGAAACTTGATGTATCTGCGCCTACTTACTTTGAACTGCACACAACCATTAGGAGCAGCACTGTGCTTTGCTTGCTGTCTGATTCTGACAGCGCCGTGCCCGGTGGCTCGGTCGGGGGTCAGAAGAGGGCCCGCAGTTTGCCGTCGCCTGCAGCCCAGCCGGCCTGGCCGCCTGCCCTCGCCTGGCGCACCGTGTGGTGAACGGCGTGCTCCGGCAGCTAAAGGCACTCATTAAAAGCAATAACTTATCTCACATTTGAAGCTAATGGGAGGAATACTGGCTGCAGTGAAATATAAATGACACCCTTCCCCCTCCTCCTTTTGCTGCCCTCCTAACCTGCAGCGTAATGTAGCGGCTGCGAGAGGGTGCATTACAGATCCGTGCCGCTGGAATTTATCTGTGCTGCATGAAGCTGACTGACGCATTTGAAAATAATGTACTGGAGCTGAGCATTACAGGGACTCCGTAACTAATGGACAGCTCTCACCTGTGGCCACTGCTGTATATCATTCAGGCGGCCAAGCTCATCAAGGCCCAGAGAGGTCCTGCAGAGCTCTCCGGCCCTGTGACTCAGGGGCAGCCGTGGATCCTCCTCCCCATCCCCGCCTCCGTGGAATCGCATCTCTCCAGCAGTACCCCGGAAGCCCACCTAAACCGAGCCGTGCAAACTACGTGACGGCCACGTAGCATCGCCTAATGTTGTGTTCTCCACCCGTGTTTAATATGCAAAAGTGCGGCTTCCCAGCTCCAAAGAGTGACGCGGGGTGTCCACGTCAACGGGGCAGGTGTTCGTTGGGTTATTCCAATGGGTTTCCGCACAGACTGCAACGCTCCCCAGTGGCTGCACTGCTGATGTGGAGCGTGAGGCTGGGGGGATGCGGCGCTGAGCAGATGCATTAAAAATGCCCCAACTTAAATTGCCATGCAGTCTGCAGATCCAAAGGCAGGTGGGGGGGGGGCGTTCACACACTGACTCTGTACTGCGTGGACTGAAGGTGGCGGTCCAGTTGGAGAAGAGTAATGTGTGCGCTACCCGAGCAGCTAGCTTTCCCCACTTCCCAGCACCACATTTGCGTAATCGACCTTGACGTCTCGGCACCTTCCTGCCTCGGTGACTCACAGTAGGAAGCTGCGCATCAGTTATTCAACTATGAAACAATCCTTTCCACCCGTGGTTAATGAATGAAAAAACGAGTATGATTGACAGAATATCACATTACTTAGGTTAAGGAACTGCAGCTTACAGGTTACAGTTAACACGAAAAGGTTTCATGCTTCTCTGTTCTGTGTGCATGAATATGTATCTTATTCCTTTTCTCTGAACATTTTTCTTTAATTTTGTTGATGTTTAATAAATGTGGCTGGTCAGCCCTGTTTTCATTTTGCAAGAGGAGTCTATGCAAAAGGAGGAGTTAAAAACAAAGGAAGAATGAGAAGAAAGAATGACCAAATTAATTGAATCCGCAGAGGGGTCGGAGAGGCAGAAAGTGCAGAGCGATGCATTCTGCTTGGTAGGCTACTGGAGACGATGCTAATAAGATCATATGAGGGGGGAGCAACCCCCCCACCACCCTTGGGGACTTGCAAAAAAGGCTTTCTGGAAGAAAAAAAAATTAAATCGTCTCCAAAAATAATGATGTCTGCTTTGAAATGCATTAATAATCCGGAGTGGAGGGTTTTGTTCCAGGATGTAGAATAACATTAAACTACCAAATTCACCAGTGGAGGAGAGGAAGGGCAAGGGGTGGGGCAACCTGACTGAAATATGTGCAGGACATATAGATGCCTTTGTTGGCTGCAGCCTGCCCTGATGCACCTGGCGGAAATGGGAAGGCCGGGTGATTAAAATGTTTTTTTTTTTTTTTTTTTTTTTTTTTTTAACAAAATCCTTTTTATTATAAAAACAGTGGGCTATGTCATTCTCAAGAACTGTATTGCATAGGAGGGTGTGAGGAGTCCTAAACAGCAACTGTTTTTAGAGCTTGAAGTTTTACCATGAGATGTTTTGTAAAATCCCTACATATAGTAACATACCTGTTAACCCTGCTGTGGACTGGCGTCCCATGTTGGCTGTAGTTTCATAGCCTAGTGCCCAGCGACCGCGGGATGTGCTCCATACCACCGTAACTCTGACGAGAATATGGCGGGTATGGAAATCGTCACGGTCAGTTTATTTGGTGCGTCCACGGAATAATAACATCTCAGTTTTTGCATGTTCTTAAACTATAACATAAGTGAATAGTGAAATCATTTCAGATGTTTTTTTTTTCCTGCCTCTGTTGACATCTTGAGCTCTCCAGTCTTTGTATCATCGTTGGCTGAACCGCTGAATGCAGGAGCCAGTGAATGTCCAGCAGAAGAGACTGAGCATGAAGGCTTCAGTCCAGGCCCTCTGAACCCGGCTCACTGGAGCGCATCGCCCGCTGTGGAAGTTAAGGTGACCAGTGGGGAGCGGGGCCCTTTAAGGCCATTTTCCGCATGGCTCGCTCTTGGAAGCGCAGACATGTGTTATTACCAGGTATTCTGGAGAGGGACCCCGGTGTTTAGGGAAAGCCGCTGCCTCCTCAGTGAAGAATAGCTGTGCTTTTGCAGTCTTCGCTAGGTGATGTCTGCAAGACTGAAACCTGTTTTTTGTCCTCAGTTTTGGAAAACTCGAGTCCACAGTCCACGTCTCAACACAAAGCCACCATATACCAGACGGTTCGGTCCCAGTGCTGCCACCTCCCTGCGGCTTCGTCCTGCCGCATGCGATGATTGTTCTGACCTTCAGCCCCTTGAGTGTGCTTTCCCATGCGAACAGCCGACCAGAAAAAAGTCTGTAATGGATCTTCATTGGTAGGGATGGATTTAAACGAGGCGAAGCTGCAAGAGTGGACACCAGGCACGGACCTGATAGCAGCCTGGCGTTAAGAGCTTGATGGCGTCTACTGCAGGATGGTGTCCGTTGAGTGGGCCTCCCAATTTCCAGGTAATCCCCCAGATGATTGTTTCCTCAAGTGCACATGTGTGCTGCACATTCTGCACATTCATTAATGGCCCACTAGAGGTTCCACTTTATTATTTAATTCCTTCCCTTCTCTGGGCTGTTTTTTCCACCGGGGCTATCATTTGTAACATTCCAAACAACCTTGTCAGCTAAATTTAGAGGAGCTTCATAACAGCGGGGTCTGCATTTTTTTTTTTTCTTTTTCAATTTTTTTTTACAACAAATAGCCTCTGTTGAAGCCTCCGTGCATTATCCAAATTGCAAATAGTACATTTGCACTGGATTTATTTTATTCAGAATCCTGCACAGACCTAACAAACACCCTCCCCAGCCCCGAAACCTTGGCTTTGATGTGGGTTATCAGTAAGCCTCATCGCCCCCTGAACCCCTCCCTCGGTGTCAGCGCCTTTTGATGTAGCGAATGTGCACTCCCAAATAGAATTTTTAATAAGGAGTCATTATCATTTTGATTTCCTGCTGAATGAAAAGAGTGACCTCTGGCATTTATCTGTGGGCTTGAGGTAGGATGTGATGGAGGGGTGTAGGCAGATATGCCTCATTGACATTATAACCAAAGCTGGGGTTTCTAACCAGCTGAGAAATTTGTGTCCGGAAAGGGTTCTTGAGGATTACAATCATTCATATTTCACTTCAGCGTAATTTTGTGTTATTTACAGTGCATGTTTGCTGCAAACACAAATCCGCAGCCTTGCCGCCTAACAATAAAACATGTTTTTAGTATTTTGAATTGGGCAGATATATATTTGAGATGGTGCACCGACAGAATGCGGTAACACTTCCGCTCACTCTCCTCCATTATTCCATGGCGGTCTGTTGATTAGACCCGTATATTGCAAATGCAGGTGTGAGATTATCAACTCCGGTGTTTATAAATCCTTGAAAGGGTGCCATTACGGCCCACTTGTGCTTTTAAAGCTGGAGATAATCTTGCATTCAGCATGGGGGCAAAGAATGCGGGAGGACACAGTTTCTGGGACATGGAAAGACGTGAGGCTGCTGACTGGAATGCGAAAAAGCTCACCTGCAGTGAAGGATGCCATTATGGCGGCAGCTGTCGGTCTGGCCTTGACTGTCCGGGGTGGTCAGCAACTGTGGTCTGGCACGAGGGCCCTGCGATTGGGACAGGCTTGCCACCAACCGCGCCTTTGCTGGGGAGCGATCTCGTGGACGAGTGTCATGCTTTACCAATGCCCCCTCTCCGGCCCTCCCTCACCCCTTCAGAAACAGCATTCCCTGAGCAGGGTTTACACTCACGCTAACTCGCGTGCTGACATGACTTAAACCTCTAAAAATCAAGTTACTCCCTTCATACAAAAGAATTTTTGAATAATGCCGGATCGAACATTTATTTGTGACACGTTACATTAACATGTGGCAGCACAGTGATACGGTAAGTTGGTGCAGCTCCTGGGAGGTGGATTTGAAAATGGGCGTCTTTTGTCTGTGTGCAGTTTCGGAATCAGAATCAGAATCAGAAAAATTTTATTAATCCTGAAGGAAATTACTTGTTAAAACTGTACAAATAGACAAAGACACAAATAACAGAAAGAGCAAACGTAGCGATAAACACATTAAATAAATATACAATATAAATATCAAATAAACTACAATGTCCTCATTCAAGTATTGCACATATAAGTGAAATATCATACATTCCAGCTCCCAACTTATACTAATGGGAAGTAGTTTGCATTTCCTCCCCATATTTAGGCTTCCTCCTACAGTCCAAAGATGTGTTTCAGGTTAATGGCTCACTTTAAATTGCCTGTAGTGTGCAAAGGAGTGTTTGCCCGTGGTTGAGATGACCCTGTGATGGACTGGTTGTTGGTTATGGATGTATTATATCCACATGGCTGTTCTGACATAACAGACAAATCCAGATTCATAAGTCTTGCTTTGAATTATTTCACTGTATTGAACCGTGAACCTTCCGCAGCTATTTTGCACATTCTGCCTGCTGCCCGCTGTTAAAATTTGTGTGCGTCTCCTCTGGGTCTTCTGGTGCTGTTGCTTTGTCAGAGGAACTCAAAGATCAAACATACATTGCCTGGCCAAAAAAAAAAAAGTGACACACTCTAATATTTGGTTGGCGAGCCTTTAACTTTGGTTACGGCACGCATTCGCCGTGGCATCGTTTCGATAAGCTTATGCAATGTCGCGGTATTTATTTCCATCCAGGGTTGCATTCATTTTTTGCCAAGATCTTGTATTGATGATGTGAGAGTCGAACCGCTGCGTAAAGTCTTCTCTAGCACATCCCAAAGATTCTCAGTGGGGTTAAGGTCTGGACTCTGTGGTGGCCAATCCACATGTGGAAATGATGTCTCTCTCAGGCTCCCCGAAGCACTCTTTCACAATTTGAGCCTGATGAATCATTGTCATCTTGGAAGAAAAAATCCATTGCTGGAAAAACCTGGTCATTCGGTACATTCAGGTAGTCAGCTGAGCTCATTTTTTGGGCACATAACGTTGCTGAACCTAGACCTGAGCAACTGAAGCAACCCCACATCGTAACACTAAATTAAATCCAGGGGGTGACTTTTTTTTTGGCCGGCCAGTGTATTTAAGAATAACAATATCATACTGTTAAGAACAACGTCACAGACTACCGCTATGTGTAAGAGCGCTGTAACACACATCTGCGTGGGCATCCCTGGTCTGGACAGAGAAAGGGGACTAACAAGTGTGCGCCAGGGCTGAGCCAACGGTTGGGTTTAAAGTCGACTCCTCGCAGAGGGCAAAGGTGCCGTCTGCGTTCAGAGTGCTGCGCCGAGGTGGATGCGAGGACTCCCCCTCAGCTCGGCTAAGGAGAGCAGACTGGAAAGCGATGCTCAGAAGGAACCCGTGGCCCAGGGCGCTGCTCCGCTCGCCGCCCTAGGCTACGTGCCGCTCTCCGACGCTCCAGGGTTCTGCCGAGGAAACAGCGTCTCATCAGTTTTGCACAGAGCGGAGCGGGCCGGTGCCGCAGAATGCAAACCCGCTTATTAATCGACGGGAAATTTAAACGGCTCCGCTTTATCCTGCAGTTTAAGCACTTTTCGCTTCCTGGGGAAAGGAAGACTTAAGTGCCAGTAAAATGCAAACTGTTAGTAGGGTAAATATTTCCAACTGTTTGAGATACCACGAGCCGGATGAGAAAAGTGATGCAGCAATGAGGCGGAATGTGTAATATTTGTGCAAATGTGTTTGCGTGTGCGGGAAGCTCAGATTGAAACGTGAAGGTTATTATGACTTTGCCTGCGGGTTAATAATATGCACGGACGTGACGTCGCACTGTTTGACGCTCGATGTAGGACCCCACGCAGCTACTGGGGGGCATCGAACTCAACAGCGCTGTGGTTTTGGGTTCTGTCCTTCGCAGCCGTTTGCTGTAAATAACATAGATTGCGCAAGAAAAGGACCGCGTTTGAGGTTTTGTTCGATTCCACGCGATTTAATGATTTCTCGTGAAGCGTCACGTTCGATTTCTAGCGACGGGAGGAGGCCGTGCCTGAGCGGCGGGGGGGGTTAAAACGTCCCTGCCCGGTGCACGGAGACGCGGCGAAAACGCGGTGAAAACTCGGGAGCTTCACCGCGGCGCAGAGCGGCGCTGCGCGGGCGGGCCGAGGCGCGCGGCGGTGCGCGAGCGCCCTCACCGTCGCAGCGCGGTTGCCAGGAGAGCCGCAGCGCCGTTCGTGCGCAGCGTCCGTGTAGCGTATTTTTTTTAATATATAGAAATATGTACAAATATGCAGTTTATTATCGGCGTTAACGTGCATTCGCTACGCGGCACACGGCTCGGTTCCTGAGGAAGGCGCTCCAGTGAACACGCGAGCGTGTGAAAGCTGCATTTTAACACAGAAACCCTGAGGTAAAATTGATCGATTCTATACACGCACGTAGTGAAGTAACCCGAATGAAGTGAGGGGGATTTGAACTGCTTTCTGTGACACTTTTCCTGGACTGAATAATACACAGTTCATTCCTGACAGAAAGCGACAATTCCGCCTTCATACAAGTACGTTTTCATGAGACATTTTATGTTTTTAACATAGAATAATTAATGACCTGACTGAGCGTCGAGGCCTGACTATTTATAACGGTTTTTTTACACTGATATTTTTGTATTATTGATCAAGCCTGGGAAATTGCAGCCTGCATTTGAGAGTTAATGGATTTAAAGTGTTGTATTAAAAATGGCCTTTTTATTCAGTTGCCCTCGCTGGTGGGCTGTAATCCAACCCCCCCCTCCACCTCGTCGGGGTGCTTGACCTGCTCTTCTGAACAGCGACCCTTGCTTTAGGCGACTGGTTTAGATACTCTCACTCACACACGCCTGACTGAGAGAGGCCCACTGAGCAGCCCTCCTGTGAAAGCATCTTAGCAACTCACCTGGCTAAAGTCACCCCATGCAGACTTCACGTGGGAATATCTCAGGGGCCATTAATGCCTAGCAAAACACAAAGGGAAGCATCACAATATATATACCTACCCCAGTGCGCCGTGTCCTTGTTTATTGTTGTGGATTTGTCCCGTGTCTGTTTAATCGATGCTCAGGACTTATCCAGGTATTGCGACGAGGTCCGAGACAAGCTGATCTGCGATATGCCTAGATCTGATCGTGTAATGCAGGCTTTCTTTTGTAGCGCAAGTCCTATTGAAGATTGCTGTCAGATGCTTCCCCAGGTGGTTAAAGTTAACATGTCTTCTTGTTATTTTTATTTTTGTTATTATGTATTTTAAAAAAATTTATTATTTTTTTTAATGAATAAAAATGCACAAAATGGTTCTGAGAAAATTACTCATACAAATATACATCTTTTAGAAATGTACATGTAACCTAGCCAACCTCATGTGCAGTTCCTGTGTTTCTTGTCTGCATCTCATGTATGGTCTTTGCTCATTTAACCCTGAACCTGTATTTGTGCTCTGCAGTGTGATTAAACTGTTTGTCAAAAAGTGACTCTGTCCTCTGTCCTCTAACAGAACTTAGATCCTAGCATTTGAACCTCCTCATGTGCAGTGTCTTTAAGCGACTCCAGTCAAACAAAGCAGAAGAGGTGAGAAGATTGGTGATGGGTAAGTCCCATCCACCTACGTTACTCAGCATATTATGCTTGTACACCTTGTACACCTTGTCTTCGAACCACAGACCCAGCTTAGCTTTTACCATTTGTCCTCCAGATTATTATGTTTCACTTAAATAAAATGATTAACCAGGCCAGTGTTGCTAAAAATAAAATGTGAAACGTGTTATATGCATTCTTGGGACTCATTCTCTGTGGATTTAATGGAATTAAGTTAGGAGTGAAACAGACAATGCATTGCTTAGAATGTACAAGTGCTGATTGCAGACAGTTTTCAGACATTTCACGAATTGCATTAAAAGTTTCTTTTTCTTTGTCTATGCATTTAAGCTGTGAAATCCAGATAGCCTGAGGCCCATGACTATGAGGGATGGCACTCCTTTGAAGATGTCAGCTGAGGTAGAACCTGAGCAATGATCTTGCAACATGTGGAGTCAAAAGTGCTGCTGCAGTGTACGTCTTAGGAAAGTGGGCAACAGGACAACAATCGACCACTGCGTGACACCAACTCACAGGGTTTTTTTTTGTCCATCGGAAGTTCAGCGTGGCTCTTTATGACGCCACTGGAAGTTAAAGCACGATTTCCTTTTTTGTTCAGCTGCTACAGATGGAAACTGCACTCACAGACATACACATACATTCATACACACCATCTTAATACGTGAAATAAAATAGTCTACATTTATGGCAGCCATAGCCAAGAGCTTGAACTGTGAATGCAAGGATTCACAGTACAGAGGTTGAATGGCGGCAGATGTAGGAAGTTGGGATTTAACGCAAATGCCTGCTTTGGAACAGCAGCTCTCTTTTTCAGCCCCTTAAAAAGATGAGCCAACTGTCTCTTGACATCTACAAGCATCTGGCAGCTAGCCCAGGAATGGTGGGAGTCAATTTACTGTAATGAATTGTGCAATTTCAATCAGAGGTAATTGTGTATAATTACCTTATAATTCTACAGCAGGATTTGACAGTAATTACTTGTGGGGGCAAGAAGGCAGTGGTTCAAGGGGAAAGCTGTACACGTCTGTAGGGTTTTGAAGACCTTCTTGTTTCTGCGTTTAACTTGGCATTTCTTTGAGACTTATGACAAAATGTTTGCATTATGCTGATTGAATTTGGAACCCAGTTTGCCATTGTTCAGCTATGCACGTGTTGTAGTTTGTGAAATGTGCAGATGTCTCTGTCCTGTCGTGAATCTGTTTTTTACCTCTGCATTCTTGATCCTCGTTTGATCTTCACTTCCTGTTTGGTGATTTTTCAAAATATACTTTGTGTTACCAAGCTGGGTTGGAAGGTCAAATTTGGTTGGGGCACCTAGTGGGCAACTGTAGGAGCGATGCTCTCTGAGGGGGTGGATGGTGCTGAATGAAGTTTGACCCTGTGCAGCTATAGAAACGAAGAATTCGCATGTGCATGCGGACATGTGATAAGCAAGAGGTGACCTGTAATGATTCCTGTCTCTGTCCTCCTTCCTGCATTTCATTTTGTTCCATTCCATTCCCTTCCCCCAAACCTCATCTTAAGTACTATCCTCTGTATCGAACACATTTTGGGTATGAGAACCATAGTTGTGCAGCACTAGCAAGGTGGTGGCAGTAGGCATTGGGAGCCATTACTCTTATGTGACAGA
Source organism: Heterotis niloticus (assembly GCA_018136845.1). Lineage (NCBI taxonomy): Eukaryota > Metazoa > Chordata > Actinopteri > Osteoglossiformes > Osteoglossidae > Heterotis > Heterotis niloticus. The sequence goes on from CM030904.1 coordinate 4,245,932, forward strand.
ATCAGACAGAGCAGCAGAGGCCTGGGTGTGCCCGTCCCCCTCCTCTCTGTTCGCTTTCACCCTGCTGCCGCTTGGAGGAAATTGCCTCATACTTCAGCGGGCAGGAGGTGACGCTCTCAGCCCTCTCCCATGTGTCACTGTGCAGACCCAGGGCTCGAGCCCACCGTGTCAGAGACAAGTGCTGCTCCCAGGAGTGGAGTTGGGGTGGGGAGCCGGGTAGGAAAGTGGAGTGCTTCCAGAGCTCGGATGGAGGCCCTGGGGAGCATGCAGTGTGGCAGTTAAGGACATGGACTTGACTTGAAATCAAAAGATTGCTGTTTCAAGTCCTAGGAGGGGCCCTTCTGTTGTATCCTTGATCAGGGCACTTAACTTGAATTGTTTAATAAGCTCTGAAGTGCTTAACAATTAAAATAGTAGTAATAGTAGGTTTTTGCATGCAAGGAGATGGTCTGTGCCTTACGAGGTGAAGTTACATGGGCTGGCACTGTTACATACACTGCTCATGTGTGATGGCGGGGGAGCTAAGTGTCTGAGAAGTGATGAAGGGCAGTGATGGACCCCACAGGAGGGCACTTATCGTACGCCCCACGTGCCCCACAACCCTGGGCCAGCTTAGGAGAGGGCTTGCCCAAGCACTTGGGAGTCCTCGACAGCTATTATACATCTGACCTGAGGTGTGAGAGCTGATGAGAGCACAAAATAAGGGCCCTTTTGTCTTGTGTAGTAAATAAAAAAGCAAAATTTATGCTGTCCTGAAGTTATAACATTTCAGAAGTTTACAGCATGAATTATACAGGAAGAGAATATTCCCCCAAACAGACAATGTTTTGGATGTAGGCTTATGAAACACAAGCCTTAGATGATCAGTGTTGTGTACAAAATGTAGATTCTGTCTACTCACTTTGACCAAGGTTCATTTATAGCTTGCTTGGACTGTTCTCTCAAGTGACTTCACATCACTTGTGTCCTTTGTGGGTGAATAAAATCAGCAGTCTCTTTAGGATGTAAAAATGTAGTTATTGTTCTCCAGCCCCTCCACATTGCACACTCTGGAGAAAACCAGGGTTTATTACTATTCACACCCAGCTCTTGTTGTGATCGTCTGTTCCCTCCCTCTCCCTCCTTTCCGCTCCTTTTTCATTTGCTGTGAGGAAGGGTTGTGCGGGCTGCAGCCGAAACAGCGGCTTATGATTAGGTTTGGGAGGGAGTGGGGGTTGGGGGGCCGAGCTTAGCTCGGCGGGGCCCTGTTTTATATTCATCAAAAGAGCTTGCTTTGATTTGCAGCTCCTTTGACATGTCGCAGTGCCGGCTGCTGCAGTGCTGCTGAGGAAATCGTACACTTAGCCCTCTTGGTTTCCCCCACCACCGTTCATGTTCTGCAGCTCACACCACCTTGTCTGATTAGGACCACAGTCGTCTTCATCATCATCATCCTTATCAGAACTCCCTTCTACCCCAGTCTGTTTGACTTCTGCAGGTGACTCCTGTTTATTGTAACTACCTGGGGTTTTCCTGACACCCACTGTCTTTCATGGCCCTCGGAGGCTTCTGGCGTGATGGTGCTGAGAATTGACACATACAGTTTGATCACTCTCGGTTACAGCCTCCTTGCTGGTTCTGTCCCTTAGTCCTTTCCCTGCTGGTTTCTTCTGCTTCAGAGACTGGCTGTCCGCACACCTGGGCCATAACAACGGTTGCCATGTAACAGCAATTGCGCTCAATCAGGCATAGGCTGCACGTCACTGCCCCCACCACACCGCCTTCAGGCTCCTTTCTTAGCGCGCCTCGCTCATGTCAGAAAGATGGAGGTGGTTGGATTAGTCAAGGCTGAGGCAGCTGTCACAGCCCCTGTCCTTAGCTGACTGCCTCTGTGGTTCCAAACATGGAGCACCCCCACCACCCCACTCCCAACAGTGCTGTTCTAGTCAATGCAGTGGAGTCTGTGATGGCTTGTCTAAAAATCACACACACATTCTCCTGTGACCACGGCATGTCTGTCCAAACAACTACCCCACTGTGGCCTGTGCCTGGAATAACACGCACGTGTGTTTGAACTGGGCCGATGTGCACCAGGGATTTGCGCCAGGAAATTAACAGTTTGAATTATTAAAGCAATCTTTAACTCTGCAAACAATGGCAAGGAAAGCGGAGTAGACAATTCAGCATGTCATTTTGTGCTTGGAGGAGGAGTATAGGGAGAAGAACTGTTGGCTTGTTGATCCATGCAGTACACCACCATTAACAAGGTCACACACACATACCCCATACAAAGTCCTGTGAGAGGGATTGCAGCAATATTTCACTCATGGTGGAATCGTGGGAGGGCTCGGGTGTTGCCATGGTCCTCCATGCGATGGATCGTTCAGTGAGGGTTGCAGAACACCAGCAGAGCTCCTTTGAGCGTCCGCCTGGGAGTTTAGTCATTGTCACTCTAGATTGATATATGTTCGGTGCTGCTGCAGAATCTGCTGTTCCACCTGCACCCAAGCAATAGAAGACATTTTTAGTTTAAGGATATTCTGTAACCTTCTTTCTCAGCTAATTGTGATTTGTCACCTTATTCAGTGTTCAGTTTTAGAGTAGCTTGCAGGACAGATGCCTTCAATTCACTTTGTTTTCATCTATTGAATGAATGTGTTGAATCTGTAACAGTGGGACAGTGATGTTATTGTGTTCATATGGTTTGTTTGTTCTCTGTGGTCAAATGACATCTAAGAAATATGAAGCCACTTTATGTGACCAAGTACTTCAAACATTTACATTTATTTGTTAAAGAAATACTTGCTTCCAAAGCAATGTATAATCAGGGTAAATAAATATGGATCCCCTGACAGATACACAGCTTGTTTGTCTGATACCACCATTGTTGATGGTAGACATTTTTCAAGAAGTTATGTACAGTGGCAAGAAAAAGTATGTGAACCCTTTGGAATTTCATGGTTTTCTGCATTAATTTGTCATAAAATTTGATCTGATCTTCATCTAAGTCAAGGGTATTGACAAATATAATGTGGGTATAATAATAACACAAAAAATTCTGATCTTTCATGTCTTCATTGAGAACAACCATGAAAAGCTCATAGTGCTAGTAGAAAAAGTAAGTGAACCCTTGCAATTAGTAACTGGTTGACTCTCCCCTTGGCAGCAATAACCTCAACCAGGCGCTTCCTGTAGCTGTGGATCAGACCTGCACGTTGTTCAGGAGGAATTTTGGCCCATTCTTCCTACCAGAACTGCTTTAGCTCTGTCATATTCTTTGGACATCTTACGTGTATGGCTCTTTTCAAGTCATTTCATAGCATCTCAATTGGGTTGAGGTCTCGGCTCTGACTTGGCCATTCCAAAAGGCAGATTTTGTTTTTCTGAAGCCATTCTGTTGTGGACTTGCTCCGGTGTTTTGGGTCATTATCCTGTTGCATCACCCAACTTCTACAGAGTTTCAGCTGACGTACAGACATTCTCACATTATCCTGAAGAATTTTTTGATGCACTTAGGAATTCATCTTCCTCTCAATGATTGCAAGCTGGCCAGGCCCTGATGCAGCAAAGCAGGCCCAAATCATGATGTTTCCTCCACCATACTTTATGGTTGGGATGATGTGTTCATGATGATACGCAGTACCTGTTTTATGCCTGATGTAGTGCTGCATGTTCTTTCCAAATAGTTCAATCTTAGTTTCATCAGTCCACAAAACATTTTGCCAATACCGCTGTGGAGTGTCAATGTGCTCTTTCACAAACTTCAGGCGTGCAGCAATGTTCTTGTTAGTAAGCACCGGCTTCCTTCGTGGTGTCCTACCATAGACACCCTTCTTGTTCAATGTTTTATGTACTGTAGACTCATGAACACAGATGTTAGCCAGTTCCAATGACGCCTTCAAATCTTTGGCTGTCACTCGGGGTTGTTTCTTTACCTCATTGATGAGTCTTCGTTGTGCTCTTGGGGTCATTTTGACTGGGCGCCCACTTCTTGGTAGAGTAGCCACAGTCCCAAAGTGTCTACATTTGTAGATCGTTTTCCTAACTGTAGACTGGTGAATTTCTAAAGTCTTTGAAATCACTTTGTAACCCTTTCCAGCTTTATGTAAATCAACAATTCTTGATCGTAGATCCTCTGAAAGCTCTTTTTGGTGAGGCATGGCTCACATAAGCGTATTCTTCTTGTGTGGAGCAAACTCAAAAAGTTTGAGTGGTTTTTATCAGTCAAAGTAGCTCTAATCCACATTTCCAAACTCATTTTCTTAACAAGACTCCAGGAATGCTCACACCTGACTCCAATTAGCTTTTCTGAGGTCATTAACTCAATGGTTCACTTACTTTTTCCACTAGCACTATGAGTTTTTTATGGTTGTTCTCAATAAAGACATGAAAGATCAGAATTTTTTGTGTTATTATTATACCCACATTATATTTGTCAATACCCTTGACTTAGATGAAGATCAGATCACATTTTATGACAAATTAACGCAGAAAACCATGAAATTCCAAAAGGTTCACATACTTTTCTTGCCACTGTATATAATTGCGTGTGATAGGTACAAAACCAGGTGACTGAACGGTTATTTGTGTTTAGTGTGTAAATCATGAGGATGACTATAACTGTCACTGGGGGGCACCGCATGATGTTAGGGATGTGTTAGTAGAGCCACACAGGAATCTTACTGCCTTCCATCCACTTCACAATGGGTTTTCCATAGCTGATCGACAATCAATTTGTGAACATTCACACACTGTTTATCTGCCCAGATTTATTATGGTCATATTTTGACTGTGTGTGTCTCTGTGTAGGATGACATTTAAATGGATAAATTGCTTGGGTTTATCTCTATGTGATCCCAAGTGTCTGGGATGCAGTGGCCACAGAGAGTCTTAACTTTGTGTGTGTGCGTGTGTGCGTGCATGTGCGCGCGCATGTGTGCATCCTGGCTCCCTGCCGTTTCTCCAGTTTGACAGCTGATGGGCTCTCAAATCTGAATTGCCCATGATAAATAGGCTTCCTTTCTCTCCTCATTTTGCACAAGTACCCCCGCGCTCCTGCTACCCAAGTAACGGACCCCCTGTTGCTTCCTTTTGTTGCTCTAAGCCCTGGTGGGACCCCTCACTTCTTCAGCTGGTTTTCAGCCGTGAGTCGCCCAGTGGAGTGCATCATTAAGGGTGGAAGGATGGGGGTGCAGTTTTCCTTTCATTATGGGAAGCCATCTCTTGCTGAAGGTACTGGTTAAAAATCCAAGATTTTTATTTATCCCCCAGTGGTAACCGTGCTGGCCTGGCCTATCTTACTACCTTTGCCCAGAATGTTGGAGCAAACAGAACTTATTATTATATGTTCACATCCATAGGTGTCTGCATAGATGTTCTATGGCAGCTTGCTGAGTTCTGGGACTACTGTGCTCCAGCAGTGGCTTCCTAGGAGAACTTCACTACAATGCATCCATGTTTCTGCACCCGAAAGTGGCAGTGAAGCCCAGCATAGTCTTGTATCAGATGTCTGGTGCTGTATCTGAGTTTTATCTAGCAATATTTTCATCTAATGGATGCTGGCAGTTTTTCATTTCACTGACAATTATATGTAGTAGATCTAGAATAGTGAAGTAACTATGTTTTAAACTGTTATTGTACTGGACCATTCTTTGACACTAAACTACTGTGGCTCATGTCAGGTTTTTAGCATAAAATAATGAATGTAAGCCACGCAAGAGCAAAGTCTGCCTTTTGCCGGGTTGAGCCGTGACTTGCAGCGCTCCCAGTGGGCGGTCCCACAAAAGACGTTCAAATCTCAATGTACATTTAAAGCCGCATTTTTCAGTCTCTTTAGCTCATGGCTGATACATCCACCTGGTTTGTGCAGAATTCCTCCATGTTGTAATATCATAACATGCACTGGCTTTTTTCCTTATCACAGTGGGCAAAAAATTTCCTACAAGTACTCTTGTCATAGCTCACCTGCTTCCAGATACACAGTGCAGTGTTTGTATTTACAGTGTGTTTATGGTCTTTTGTTAGTCTTTATCCGAGGCAGCGGATTTTTTAACTCAATGAGAATCTTTTTGAGGACTGTAAATACTTTTAAGTAAGTTTGTTTAAAAATTTTAAAGTGCAGTTTTTGGTTAAAAATTGTCTTTTTTTTGTTGAGGCTAGGTTCATTGGAGTGACACTGACTGTATACAGATGCTATAACAAAAACTTGTGTGAGCATCTGTTTCTGTGCACATGCTTATGTTCTGTATTTTCTTTCTGCAAAAGTACATTTAATTGTCACCTTATCTTATTCTCCCCTCAACCAAGCAGTCATTTATTCTTCATTAGTTTTGCTGTTATACCACATTATACATTGCCTTGCACACAAACAGAACAGCTCCCCAGATGTACAGTTGTGTGTGTCTCTTGTGCTTATTGACATTCAGCAGTAGTGCCTAGCAGTGAGCAACTGAACCCCACTGCATCCCAACAAGAGCTGCAAAGCTGGACAGGAGACCAGAACGATGAAGTCAAGTAACGAATCTCACCAATCATAGTTAAAGATGATGACTGCTCCAAAGAAAGCCCTTTCAGAGTTGGGTTTATGTGATATTCCAGAGAGGATATCCTTTCTCATGAGCGATCCACATGTGCTGACTGGAGCTGCTGTCACAGCGCAAGTTTCAGTTGCAGGTGACTTAGTGATGATGGTTTTCAGCTGTGCGCCAGTGCTGGAGTGACAGTTTATCCCAAGCTGGTACAGGTGGCGGGTGCTGATTTGAAGTAAATTCCGGTGGATTTCGGTCCTGGCCAATCATCACATTGGATTAAAAGTTGTTGTGATTTTAAGCACTCAACTCCATTGCCAAAATCAATAAAGTCAGTCAATACTTGGACCTGCTGCTGTTTTTCCACTTATCTCTAAGGCTGAGCTTTGGAGCACTTTGGTCAAGTCCAAGCTTGTTCGCAGCTCCACACTACAGTTTTGAGCCGCCTAAAGACGATGGTCAGCAGATCTCAGTAGCAGTCTCACGCCAGTTCTTTGTTTCTTCTTTCCTGGGCAGAATTTGTTTTGACAGGCTGTAATCTATGTTGGTGCCCATCTTTATCAAAAAATTTCTAGAACAAAATTTTTTATGATTATATCTGAACCTCTGTGTGGATCTGAACCTTCCCATGGCATGTGAGACAGCTGATGGTTTTCGGGCTTGAACAGGAAACTGTTACACATTAATTGCACGTCTTGAACCTCAAGGGTTCTGTGAGTCAGGTAATACTAACACACACACACACACAGAGAGAGAGAGAGAGAGAGAGAGAGAGAGAGAAATACAGTTGTGGGCAATGCTTGTATTGTTCTTTTTCTTATGAACCTCTTGTTTTTTGCAGGGTTGCAGTGGTGCAGAGCCTGTATCTAAAGCACAGGGCATGAAACAGACCCTAAAGGGGGACATACACACTCATTCTGTCACACATTCACTCAGTACAGGTATCTCCCTATTTACTACTGTTATGCGTTTCTACAAGACGGTAGTGAGACCAGCTATGCTTTATGGGTTGGAGACGGTGGCACTGACCAAAAGACAGGAGGCAGAGCTGGAGGTGGCAGAGTTAAAGATGTTAAGGTTTGCATTTGGTGTGACGAGGATGGACAGGATTAGAAATGAGTATATTAGAGGGTCAGCACAGGTTGGACGGTTTGGAGACAAAGTCAGAGAGGCAAGATTGCGTTGGTTTGGACATGTGCAGAGGAGAGATCCTGGATATATCGGGAGAAGGATGCTAGGGATGGAGCTGCCAGGCAAGAGGAAGAGAGGAAGGCCTAAGAGGAGATTTATGGATGTGGTGAAGGAGGACATGCAGGTGGTGGGGGTGACGGAGAGAGATGCAGAGGACAGGAGGAAGTGGAAGCTTTTGATCCGCTGTGGCGACCCCTAACGGGAGCGGCCGAAAGAAGAAGAAGAATGCGTTTCTATAAATCGACTTGTAAGGTGAATTCTTGCAAGTCTATGATGTGGTTACCATTAGAGTACAAACAGTTCTTGTTACTCAGCCTCATATTTGAACATAACTTGATATTAAATAATTTAACTTAGGTTGTATAAGTCAAAAACTTGTATCTTGAGGGGTACCTGTACAGGCATTTTAGAGTCGCAAGTTCACCTAAAACACATGGCTTGAATGAGCATGGAAACCAGAACATCTGAAAGAAACCTGTGCAAATTACTCACAGAAAAAAAAAACAAATTTGAACCCACATCCACGAGCTGTAAGGCACCAGTGAAAGCATTGCTACTGCTGTGTCTCCCTATGTTTATTTTCTCATTTTAGTCATCCTGATGAAGTTGTTTTAGGCAAAGATGAAGGCAGCTTGATTACTACTGATTAAAATAATACAGATAAAGATATCAGCAGTGATTTACCAGGCAGTAGATTTTACCACGTGTAATTCAATTGCCTTATTTTGTTTGTAAAATGAGCGACATCTCTGTCAAATTGCTAATTGAGCATTGCTAATTGTAATCCAACAAGAAAGTAATGGGATTTTCTCGGCAATTGCGATCTCTTTATGTTGAAATGAAACACTGATATTTTTTACATGTCTGTAATTAAATTTGTCCAAATAGAAATTGTGTGGCAGAGCTGTGTAGGTGTGTGTATTATGTAATGTGATGAAGATCTGAATGAGGCAGACATACATGGAAAAGGACATCCCTAACTGTTTTCCTTTGTACACACACAAACACACAAACTGTGCATTTTTATGTGACAGAATGCTGCCTAAGCCAGTCATAAAATTGAAGTTACAGAATTTTATGGTGTGTTTCTGATTGAGTTGTGTTAGGCACTGAGTGTGTGCTTGCTTTTGTGTATTATGCTTATAATTAATGGATTCATACTTCTTTGTGTGCACTTCACTTTGTGTGTGCACTCATGTTTGTGTCTTTTGTTTTACACATAAGGTATATTTGAAAGTGTCAGCATAAGTGCAGTTCTTGGGCCTGCAGTGCTTCTTCTGATGAGAGTCTTTCCTTCCATTGTGTGACTGTCAAGATCATTATAGCATCAGCTTACAGAAGGCATCAGGGCTTCTGGTTCTGTTTCCTCAGGTCACCTTCTCCAAGTACCAGGCCAAGGAACACCTAAACACCGCAAATTTGTTTATGCTCTTCTCAACTTTGCAAGGAGAAAGTCACAGAAAATAGCTGTCATCAAGTTGTGCCACTTACACATTCTGGATATAGTGTCCTAGTGTAGCATATAGTTATTCCCATGGCCCTGACCTTAAAATGCAGTTAAAGTTAATGCATGGATGGATGGAATTTTGCAGGATGTATTTATTTCATTCTGTGAAAACACCAAGATGGCGAATGTCAGATATTTATAATGTGATAACAGCAGAATTTATTTACAGTATATTAAAGGAAGTGTTGTAGTTCAGACATACTCATTTACTGAGCTGCTAAATTTGATAATGAGTTATAATTTTTGATACGCAACATGAGAATAAAAATGTATATGTCCCATTTGAGTATAATTTTGGCTGCAGTTTCTTTGTAATGAATATTAAGTTTTTTCTTAAAATGTAGGGAAAGTATGTTCCCAGTATCACAGTCATAGCACTGGAAATTCAGCGTATAGAATGCAACTTCAGAGATATCTTGAAAATTGGGAAAACATTTGAGGATATTTTAAGATTTGTACAAGAAAGTGTATTTTGTATTTCAGAAGAACATGGCCATTTGAATAATTGGATTTTTTTCATTATTGAATTTGAAATTTCTTGAATTTTAAGTAGCCATTCTTTTCTGGTAGCTTTGTCGGTTGGTAAACAAACACGCATGCGCGCATATACATACACACACACACACACACACACTTCTGTGAAATGCACAGCATAAAATGTGTCAGTTTTATCATTAATTACATTTAGGTTCTGTCACTTGAATGGCGTATTAATTTCTGCGTAGTCTAGTGCTGGATAGAGAATGAGATTTCATTTGTAGGGTCATATGTGAGTGTGATTTTTAATTCGCAAAGCAGCTCCTCAGTTAAGGAGAAGGCAGAGGAGCAGAGAAATGGGAGCAAAGAAGCAGTAAAGGATGTATTAAGCAATTAAAGTCAGGGAGCGCAGAAATGAAGTGATGCTGTGATTTTTCCCATAATTGCCTTAGCTATCCCCGGTGATGACCAAGGGAGTGTGGTTCAGGGATGAGAAGCTATGGGGGGTGAACGGAGGTTGTGCAGTTAAAATCAGCATTTTTAAACTGACAGGTGCATTTAATACATGCGTACATGTGTACTCACCTGTGCCATACAGACGTAGCACATATCAGACACACGCATGCGCTGAGTAGACCAATATAGAGGCACAGTCACACATAGGTTATAAAAAAGGGGTAGCTGCACTGTATGTATATAATATCATATACATAATGCTGTGGCTGTGTATTCAGATTGTAGGTTTTATGAGTTGAGTAGTACTATGGGGGAAACATGAGGGGGGGGGTTGTGCAGTACTATAAGGTATTAGAGATACTCTGTGATGTCAGACAGGAGCAGTTACTGCCAGTGAAGATGGTGTGACCTGAGAAGTGCACTTTGCAGATACTGTAACTGCTTTAATGTGAAGCATGGAAGTGCATAGCCCTGAGAATAGAAAGGAACTGAGGGAAGGGGTTAATCAGGAGCACTGCAGCGTCCAAATGTGCACAGAGATGGTCAGAGTGAAGTTGAACCGATCATGACCAATTTCACTCAATTGATCAAAATCTGGATCAGAAAAGACATGCTTTTTATGGGAAGGTGTGGAAAAAAGTCTGCTTTTGTTCATGGAACAGTAAAAGTAAAATGTTACAAGGACACCAAGCAGCATAGTGGCACACAGGGTAATGCTTGTGCTTCCCAGCTCCTGAAAAGTGGTTTTGGATCAGTGTGTGTATGGAGCTTGCATGTTTGGCTCATGCTCCCCGTGTTGGCTTTCTTATCCTGCCATCCAAAGACCTGTGTGGAAGAAAGCAAAATTAAACCACTTCTGTACCCTCCCTCTCTTGGAAAACAATGTGAATAGTTGCAAGCAGTGAACTTTTATCTCAGTGGCACTTAGGGTTGCAAAGTGTCCTACAAACAAGGGTACTAGTGGTACAGCCCTTTTCCAAGGCTTCAGCTGACAACCTGCAGGTTACCAGTCTTTATCTTTAACAACTATGTTGCCTATTGCCCAGTTAACTAAAAAGTTCACAATACCTAGGGCTTTTCCTTGGGTAGCATTTGAGCACATGATGTGTTGAATTTGTAATAAAAGTATAAAAACCTGCTTTTCATGCTGATTGGATGAAAGTTGAATATCAGTTCCCATCCCATTTTATTTTCAGGCAGTACATTTTGGCTACCTCTGAATGGTTCTGTAGTCTTCACTCACAGAATATTCTATTCTGTGTGTTTCATGTGTGAATGTGAGTTTTTAATGTGGCTTTTTGTGTCTGATATGTGTGTTGACAGGCTGCTGCTTTCCCCATGTGTGTTTCTTCATGCTCAGCATTGTCACAGAACAGAAAGCAGGTCTGTGGGTCTGCACTTTGTAACTGGGAACGGGTGCCGCATTGTTCCTTGGATTAGTCCTTCTACCATAATCCCCCTTTGTACATCTTACAAATTACACTTAACATTGCAGTCCTGCTGATTCAAACCTGCTTCTGAATGTGCTGCTTCTCGCAACGATGAAAGCTCGCACGCATCAAAGGCAAACCAACCAGCTAACCACGTTTTCATATTTTCTTTTAATTTGCTAAGCTTTTTATCTTGCGAAAATACAGCCCTGTGTACCATACAGTAGTCTGTATCACCAGAGAAACCTACAGACGCTACAACAAAGAGCTTATATGGAAGAGAAGTGTGAATTAGCAATGCAAAACACTGATAATTATGAAGAAGCTGAATATTGGGGTGCATGGTTTTCATTGCCTTTGAGCAGATACTCAGATTTTCCTTTCTAAGCCTCTGCTGTTGGCCAGCTTTATCCCTGGTAGCTCTTTGTTGACAGTTTTTGTCTTCTTTCCACTGCTTAAATATTCTGCTTAAATTATTAATGTTAGTATGTTCATTCCTGGGCCTGAGCAACTTGGAAATAATATATCTGTGACTTTTGTCGTGATACACTGCACTTCCACTGAGCTGCTGCCTAAATTACTGTTCAGAGATCTGCAATGTCATTTCCCTTCTTAATGAAGATTTAAATCCATTTATTGCGGCCTGTCACAGACCAGGCAGTTTAAACCGCAAGTCAGCCAGATACTTGTGTAATTATGTCTCTAGGTGCTGTAGTAAGTCTGCAGCCACCTTGACTTGCAATACATTCTTATGGATGTGGCTGTGTGAGTCTGTGTGATTTATACAGGTTCCTCATCTACAAGTAGAATGATTCTCCTGCATGGCACAATAAGTGGCCAGGTGGGAAAAGGATGGTGAAGTACCATCAAATGCAAGAAAAAACAGATCTAATGGAGCATTGAAAGATAATTATGTTTTAACTTACATTTTTATTTATTTAGCTCATGTCTTCCTCTAAAGTGCCTTACAGTGTTAGTTTTGTGCACTAAGCTACATAAAGCGATTAATCTATTTATGCAGCCATGTAATTTTTACTGGATGTTTTCAGTGCAAGTAAAGGGTCATACAACAGGGTCAGGTATTTAAACTCGTAGGGTTGGTTAGAATTTTAACCTTTGGGTCTTCTAATCGCAAGGCCACAGCCTTTACAGATTATGACTTGCTGCCCTAAATTAATAAAGTGAACATCCAGCCAAATCAATAGTTAAGAAAACACTGTAACCTCTTCCTGCCCTGTAAAGAAGTAAAATGTATGGTCAGCCAATAAATCTCTATGCTTTTCTGTTCATCCCACCTCTTTACTGTCTACCCTGATTTAGATTTTACTGCCTATTTGGTTTGTCACTCATTATTAAAAACCTTTAATCTCTGGTCTCTTTTGGCAGGAAGTGCTGCATGTTATAACTGTGGTGCTCTGTGTAACATAGAGGGTCCTGGGGGTCATGTGTCAAAGGTCAAAGTGGAGACAATTCAGGTGCACTGGCATTTGATCACAGTGGAGTTGACTGGTACTCAGCAAAGGTGTTGATTAAGAATTACTGTATAAATGTGTTCCAGAGGGCTGACACAGAGAGGGTACGGTGTGTGGAGGTGCTGAGAGGCTGGTCTCTGCTAAACCCCTCTGCACAGGCTGAGGTTCACTACAAAGGCACTGGAAGAGGAAACATGATAGTCTCCCGCCTGGAATTTTTTATAGTTCTGTTCACTTAAGCATGGAATGAGTCCTGGTTCCGCTTTGAGTCTTTGAGTCTGTCAGTCATTGTGCGCACATCCTCTGGTCCATGAGAGATGGATGTGCTGTGATTTTCGCAGTCCAGATGCTAAACTCCTAACCCAGGTGTGCCCAGCAGGGGAGAAGTCCTCCATACACCTGCAAGGGGGAGGTAGGTGGGTGATGTTTCTCTGTTTGAGGGCCTTGTGAGTGGAATTGGCCACTTGAGACCCCTGCCGGGGCCATAAACCTAATGAAGTTTGACGGAACTCCTAAGAGCCTCAGCTGCAGCATCCCAGAGACCAGGAAACCAGACCCTGGACAGGCTGAGATTCCAGAAGAAGGGGGCTTGCTCTGAAGTCATTACTTTAGTAAGCGGGCGGGGGCGGAGGGTGCTGACCCTAATGTGGAACACCATGTGCTCCCCCTCTTCAGTCCCCCAATCTGGGGAACACAGACACTCCTCTGTTTTAGCAATCGTGAATCTGAATCCACCTTAGCAAATAAGAAAAAACTCCACAATTTGATTCTCTTGCATTCTAGACTTATATGTACTTACACATTATACTAATTTATAGATAATATACATGTTTCTCCTCTGCTGTTTTTCCTCATGCAGTAACTCATTGTCTTACACAGGTTCATCATCAGGATGCAGTGTATCAAAGAATGCAGAACTACAGTCACAAATACCTCCTCTTGTGAGTATTAATGTAGTTTTTCATTTGGGTCTCTGCCATGTCTGGGCTTCTTGCTTGCTGTATAATTCTGCTGTTTGACGCATATCTTCCCCCTTATTTTCTGCTCCCTGGCTGGTGGCAGGAGAGATCTTACCATTCACTCCACGTTGATACCGGGCTGTGTTGCTATGGTGGTTGCTAGGGTTTTAGTCTGTGACTGACGTAAAAAGTCCAAATATTAAACATGTCCTTCTGTTTGCAATGAGCTGGAATCAGCCATCACAATTTGTTTTATTTCACTGCACTTTCACCCGTTTCATACTTTATTTTCAAACCTATGTGCAAACTTCTTTTAGGATGAAATAAAATTTGAAAAAAAAAATACACAAGGCACAACATTTTTTTTCTTCAGTGAATCTATGTAAAAAAAAAAAAAAGCCTATTCTTAGAACTGTATTTTTTACACGCACGCACGCAAACTTCTAAGAATAGGCTTTTTTGTATGTAGGCTTGATATATATTGCATATATTTTGTTAAATGAGTGTACACTGGTGGTCGTGATTATTAACTAATTTCAGTTTTTGATTTTGTGTTTGACACTCAGCATTGCAGAGCATGAGGTGATATCACAGACCGGGTTAAAGGAAATCAGGGGAGTTCATTGCTTTCTATAAGAGTTAATGTGCAGTGGTTTGAGTGTGCCTTCATGGATTCTACTCCCCAATCTAGTCCTCTCATTTGGGATGTTTGCCAATTGCTTGTGAACTTTTAGATCCTTTCTCGCTCTCCTTCACTTTGCTTTTCTGCTAGTGAGACAGCGCCTCTATGGATTTTGGCATGTTCTGAACAAGGTGGGTTGCAAATGCAATTCTGGAATTACATTCAGATGGGAAGCAATAAGCCTGCATGCAGCACATGACACCGAGCTGCCCTGTGTCTTTTGCTGGGATACTGCCGCTCACTGCAGTAGGTTTCACAACACTGAACAACGAGTCTTGTGCATGACTGTTTCACTCATCCCTGTCCTTGGGCCATGTTGTCCCTGTCCTGCAATGCTGGAAGCTGTGATGGATACAAAGGGTTTTGGTTTTAGGAGTGTACCTCTCATTTCTTTTTCTTTAATTGCACCTTGTCTCTACCTTTAGCTTATGTTATACTTTGTGCTTTATTGGCAGGAAAAGTAGCAAACATGTTACTTCCTGGCTTAGCTTACAGTGCTAGATGCTGGAGATGGTAAAACCCTTCCTGGTCCTCTCTACCAAAGTCCATATAGACACCATAGTCCATATATACACCCACAGGCCACAATGGTCCACCCTTAGACCACTACTGTCTTGACATTCATATTTTCCAGGAGAGAGAAGAGAGTGTCTTTTACTTTTTGAAAAGAATATGCTCTAATCTGTAAAAAAAAAAACTTTACTTAAAGCATTTAATACTCATTTACATAAATACTGAAAACAGTATTCAATTACATTATAGAACTTTGAAACATGTAGTATGTAGTGTAATTTCAATGAAAATTTAGTACATCTGATTGATAGGTATTGTAATGTGTGTTGTAAATGTTACATGTGTGTCTGCATTAGTACGTGTCTCTCTGTGACATTGCATGACTCTAAAGGCCAGAGATACACAGAGTGGAGATCAATAGTGGGCTAAACGGTAATGACCAACTCCCAGTGAAGGTCTGTGGCCTCAGGGAAAGAGAATAACCCCCTAGCCCCACACTGCCTCTTTACACTACTGTAGCACTAACCACCTCACATCTGCTTCCAGCTTAGTAGCTATATGGCGGGAAAAAAGGGACCACAATCAATAACTTCAGTCTTGTCTATCTAAATGCTTATTGGTTAACATGGGTTTTCTCTTGTATCCATGAAGCAGCAGGCTATTGATATGCTTCTCCTTTTCCGTCTTATTGTTGTTTTGTTGTCTTTTTTCAGTCCTCTAAAGGTAAAAAGCCACATAATTGCGGTTTCATGGAGATTTCTGAAATTTTCACCCCATGCATTTGACATCAACTCTTTATCTTTAATTCAAGATTAAAGATAAACAGAGTATGGGCACACTTTGCTACCTCTTTATCATGCCAGATGAAAACAATAAGTGGTCCCATGATTTAATTCAGTTATTAATGGCCATATAGTTGCATATTGCACTGATTGACTCATTTGCTAACTTTTGGTCAGATTAATGCATGAGACCACATTTATCCAGTCAGATGGAGAATCTGCAGTTCTGATGCATAGAAAAAAGATATTTTCAGTTAAATTTATGCTGCTGTATGTGTGATATTTCACCATATTTATTTGGTTTGATGTCAGCAGAAGGATAGATAATTCATTCTGTTAGGATTTTATTAAGATTTTTGTGAGTTCCATCTCCTGTGTGCTCTCAAGTTTGCAAAGTTCAAAACAATAATTCAACCCCCAAAACCATGTATAAATTTTAAGCTTTGTCTACAGTATTCATTTTATTAGAAATATTTTATTTATACAATAAAAATGTGTTTTTACATTTGAGATGCACTGTAGCATTGGCGCTTGTGGTCCTGTTCTCTTTTCTGTTGTAGTGTGCTAATGTCATGATTTAAATGAAGTATTGATCAGTTAAGGAGGAGAATGGAGAGGGGGAGAGAGAGGGTGTGGGAGAGAGCGATTGTAAGGAAAAGAAAGAACAAGCTGGCTTATCGGGTGGATCGCAAGCAGAAAACACTGTTTCCGAGCCTAAGGATGGACTTTTTTGGAGACCAAGGAGGACAAGTGTAAGGTTTTTAAAAAATTCCCCTCCCTTTTAATTTGGGGAGAAGCTGGAATTGGCTGATGACCGATGATCAGGGTGGAGGAATGGACCGTCAATGGACTTGCTAACGGAGGGAAGAGTGTGCCGAAAAGGAGCAGGCACCTTCTGTTTCCATTTTGTTTCTTCACTTTTTTATTTTTCTTTTTCTTAAGTCAGGGAATTGAATGGTTCACTATCCTGCAAGTGTTTGTTTGGCCTCCATCTTGGCTCTGTGGTTGTCCAGTTGTCCATTTGCAATGATGTCCTCGCGCTTCAGATGTAATGCCTGCAGCTCCGATTGAATCAACGACCAGGGTCTGTCTTCTCCTTCGTAATGCCCCATGTCTCTCTCTGTGTTTCTTTCTGCTTCTTTCCATCTTTTCCCTTATGATGTACTGCATAAAAACTGATACATTTGCTCATTAATGCATGTGTTGGTTTGACCCATCCATCTGAGATTGTTTAGTGGTGTTGACCAAAGAATCCAGCTAAATTTAATCTGTTTGCTTCAGGTGGAAAATACACAGTGAAATTAGTAAATTCACTGTCTGGAGAAACCTCATTTTTGCTGTTCACATTGTGCACCGGCACAGCTTACGCTTCTTAATTTCTCGCATGTTTATTGATGTGTATCAGGTGCTCTATTTGTGTTAATTCCTGTTGAACTTAAGACTGTGTAAAAACTAATGAGCAAATTTTATTTGTATTTTCCTTTGTTGATAATGCATATCATAAACAGAAGACGCGAAGCTTCTTGTTAAATTTCTTCATTTGCGTCATTGCCTTGTTATTTTTGTATTTAATTTTGTGATTAATGTGAAAAAATAATAGTGTTTTGAAATAATAGTGTTGTTGCCAGGGCTAAGGCAGGATTGCAAGGTGTGCTAGGGTTTGGGGACAGAACTCTGGTTATCCCAGACAGGAGCATCGCTCCTCATAGTGCATTGATTTTCTTTTCCTCTTCTGCTTTCCTCCTTTTGTGGTTCAATATCTGGACCTCCAGGATCACAGGATCTATCAGTAGCAGAGCGAGATACAGGAGAGCTCCAGCAATGAGATGGGTTTGTGCAGCCTTTGGAGGAGGAGCAGCTTGATGCAGCACAGCCAGAGGAGTCTGGTATGCAGGTACACACCACTGGTGAGGCCCAGGCTTTCAGGGCCTCCTTTTTTTGCCTGCCTTCCCTCTCCCTCTATTCTGTACTTTACATCTTTGTATTTCTGCATTGGGTAGCATCCTCAGTCATTACCACATTGTTATTCAAGTCAGCATGTTTAAACAGTGTTGACATTTTGAATACTTAAAAACGTGCATTCTTAATAATGCCTTTGAAGTGCAGTGTTTTCTTCATGTATCTGAAACACTTTCTTAAAACAAGATTCTATTTTACACAGAATAAATTTTTACTTTGTAGGACTAAAACCACATTGATTTACTTTTGGAAAAACAGTACAGAGTAGCTAGTCCAGTGAGCAGTTGCATATTGCACCCTTCATCTTTCTTAATTATATGACAATGTGTATTTTGTAATGATGTTGTTTTTTGTAAAGGTTAAATGAGCCATTGATTTACTTGACTTTCAGTTTGTGACTCTAAAATATATTCACTCTCTACAGTGAACCTAGTAGCTGAATAAGGCACTACCAAAATTTTTAGATCGAAAATAAATATACTGAACCATGTAAATGGGTAATAGGCAGGAGGGGGTATAGGGTTGGATCTGTACCCTTGGAAACAAAGGAACCAGATTTGAATCCCACACCCACTGTATAGCTCTGTCAGTGTATGTACCTTGGATTAATACAGTAACAATTATCCAGTTTTATAAGTGGGTAGATCATTTAAAGTAGCTTAACAGACAAACTTTTTAAGTGGCCTATGATAAAGGTATCAGATAATAAATATTACATGTGGAAATTAGTTTGAATTAATGTGGAAACAGTAAGTATAGTTATGACTATACATGGACTTGACAGCACAGCATGGTCTTGATTTAGGATGTAAATGCTACATGGAAATTTAAACTATTGTATTGTTACTAAGTGATCCTTCATTATTAGGGGTAATGTGTTGATGTCCATTTTATATGTCTGTCTCAAAGTTAAAGTGGACTTTTCTAGTCCTCTATCGGTGGTGTTACTTCTGTGGTACTCTCATGACTGACCGTGAAACTGTATGGAATATGGCTGTTGGCACTGACGCATCCAAAACTGGAGAGCTCAGAGTGAAGGGAGACATTATTCTGCTGCCTTTTCTGAGAGCAAAACCTTGCCTGTTTCTGGCAAATAGAAGCAGGAGTCTAAGCTGAATTTGTGTGTGTAGAGGTGGACAGGAGCATGTGAAGCCTGTAGTCTATAGAAGCCTCTGTTTAGTTGGCAAGCGATCGATACAAGTCCATACTAAGGAGCACTGAAGATAGTATCCTACTCAACAGCCACTCATTTCTGGAGGAAGCATAGCAGTCTGGCCAATTGTAGCCCTCCCCAGTATCCATAGCGACCTGTTGCTAGGACTCTGTGCACACTTTTGTAAGTTAGAGAATCAACAGATGAGCCACACAATGTCTGATGTGATGTCAGCACAAGTGAGTAGTGACTTACAGAGTTCTGCACAACATCATGTTTACTGCTGTGCTGGATAAGTGCAGTGGGTGCCCTCCTTTGTTTCCCTACATGTGTGAATGTTGGCCTGTGTTCCAAACAATCTGGCTTGAAAAACTGCTGCAGAATATAGTGTGATGTACAAAGGTGTTTCTGAAGGCTGCAGGAGGGGCCTAGTGGTTTAAGCACTTGTGTTCGAGGGGGTTGGGGGTCCCAGTGAAAAGCTGGTTGCTCTTGTACCCTGATTGAGGCTTTCAACTAGAATTTGCTGAAATTCTCCGCTGATAAAAAAAAAAAAAAAAACTTCCATTTCAAATTCAAGATGGTGTTTCAAAAAGAAAATGTGTTTTCTGTTTTTTCATAACATTCCTTTGCTGCTTTGTATAATATAGTGATTAAAACTTACGTTTGTCATACAAGCTTTTGTTCCCCTGTTAAATGGTTGTTAGTGCATACCTTCAGCTGTAGAATTCATGTTTCTGTTATTATGAACGTAAAATTTTGTGTCCAGTCAAGACCAATTTTGTTTCTATACTGACATAAATGAAGTTGTGGTTAATATACAGCTTGGTAAAATGATTCTTTGACTCGTCAGTCACTGAATAGGAAATGGTGATATTTCTTGCAATGTGCAGCCTCTCAAGTTCCTCCCTGGCTTCCCATCAGGCTGGTACTTTCACATTGGTTCCCTGATGGCAGGTCTGTAGTTCCTATATTAACCTGCAGCGGCAGTAATGGTTCGTAGGGAGTATAGCACTGGTTCAAATTGTGCCTTTGTAATGGAGAACCGTAACCATGGCATACACATATTACGCTCCAGTTGTTTATAGCAGAGAGTTTAGTATAACATAGCAATATAGTAATCACTGTGCATTTCTTTAAAGAAATGCATCTGCTAAATAAATTAATATAATACTAATCTAATTGTTCAACGTTTGCAGGTGGCATTCAAAATAATAGGACATGTGCACAACAATCGGGATAGATGTCAAGGCTATGGATGGAGGTTGCGACATGGTGAAGGAAAAAAGCAGTGAGAAGATACTCACCAACTCCACCTGCAGAAGGTCTGTTTGCAGCTTTGCTACCCTGCCCTCCCACTTTAAAAATGAACTTTGTCCTAGTCATTGAGATGCCAGTGTTCACAATTTAGAAGGACATGGACAGAAATCATTACACAATGAGTCCGACTGGATCCTTGCATGTTTGTGTGTGTTTTTCTGCTATGGCTGCTCTGTATCATCTCTGTTCACTGTCCTCTTTGGGGCTCTGTTCAGCAAATGTAATGAGACATTCACTCCCTTCCATCTCCAGCTTTGAATCCATGATACTTAGGAGTGTTTTGGTGCTCTAAGAGATGATAAAAGTGTAGAGATGTCCAGGTTGCATTACACTGGCTGAAGCTCCCTTCCCACTTGCCTGTTATGGCCCCTTCAGAACATTACCCTGTTGGGTGGTAGAGAAGCTACTCTTCTGCCTTCTGCAACTATAGCCACAGCCAGATCTGAGCAGTATTCAAACAGTTGCTGGAAAAGTCCAAAAAACAAGCTATCCTGTAGGGGACCACGACGAAGACTGAAGAAGTGAAGGAGACTTCTTGATGTGTTTTCCTGGTAACCTGTTAACCAGGCAAGTGGTTCAAAAGTGGGTTTCAGCAGCAAAACCTAAATGCCTTATGGGGCAGAATTTTTGTGCTAGGACAGACAGCTTTTCGGTCAAACAGGGAAACCCTCTTAACTGTTGTGCATATGAATGAAATCTGAGTTAATTTTTAGTTTTACATTTTGTGTATATTTCCTCATCCTATTTGTCTACATGCACACAAAGTGGAAACAATTGATCCGCTGTGGTGACCCCTAACAGGAGCAGCTGAAGGAAGAAGATTTGTCTACATGCACATACACATCTGAGTGATTGGAAGTGTTGATCTCCACATGTTGTGACTTGTCCTGTTACTCACTTCTTCCTTTTGTGTATTTGCAGATGAACCAGTTATCTGGACTGAAGGTCCACTCTCAAGAACCTGAAGTTCCATGCACTCTAGAATGTCTGCTGTCTGGAATGGGACATCTCCTGAGGCACTCTGTTCCCAGAGTGTCTCCCTGTTTCCAGTGTCTGATGATCCTTCACTGGTACGTCCACTCCTCACCTTAATGCCCCAATCAGCTCCGTCCCAGCCTTCTTTTCAGAAACGTTGTTAGCGAAACATTCCCTTCATAATTCTCCTCCCGGTCCCAGGCATCACCACTATGTTGTACCGATGTGCTGCTGCCACATGCCATCAGCCACACCATCCTCCTGAGAGGGGACCGCTTAGATACTCCTGCTGAGGGCAACACAGGGACAGGACGGACAATGAAACGGCCCCTTACTGTGAGCAGCCGTCTGGACATAATTACACCCCTTCCTCTCAAAGATACAGGGGAAATTACTGCAGCCTCCCATTCCAAATGCCCCGATGGGGGTGTTTTATTTTTATCTGCACCCGGTTGGTGTGAAGCCCCCACTTGCTTTTCGCACACACTCCACCCCCGACGGTTAGGATGGAGCGAGTGCTGAATGATTGCTAATAAAACATTTGATTGAGAGAAGAAGTGGAAGCTATAAACAGGCCAGACTCTGGTCTTTAATTTCGCCATCTCCAGAGAATTGGTTTCACAGCACTGTGGAGTGAGTCACACACGCGGCACTTAGCTGTCTGTCCTAGGAATGGAGTTTAATTTGCTCTGTGTGTGTGTCTGTGTGCGCGTGTGTGCACGCACACTCATAGTTCGATTACATAGGGAGAACGTTCCTGATTTTTCTGTTTGCTATGGTGTGACAATGAAGAGCATGCAGGTTTATTACTGTGAGAGTTCACCTGTCTGAGTGCAGCCCTGTAACCAGGCAGGAAAGAAGGACAGGTTCATTCTCACAATGCGGGATGGAGGGTGTGGGGAAACACAAAGATGGCTGATGGTAGCCCCGCTGTCGCGTTTCAGCCGCTATTCTATTTATTTCCATTTCTGCATTTGCCTGCCTGTTGGGCTGCGTCAGAGTGCTCGCTCCTGATTAAAGGTTATAGCAGGAGCGTGCATCAGAAAAACAGTGCCATGCGAATAAAAGGACAGCGCTCCGTGGCTCATCTCCTTTGGGGACTGGCGGGGATTTTTTTTTTTTTACTGCTGCTCTGACAGCAAGATGAAGCGCTCATCCAATTAGAAAAATATTGGGTCTCGGATGTATTGTACGTTTGGCTGTTTTATTTCTGAGACAGTATTATACATCGTCTTTGCTGTTTTAATTGCTTATTTGATTTAAAAACACACAACAAACATGCTACATACACACATATGCAAAGATCTTTTTGTTTTTGTATGTGCATTTATTGACATTTTTTCCAGTTTCACTGAAGAAGATGGCAGCATGTGGATAGTAGAAAAGTATGCAGTGATGAATATTTGGGTATTTTTAAAGAATCGCTTACATGGAGATGTGTCCATTTTTTTTTAGCCCCCCAGAGCAAGTCTCCCTACTCTCTTTTGGATTAGATCTTTCTTATTATTATTGTTATTTATTTATTTTGGAGTACATTGAAATTAAATTTGCTCTTGTTGTTGTGAAAAGAGGCACACGTTAGAAATAATTGGATGTGGGAGAGAACAAAGGGCCCCCTCCAGTCCCCACCCCCCCACATGCCCCAGTGCGGCGCGAGCTCATTGGCGGCTCGTATTGTTCGCCTGTCTGCAGCCTCCCCCCAGCCAGACACTCAGCGCTGGATAAGTCACTTTTAATGTCTGATAATCAAGGTGAATTTTCAAAAAGCTGCCATTTTCAAATGATGGCGTATATATTATGTGGAGATGGGAGCCTGGGAGGGGAGGGCAAAGCAGGGGAGGGGCCTGTGTGAAAGTGAAGGACATGCATAGTGAAAGAGAGACACCTAGTGGTGATCTGTGGCACCGTGGCCTTGTCGCCGCACACGCCCGGAGCGACACAGAGAGCCAGTTGTCAGTTTGATGTCATCAGTATGCTGCAGTGGAGCGTAATTCGCTTTGTCTGCAGCACTGAGGGGTTGTGCTGTACTTTGTGCTTGGCAGGGTAAATAACGGCAAATGTTTTGTTTCAACAATTTTTTTTTGTTTTATAAAAGCAGCCAGTTGCAAGAGGAGAAACCCTGTTCACAGAGAAGGTGCCATCAAGAGTGATGTCATAGTGGTGCATATCTCCTCTCAGCTTGTACATACCGCAGTTTACTGTGTCATATTCCCTTGCATCTGCAGTGCTCTGCAGGCTGTACATTTGAGGAGAAATATGCAGCATAGATGTAAAGGACATGGATTTTGTTGGTTGTTCCTTTAAGCCCCATTTCCTACTCCTGCTATAGTACCCCTGATCAAGGTACTTACCTTGTTTTAATATACAAATATTGTGTAGCTGTTTAAGTGGGTAAATGCTATAATTGTAAATAGCTTAGTATGTAAACTTAACATTGTAAGTGACTTTGTAGAAAAACATGCACTAAATGAATAAATTAATAAATAGTGAGGAGTGCGTATCTTTTCACATTGAACATGTAATGATCAGTATTTTATTTTCGTGTTTTGGAAACCTGTATTAATTTTTGACACAGTCTAACATCCTGCTGTAAGACCATTACTGAAGCACTTATGTGAATGATGCAAAACTTACAATCCTTTGTGTGCACATGTGAGGTCTGTCTTCCTGAGTTCTACAGTAATAAGGTTTATTTAAGTACACTATCAGTCAACTTCAAAAATCACAGCAGCCCTGTGCTGATTGGAGTGAATATGTTCCAGTGAAAGAGCAGGCAGACTGTTGACTTTAGCCTGGGTTCCTCCTTGTTGTAAATCATCGTCATCTGCTAGGCTAGAAAACAAACACTTTGTGGAGTTTAATAATTGTGGAAGTAAAGCCCATAAGTCAAGCTTGTCTGTTATGGACATTGATTTTGCTTGCGCTGGGATTTGTGTTCATGTCTGGTCTTGCAGGAGGACAACTTAATGTAGGAATAAAAACAGCCATTGTGTCCTTTAATGAGGACTCGGTGACTGCATCCTCACCAAATGTATTATCCTCTATCCAGTGTTTTTTTTAAGGCACAGAAGCCAAATATAGCTCAGAAATAGATGATTTCACATTTGTATTTAATAGGGTTCTTCTGTCCTTTTATTCTCCAGCAAATGCACAGAAGACAGTTTCTTTCAATCTGCAGTCAGTTCAGGTTTGTGCTGAAATAGGATTGTTGTCACGTGATGTGCCAGCTACGTGTGTGTGTGTGTCATCATAGGCAGTACTAGTTCTGAGAGTCTGTTTATTTTCAATTATTTTGTTCATATACCTTTACTTTATAGATCTTATTTACCCAGCATTGCACAGGTCAAAAAGTGGAAATATCGGTAATACAGGTCAAAAGTAATGGCACATTATTCATCACAAAGTTGTATTAGCTGGAAAGCGGTTGTATTTAGTACATAAGTATTCTTAGTGCTGTTGGCATTATAGAGTTGGATGCCCATCGGTTATAGTACAATGGGAAAAAAGAATAAAATAAATATATGTATTAGAAAATTTCATTACCCTATTGTCACAGATGTGTGCAGCGGTGTGTGTGTCTGTCATGTATAATTTCTTACTAAATTTCACATTTTAATTGCAGGTATTTTTGGCAGCAGGACTTTAAACTGATTTCATTTAGTACATGAGGTACATGTCTACCAATACACATTGCACAGAGAAGGTTGCACATGTGGATGCCACAGAGTGACATGATAAAAAAGTTATACATTCCCGTTACCTTTAAACTTTTTGCATTTAGTGACTGAACAGCCTTATTTGTTATGCTACATAGTTGTACCATTCAATCAGCTTATGCTCTGTGTATGATGTAGCTACTTGCATTTGTCCAAACCCCATTTCAGAGACCCAAGTAGAAATTTTTAAGATAGTAAGTAGCCTTTTTGGTTAAGGAACTTGACTGTGCAGAAACCTCACTTTGAATGAGAAGTACCACTGTGCTGAATTTCACGTCCATGGCATGAAACACAAAGCCGTGTATAAAGAACAGGGACTGAACTTAAAAGTGATTTACAGTTTCACTGAGCTACTTACAATAATGTATCCATTTATACAGCAGAATAAATTTTATTGTATAATTTCAGGGCAAGTACCTTGATCAGATGTGTTGTTGCAGGATTAACGATTTTAACCTGGCTCTAACCACGACTCCATTTTCCTCTTTGTTTGCTGTTCTGATCCCACTTCCACCCACAGTTTAGAGAGTTGGGTGCTACCACTTGTCATCTTCCTGGCATGTACATGCACCATGTGTCTCCATCCCTGCTGTGCTGGGAGCTCCTTATTAAAGTACAGTCATCTGAGATATGTGGTCTGAGGGTCATTCACATGGGTAATGCCACTTCAGTAGCCCACAGCCTTACTGTGTAGCTTTAAAAAGCAGGTGAATGCACGTATTGGTTTTATTTTATTACTTATTTGTTCATTCACTTCATTTATTTAAGGATTTAAAAGAATATGGTATGGTTATACAGTTAGAATTAACCTTTACTGCAGAAGCAGGATGTGTTTACACTGACTTATTTGTTCAGTGCATACTGGTCTTTGCTTTTATGTTTGTTTATATTGTAACCGACCCCGGGGATTTTATTGGAGGTTTTTAGATCGTCTTGTTTGATGTAAAGTACACAATGTTATGTGACATCAACGTGTGCTTTGCTGGCAATAAAATTTATAAATGTCTTGCATAATCTGCAGGGTTATTTGCTTTTCCTGGAGTGCTTGCAGGTTGACTTTCTCCTTAAACATTAGTGAATTTCATTCTGTAGCTCTTATTTTCTTTTGTTGAGTGGTTGAAGGGCACTGCTGTAGAGCACCGCTCTCAGCCGTCACTCAGAATTAAGGAGAAGGGCTGAAAAAAGAACCTTCCGGAATGCCACGTTAGAGGTGTGATGGAGTGATGCATAAGGAGCAGTCGGCGGTTGGTGTGGCCTGGCAGTGTGCCAGCCCATGGCAAGGTGTCCGCCAGGAGGCAGTGCGACGCCAGGGATGCCAGGGGCCACGCCTAGCAGGCCCTGCCCAAGCGAACATGACCGCTAGGTTGCATGGACCTCCAGTGTGCCAGAAGGGCATGTGGGTGGCATTGCACTGATTCCCAACATCAGGAAACCGTATAACTGGGATGGGGATGTGGTTGGGTTGTTGGTGAGGGGGGCACTTGTTAAACAAATAATTTCAACAGCTCTTCATACATCATCTATTCAACATCCTGCCTTTGGACACACGAATCACCAGCTTGTCGCATGCTGTATTTTGAAACACAGATTTTCCTCCCTCGTCTACCTTATAAAATGTTTTTTGCTCTGTTTTCATCTTGTTCCAGAATGTATGATTAGGAGGCTTTGTGTAATAGTAGAATCTTGAGTATTAATGCAAAAAAAAAAAAAAAAAAAACTGAACGTCCTTTTCCGCTCAGTGCCTGTAAAACCTGTTTGTTTTTCTGGGTTGTTTGGTGTCTCTCCGCCTCTCTGCTCTCCTTTGTATCTTTAAGTTATTCTGCGCATCCTGCCGCAGTTCCGCATGACAGACACCCCTAATATAATCTGTGTGTCGGAATTCTAATTTATACCGTCAGGAGAAAATAAATAGTCTGTACTTAATTATGGAGAGCCAGCTCCTGGCTTTGCCAGATGATTTATGAAGTGCGGGCTAGCATTCTGCAACACATTTTTCTTAATTTATTTTTAATCTGTCTTTCAATTAATTTTCCAGGAAACGTCTTAATGATGTCAGTGGCGTGTGTTAATGAGACAGGGCCACAAAGCCTTGGTGGTGGAAGGGTGATTTGGGGGTTTGAACTTTGGGTGGAGGGGAGTCTTGGCAAGCGTAGTCTCTGACCCCCTGACTCAACCAGCCTTGAGTGGATTTCCTGTCTTCCTGTCTGGATTGTCTTTCTTGGTATTGGTACTCCGTTGTGATAACATTTTGTCTTGTTTCTTCCAGACTTCCCACCTAGCCAATATGGTTTGAGCAAATTGATCTTATTTACACCAGTAACTTGCTGTCCATCTGTAATCAGGGAGTTTACTGTAAAACCGGTGTAGTGAAGTTAAGATGCTATTAGGGGGAGCAGGGCAGGAGCTTCAGAGATGTAGACATAGCACAGCATTGTTCGTTTGTGGTCTCTTGCTTTCCATTTAAGAACAGAAATGAAACCAGGTATGATATAAAGTAGCATAATTTCATTTAATTTCTTTTCCTTTTTGTTCCGGCACCCATTTCCTATGCATACAGTGTTTTACTGGGGGGGTCTCCTGCTGAGACCTTAAAAGGGGTTTGGAGTCATCTGCATGGAGGCAATCTTGAATGGGCTGTGCTGAGGTTGTGGTGCCAATGAATGCCAGTAGTTTGAGAGCCTGCCGCACAGGGGAGACCCTTGTGCCTCTGAGTAGATATGCCAGCGGTGTGTCTTGCGGTGAGGTGGTGAGGAGAAGCTTATCAGGGATGCAAGTGTCTGCATGCAAGCATGTAAGTGCTTTTGTTTTTTTGTATCTATGTGGCTTCTCAGGCACACGGCCCCACTCTAGGAAGAAGAAGTGTTATGATTCAGGCCGAATGGCTGTCACCTGAAGCCAAATCCCCTCGGCTAATTCCACTCTGCATCTTTGTTTCTGAACCTAAACGCATAGCTACCAACTTCGACACCCTTGCATCCACTCACCCACTCTTCAACCCACAGTGCAGCCCCCTGCCCCCCATGTCCCCCTCACCCTTGTAAATGAAAAGAGAGAGAGAGAGAAAGAAAGGAAAGCATAATTACTTATTTTAGTGGAGTGCGGCAGAATGCCTTTTGCCAAATGACTCTAATTCCAAATGGTTAACAAGATTTTTCTCTTTAATAGAGCCCGGGCCGTGTGACAGCAAATTGCTTTCCCATTTGCTGCCTTAATGGTTTTTCATACTTTGCATTTCCAATAAGCAGTAAACTCAGAAATTAATATTGCACACTGCGTTATGATGCAAATGGGAGTCAGATAGGGTAACAGCGCCTTCGTGCAGAAAGCTCTGATTAGATCCATAATTGCTTCAGTAGAACTATTTTTTGTTGTTGTTCAAATGTACATATTTATGTATCTTTTTTTAGATGTGCCATTTGGTCTTGAGGTACGGCAATCATTTTTTGTTTGGTTTCATGCTTCAATTGAGGGTTATCGTGTATGGTTTGGAAACAGCCAGCTTTTTGTTCATTAGTCTCATGGGTGACACCTTGAGTCATGAGAGCTTTTTGCTGGAAGCAGCTGCAGTTTTACAATGAGACCGTTTATCTGCCATTTACACAGATCCAGGAAAGTCAGAGATAAATGTTGCAGTCTGTGTTATTTTCTGCCTGTTTAGCAAATGATTTTATCTAATCTGACTTATCTGTACCTATATGAACAGAGGACTTTTTTTTTTTTAGGTGAAGTGCCTTTTTCTTAACATAGCAACTACAGTTTGCATCTTGCAGGATTCTTATTACTCCATTACTATTTACTTAGCTTATTTTAATTAACTTATTTACTTATTTATCTCTTTTTCGTCACTATTTAGGATAGGATAGAATAGGACTTTGTTCAACCCTAGGGAAATTCGGCATACAGCACCGGGACACATAGGAAACATAAGGCATATTCATAAGACACACACACACATTTTTGTTTTTTTTAAATAACAAAAGCACAAACTAAATAAAAGTAATAAACACAAATAAATGCAGTCTGTGCTGTGTTTTATGTATTGTATGCTCTGCAGCTCAGCAGAATTTATCTCTGGGATTAATGAAGTTTCATTCATTCATTCATTCATTCATTCATTCATTAGTAACTGCTTGTCCAGTACAAGGTCTTGAAAATCCAAAGTTTATCCTGGAAGCATAGGGTGTGAGACAGGGAACGCCCTGGATGGGATGGCAGTTCATCACATGACAGTCTCTCTATCTCTCTCACACACACACATACACACACACACACACTGAGGGAAATTTAGAATCTAAAATTCAACTAAAATATGTATCTGGAAATAAGCCAAGTAAGTAAGTGACTGATTTGATCATTAGGGTCCACAGACCATTATTATTAATTTATCTGACCTTTGTCCAAGGTGACTTACAGTGTAAGATTCATACAAAGTATTAAATGATTTACCTGTTTAACCCCCCTCCCCAATTCCAGTTCCTTCCCATAGCACTACCTGGTGACTGCACTTAAGTTCTTCATATTTCACCTACATTTTGCTCTCCACCTCTGTTGCTCCACCTTCATACCTCAGTTCTTATAGCGTCAACTGGTAACAATCAGGGTTGCTCAGTGATGTTACGCTCCTCATCTTTCAGTCTATGTAATTTGAAAAGGTATAGGGATTTGTGCCAGTTTGATGGCCAGCACATAGCAGCAAGGGTCAGCTTTTTGAGCTTATTGTTCAACTCATTAATTCTGCAGGTCATGATCAAAAAATTCAAAGTTTAGTGCCAACCTTAGGCCTCTGACTCTGACACTTGCATGCTTTCTTAATTTATGTGTGCGTAATGTATTTATCTATCTTGGAAAAGCAGGGTCATCTCCAGGCACACATTCAGGGCTTTGAACACTCAGCTAGTAAGACCTCAGCTAGTAATATGTGGCACTAGCTTCACCTCCAGGAATTTTTTTGGCTTTTCAGGTTTCTCCTGCTGTCATCAGTAAACTCAGAAGAATCCCCTGTGTAGTTTGCTCCTTTCTTGTGCACCTCTGTATCAGAGGAAAGCAGAGAACCCCCAGTGAAAAGTGTGACATGTACTCTGGCACCACCACCTGTCTCCTCATGCTCCATGGAAAAGTGAAAGCAGCCTCAGTCGAGACACTGTCACTGTGACCCCTGGCAAAAATGGCAAATAAATTCAATTGAATAGATGACAATTGCTTGCAGCTATTGAGGTTAAGTGTCCTTTTCTCTATACAGCGTTGACTTTACTTTGGCTGCGAGATGGGTCACGTGAGCCACACAACTGAATTCTCTCACCATATCACCATGGCAACTGCTGATTTCTTTTTTACTACCTTCCCATTTCACCTGCCACATTGATAATTGGCTCAGAATTTTCCAACATATTATAAGAATTACAATAATAACAGTGTTATGTTTTGTGAACTGAGCTTTGACAGACAACTGGCAAGAGAAATGACAACAAAACAAAATATTCAAAGAACAGTCATAATAATAAGGAAAAAAGTAATAGGAGAAAGATTTATTTGGAACTGCTTTTATGCAAAATGTGTGTAGTTCATGCTGCTTTATTTTTCACCTGAAAGTGCATTGACCTCTTAAAACCTTTTAACATTATTATTTCTATAGTGGTCACCCTTAACTATACTGAGAGTGTGTAGTCATGTTGTTATTACAGTTATATATTCATACCTGCTGTTTAACCCTAGATCTTTTTCTCTGTAGCTGCACTGTTTGGCCTCATGGAACAGATCCTGTAGCAAATAACAGTTTTATTAGCAAACTTTTTATCAGTAGCTATCAGTCCCAGGCATCGTCTGATGGATGGATTCCTTGAGCCAGTGAAGTGGGTGAGTTTGACATATTGGGGGGTATAGTATCAAAAGAGTGGGAACCCCATTCCACTCCAAAGTCATTCGTGACTATGAGTTAAACAAGACGTTGCAGGTTTCATTTGTGTGGTCTGGTTTTGGCACATGTTAGCAAGGCTATAGCGGCTATTAGCCTGGTGACGGTGATGGTGGTTACAGTTGTCCCCTTGAGCTTGAAGGTCCTAGGTTGATTTCCTTCTTCTGCTGTAGAACCCTTGATCAAGCTAACTTACCCTAAATTGACACGGAAAAACTTTTCAGTCTGTATAAATGGGTACATAATTGTAATTGTACTCAGCTAACAATTTAAGTTGGCTTTGAAAAGCAGTAACTGCCGGCAGGCTCTTATAAATTTTCACTCCATTTATTACTGCAGCCCTACAAATATTTTTCTGTAGACTAGACACAGGTAAAATATATTGTTTTCTATTCATAGTTTTTCATAGCCTTTGAGGCTTTTATACTTAACTCATGTCTGAGTCTGTTGTTTTATGTTTTAGCTATGACTTGGCAAATGAACAGTGTAACCTAAAAATGTTTTCTTAAATGAAGATTGTGTTTTTGATGCAAGAATTTGACTTTATAAAATGAAAACAAAGTAGCCTTCAACAGGATTTGTATGGTTTCAGTGGTGGGCTGTCAAGGCAATTAATGGATTTTCTTGCGCATGTAAGATTGGTAAGCAGCTAACCCCATCCTGCTGTGTTAAAGCTAACACCACAGAGGTCTGCGTGGGTCTTACAGTGTGAATCAGGCCGTGACATACAGCATCAGTGCTTGGATGTATTACTCGCAGTGTGCAATGGGCCTTGTTCCAGGGGTGTCTGCTGCCTTGCTGTGCCCTGGAGGCCACCTGGTTTCTGGATAGGAACCACTTGCAATTTAACCTGGATCAGTTAGCTACTTTGCGTTGCTTTGCACCTGGGGGGCAGAGGGGCTCTAGACAGACCTTCAGCATCACATCTTCAGTGTTACCACCCTCCTCCTGAAAGATGCTATGAAAATCCAAAACCAGGTTGATTATGATTACAATGCAATTGCTGATTTATTGACAAGATGAAGATTTCTCTTATAGACACTTTGGGTAGTTTTTTTCCTCTGAAAAAGGATGTTCTTCTCTCTTAACAGAGTCTGTAATCGTCAGAACCTCTCATTGTTGAGCTGCTCAGTTCAAAGACCTCTGATGATGGGTGTTGAGTGGAAGTTACTAGCGTTGTCTATAGTAACTGACTTCAAGGTGGACCAATCATTTTTCTCTAGGAAAACATGATTCCCCATTTGAATTCTGCCTTATATGTGGTTCTACCTTCCCCTTCCCTTTGTCACTGTCCCTGAGGGTTGCACATGTGACACAGACATGTCAGTATCAGCAGTCAGACCCAAAACCTGTTAGTCCCTTTTATTTCAACCAAAAAGAACTTGTGTAGGGAATGAATATTTGTAAGATTAGTTTTGGTATAGATATGGGGGAAATTGGCAGGGGTGGGTGGTGACAGACAGCTGAAGAAATGCTCTCTGGATGTATGGCATCAGAAAGACACAGGGGAAAGTTGCAGAGCAGCATCTCAGCACCAGGCCTATTACTCTGGGGACCTTCTTCTCCAGAATAAACACAAGACAAAACAGCCAGGTCAGAAGAACAAAATAGCTATGGTTATTTTGATATGGATTATATGGGCTTAAAAGAAATGCTATGTCTTGTTTAATTCCTTATTTGCTTGAATGGGGTTTGATCTGCTGCCAAAAGAGGTGAAAATGAAGTTTTCTTATTGAGCTGTACCATTTGTGTGGCATGATCATTTTAAATATTAAAACGGTTCTATTACTGAAAACACTAATGGCATGTGGAAACTGGAATAACTCTGGCTACTCTAAATATTTGATGTTAGTTTGGGTGCATAGCTTTAGCATTTCTATTGACACTACTGTGGGAAGGGGCAGAAAAATGATGTAGACTGGTAGGAATGACAGATGACGATATTAGAATGAAATGGGTTCACTCTCACTTCCAGAGCCTCTCACAGTACATGCCTCTGATGGTATTTGTAGACAAACAAACGGCTCATTAAGATAATAAAATGTGAAGAAACGCAGTATAAAGGGAACAGTGTTGTGGTGTTGCAGGC
Source organism: Heterotis niloticus (assembly GCA_018136845.1). Classification (NCBI taxonomy): domain Eukaryota; kingdom Metazoa; phylum Chordata; class Actinopteri; order Osteoglossiformes; family Osteoglossidae; genus Heterotis; species Heterotis niloticus. The sequence continues at coordinate 4,279,027 of CM030904.1, forward strand.
TTATGGAAGTCTTACTGAACTCCTCTAGTGTGAACCATGATGTTGACGTGTTCTGCCAAATGTGGGTGATACTAAAGTCAATGCATATACACTTGCTGCTTGTACAGTTTTGTCATCTTTTAATTGAAAGGCACAGTATCCCTGATTGAGATACCTTGAAATGATACTACAGTAAAAATTACACTGCTGTAACCAACCAACTTTTGACTGCTCCCATCAGGGGTTGCTACAGCAGATCAGCTCATCCGCATATTTGGTTTGGCAGATTTTTATGGCGGATGTCCTTCCTGATGTAACCCTCCATTTTGCCTGGGCTTGGGACTGGCACAGGGGTGCACCCCCTTGTGGCTGGATTTGCAGCAATGCCTAACATGGGGCTCAAACCCACAAACCTGAGATTACAAGTCACATGCGCTACTGACTGAGCTAGCTGGGCAGAGCCTGAAAGTGACACTGCTGTATTAATGGTTTATTAATCGTAAGTAGTTTAATACTGTTTATGTAAAAAATGTTAGTTGCCTTAGTCAAAGGCATCACCTTAATGGTTAGTACTGTATGTATGGATGAAAAAAGTAATAGTCAAAAACTCTTAAAAGCCAAGATGAGGCATAGGAATGGTGGACTTTATCTTATATTTGTTACTTCATTATATATTTTTGTTGTTTTCAAAGATTTGTCAGTAAAATAGTACCCTCTGAAATCTTGATGACCTCAGGAACTTGCCTGACTCTGTAGAACATGAACAGTTTTATATACTGTTAAGGTGGAGTTGGGAGATGTTGACCTGTGAGATGCGTCAGACAGGAGCATATGATGTGGTGGCAGTGGCCTCTGTAGTTCTGGAAGACAATTTATGTCTCCAGCCCTCTCGTGTATACCTTCACCAGTGACAACAGCCTTGCTTACCTCTAGCAGCTAGTATTGAATCTCTATCTGAACTAGGTACTGTTTTTTTATATATATTTTGTCCTCTTGTTATTTCAGGCCAGAAGATGTACCCGGCCCTGTCCTTGCTTAGGTTTTTGCTGCATGTTTTTACAAGGCTGTCAGCTTTGCAGTGTGGTGCAGACATTATATAAATTTAGCAGTTAGTAATTCAGATGATGAGCAACTGTATTTTTTGGGATGACAGAATGGATTGGATCTGGCACATAAGAGGAGTGCTGGGATTGCAGTCCTCAGCCTGGGGGATGGTATGACCTTAGATTACTGTGTTCCAACCTAAAAAAAATTTTGCCAGTTGTGTTTGTAGAAATGAAGCTGAGTCATGTTGTACAATTGTTTTAACATACAGCACTCATGAGGTAAGGAACCATAGCATCATGATGTGTCATGGCAGTCAAGCTAGGTACCATTGATGTGGCTCCAGGTCATGTTTTTCCACCTAAAGAGCTGGGTAATAACTCAGGAAATCTGGTCTGAAAATCTATGCAGGTCTGGGAATTTGACCATATATTTTGAGCCATTGTTTGCTCGTGCCACATACAAACCCCCACCTGCAAGGTGCTGGCATTGGCTACCCATTCTTGTTGGCTTGGGGTGTCCTCCACCCAGCTGGAGGCCTGCTCCCCGTTTCCCCCTGCCTGGTGCCTAGCTCACTGCGGATGACACGTCTGAGGGCCTGAATCCAACACTGGCAGTGCCGACCTTCCACGACTCTCTCCCTTGGGCCTCTACTGCAGCCTTCCGAATAGATCTTTATTTACAGCATGGGGCTGCGAAACAGCTGGTCAATCCATTTAGCCTAAGGCCACAGATTTGTTCCTATTTACTACAACACCTAAAGAAAAGCCATGCTGTTTTTTTCCCCTTCTCTCTTTCCTATTGATCCAGCGCTTAGAAAATCTGCTCTGCTGTCTAAACACTATTGATCCCCTCCTCTGTACTGTGAGTTCCCACACCAGTGTATAAAGGGACTGGATGAATTGAAATTTCATTTCCGACAACTTGTTCCTGTTATTTTTACCCTTTCTTTGAGGGGAAGAAACACGCGCCAGCAGCCTGCCGCTCGATGTGAGTCGATAGCAAGGCTAGGGGTGGGGGGACTCGTGGCCCTGCATGGTCCTGTTTAGTCCCATAGGACTCTGTGTCCCCTACATGAGTCTTCAGGCACGTGCAGGAAGTCAAACTGCTCATGGCCACTCAACGCCTGCTTTTTCATGAAAAGTTTTCTACAGTCATTGCAAAACACTAGAACCTTAGGTGACAGGTGCAGCCAATCTGCTCTGGCTGGGTTCTCTTTGCAAAGAGCCACTCAGAGCCACTCAGCCGCCCCAGCCCCCACGTTCTGTACATATGCCCAGAGGTAAACACTGTAAGGACACAGGTGGGACATCCTGACCTTTGTGAAAGAAGAACTGGCTTTCATACGGTCGTTGAGTTATGAACACACGGTCTGAGATGGACATAAACATGCCCCACGACATTTGCAGACATACATCCATTGTCTTTTGAAGAGCACATGGACAGCTTGTGAGACGCCTGAGTATTAATGTGGCTTGTGTGACAGATCAAGGGAGGCAGTTTCGCTCTCATCATTGGTGTGCTCATTTAAAATGATGACACTAAGAGGTACATCAGCATTAAAATGAGGCCCCACATGAATTAACATAAATACACATATAATGTCTGGTAATTTATCCATTTTCAAGCTATTCTCATTAATGCATATTTTAGTGGATTATCCTTGCCATATGTATTATCATCATGATATCAAATTATCAGGTTTCTCCCTGCAGCTAATTTTAAGCAAAATCTATTTTTCCTCATATATGTGACACTTTTGCCCCTCCCAGCTCCTAAAATAAAACCAAGCACTCGCACACAAACACAGAAGCACCTTAATGTACTCACATCTGTGCCTGTGGAAACCTTAGATCTGAATTGCATATCTGGCCGAGAACTCGCTCGTCATAATCTGAATTAAGAAAAATGGCCACCCGGCTTGACACAAATTGGAAAATGACATTTGGAAAAGGAGCGCTGGTGTGGAAATTAGGGATATTAAAATTATAAATCAGTGTCTGGGCATGTCGGTGCAGGGGGGAGTTGACAGGTTGGTTTGGACCCTCCCCTGTTGGTGAATTTCAGGGAGCACACTGTTTATGGGTGGAGGGTTGGTTAGGGTCAAGCTGCAGGGCCAGTGCAAATTATGGCTGTTAATGTTACCTTTTTAAGTCTGAATGCAACAGGGTGTTAGGATGTTGTCTGTATGGGGGCACTGGGTCTGCTTATGTGACAGCTAGGTACCAGGGAGGCACCAGAGTGTCTGCTTGCAGGATTGGTGTGTGTCATGGGGAAATTCTGGGGATTCACACTGCCGTGCTCTCTCTGGTCTGTGGACTTCAGACCGAGTTCCATCTCCTTGGAAAATCTCTAGCTGAAAAGGAGTAGCAGAACAGTGGTCTTATGTCATCTGCAAAATTGTCGGTTTGCTCAGGATTCTCCATTGTATTATAGGAATTTAAAAATTAGTGTTATATAACAAACTGAGCTTTGACAGACACCATCTCTATTTCTGGATAGTGTTGTCCATAATGTAATATCTATATTTAACTGTGTATTTTTCTGTGTTTTCTTCAGTCCACAGCCTTAGGTTTTCTTTGAAATTTATTCCAACTGTGCAGGAGTTATAGCAGTTTGGACCGTGTGTCAGCTGAAGGACAGCAAATGGTGTAGTGTTTAGAACTGTGGCTTTGCAGTCCAAGGGCTCAGATCCTAATCTGCAGTTCCACTGTAGCACTCAAGCTCAAGTAGATCAAGGAACTTAGCCTGAATTAATACAATAAAAATTGCCCAGATTTATAAATGGGTAAATCATTATTGGCAAGTGAGTGTACAAGCCTGACACTACAAGTGACCTTGCACACAGGTTTCAGACAAATGTTTAAATAATAGCAGTGACGTGACAATGGTAATAATGTAACATTTGTAAATGTAAAAGTGTAATTTGTAAAATGTATTATATTTATTCTTATTTTAAATGCCAGACTGTCCATTTTGTGTTCAGTTTTTTGCTCATTTTGTGCTTTTGTACTTTTTCAGTGCTCTGTATATTACCATGAAAAGGTTGGTCAAAGTGAATGAATACAAAAATTCATTTTTTAAAATGGTACTTAAAAATGTCTAGTTTATTTACTTTCTCTATAAAGCTGTAACCTGTCCTCACCTACAATACTCTTCTGTTCCCTTCAGCTTCCCAGGGAGCGAGGCTGACAATGCCACCGAGCCCATTGCACGTGAAGGATTGTAGCATCGAGGGCCCTGACCTTGATCACCTTGAGATTCTGGGAGTTCATTAGAAAGAAAGGCTGCTTTCAGGTGAAGAGCGCCCCATGAACACATATTCGTAACCTTCTGAACACCTGCTCGAGAGGCTCTTCTCGATCACAAAGAGATACCTAATGGCACTTTTTTCAGGCTGTTCCCATACACGGGGAGGGTCATTACAAAAGGAGATCTAAGGTTAAGAGCAATCATGTCATTCAAAATGGTGAAGAAAATTAACAAGTCGCAGTTACATACCATTTCTGTATAATGCAAAAGTGAAGAACACGTTCTAACTTTCCAAAAGATAAAAATGTGAATCTGTACACCAATCATGCTTTTTGCCCTTATAGTGCCAGGCTTGAAGGGGAAACGTAATTTACCAAAGATAAAGGAGCAAAATGTCTTCTTTTTTATGCTGTGTTCCTGCATGGTCTTCCAGAAAGAAGACCCTAAGGCAATCCTGTCTACTTTCTCACTGACCGTTGAGTCAGTCAGGCTGTCTCGCTGTCAGTGTCTCATTGAAGGGCAGTCTGTGATGACTCTGTCTGTGGGTGGTGATGATCTGCCTTTACCCAGTGTGTCCCACATCATTTGTCAGTCTCTCAGTGTCTCTCTCTGTCTCACCATTTCTGTGGAAAATGTTCCGCTTGTGGCTCTGTTGATGAGGCCAAAAGAAGATCTAAGGACTGAGGCTGTGGCTGTTGGGCCCAGGGCTGTTTCTGCCATATAATAGTGGTGTTAAAACTTTAAACTGGAGCCTCCAGACTTGCAGATGACAATTAATCTGGTTTTGTTGTTGCCATGCACCCCCCTTGTTGCTTGTGTTATTTTAAAATGTGATGTACGTACTGGACATTATTTCCTCTTATAAGTATGATGTCTAATTCCAGTGAGCAGGCTGTGGTCAGCAAACAAGTCGCCACTCTTTAGGAGCGAGAATGAATAGGGACCACTGCTGGGACAGGAGTCAGAGCCCTGGGTCAGGGTGGTGACCAAAAGGTGACACAATGAAGGAGAACTTTAGGGTTATGGTAACTGATGATTCCTTTTATGTTAAGTATACCTGCATTGTGTGATCAGTGCTGGTACCAGGTGTTTTTACTGGGTGTTGCCCTGTGCTTTGTGCTCTCCATAAAACTACCAGTGAGGGAAGTCTGATAGCTGAGCAGGATTACTTTGAAAACACAGCAGGACTAATGGAGTTTTAAGGAGGGATGCTGAACACTGGTCGAGAGGCACATCCTCAGTCACAAAGAAAGCGGCAAAGAGGAAGGCTGACAGGATGAAAACCATAGCCAGACAAGGCACAGGGTAAGGTCTACATGTAATGGAGGTGAGGGCCCAGAAAACAGACCTAGAGACAAAAGGTAGAGCTATTGGAATGAAATGAGAGGGTGGGGCTTCGGCAGGGACACGACTCACATCAGGCCCAGACATCTCTGTTGAGCCTTTTCAGCATCACCCAAACAGCGCACAAAGGCAAAGTTAAGCACGTATGAGCCAAGAATTTCTAATTAACACTTTGGAGGCAGATTAGCCATGTTCAGTAATGAGCCCAGTGGAAAAGGCTTTTCAGTAGAGAAAAGAAAATTTGTTTTTTCATTCTTTTCCTCTTTGTCTCAAATATGTTGTTGAACATTGTGTGGAATCAAGTGTCTCGAGTCCTAACTTGTATCTTTAATAATAATATATATATTTTTAATAAAATAATAACAAAATTTCAAAGAATTTTAAAACTAATCTTATTAATGTGACCTGGGGTATGGATGTTTTTTTTTAATGGAGACATAGTCATTTTGCTTAGGAACCAAAGTACGTATAAAGATCCTCTGTATACCTCTCTCTCCTCACCAATTCTCCTCCCCCAGGTTCCTGCAAGCGGTGATAGATGGATTGCTACCCCTGGACCACACTTTATTGTGTGATACCCCCTCTCCCAGCGTACTGTAGGTCTCACAATGTCAGCACATGTTGTCATTAATCACCTCACCCTGCCGTTTTACCCCCAAGCTGTGCTGTGTAATTACCCTCAGCAATCACCCACCCATGCCACAGTGTGTTTGCCAAACACCTCTGTAAATACAGCATTTCCTCATATTTTAACTGAAGTAGGACTATTATGTTTGCAGAAACAGAGGGGGAGAGAGAGAAAAGTATTTTATGGATAATTATGTATAATCCTCAACAATTTCTGCTAAGCTAATCTAACAACTTTGTTAGAGTGGTATAAGCCCACATTATCCAATTTGCTATCAAATGGGAGAAGCAGGACAGAACGGCCTGCTAAAACAACATATCTCCCTAAAGCAGTGAAATTACTCCACAGGCCAGCACAGACTAATAGGAGAAAAAGTAGGCCACCTTTTTTATCCAAAATTTTGTTGCCTTTCAATTGCTGGGAAAATATTGTAAGGCTGGCAGTTTCTGGAATTATAGCACATGCCAATAGTGCTCTTTCCTCTACTATTAGTTTGATATTGAATGATCATTACTTCAGAGATCATTTTTTTACTTTTATGAAACATTTGTGGGAGGCAACAAATGTACAAGGTGACTGAACTGTGCTGGATGTTAAGATGAACCTCTACTGTGCACAGTTATGCTCTGGTTGTAAGGGAGTCCCCCTCTCTGTCTCAGTAGCACCACAAGAGAAGCTGAGCACTGGGTGGTGGAGATGGCTTCTGCAGTGGACTGGCATCTCATCCAGTATGTACCTTACTTACCTTATGTGGAACTGCTCGATCCTATCTTAGTCAAAGAGTCTGATCTACACGACTTGCAGTTGGCACAGCATGGAAGCAACTTTACTTTAAAAAAAAAAAAAAAAAAAAACTTTAATTTAAATGTGAAATTCACCACTGAAAGAGGGAAGGTGGTCAAGCCTTAGAAGACAGGTGGCGCTTATGATTATATGAACAGTGTCTAGCAAGTTTTTCCCACAACTGGGTTACAATGGAGATGCTACCATCACGTCATCACCACAGATCTGTTTCAGCAACTTTATATGACATCACTATAGTGTCCAAACAAAAAAGCTATAACATATTGTGAAATAGAAAGTCACAAATAAATTAGTTTGCCTCTCAATGTTGTCCTTAGTAAATTCAACATTTACTGTTTGCTACTGTACCTGCAAAATTGTGGTACCTAGTTCACTGCATTTTTGACTTCAGTAAAGACAGATATTTGGTTTGATGGGATTTTTTGAGGCAAACATTTGATTGTTCTAAAATGTGTCTCCTCCACTCAGATTTTAAGCCTCACCTGCAGGGTTGCACGTGCTTTTTTCAAGGAAACGATGTGAGTGTACGTTCTAGATAGATAGGAATAAGACCTCTTGTCCTCCTGGTGCCATAATGTCATTTATACTTTTTTTCTAAAGTTCCAAACCAAACTTCTGAGATGTCTATTTCTGTGGATGTGCCAACATCACTTTTTCTTCAACGGTCAGTTGTTTGTTTTTGTCTGAGACTCCTTGTTTGTTGCAAATAGGACAGTGCTGTCACTCCAGTGCACTTGGCGTGAGCGAGGATGTTGGGGGGGTTATTCCTTAAAAGATTATTTTGGGGACAACCAGCAAATCACTCATGTGTACCTGCTGCCTCCTCTGCTTTTGTCATTAGCATGCACGATGACTTATCTGCTCATACACTTATGAGGGCAGGAGAAATGTTTGCAATGTTATTTATTTATGTTGCCCTCTCAATTATTCATTTGTTTATTTATTCATGGTAGAACTAACTGCAATTGGAAAATTCATTTTTGCTGAAGGGCACATTCCCCCCCACATCACTGGCTCCCACCCTACAGAAAGGCAAGTGGATAGCCACTTCAGCCCTGTCGGTAATTGCTTTATGCGGCGTTTTCTTGGACTGGCAGAGAGATATGATTTTAATCCGAGCAGACGAGTGAAGGAAAAGATGGATGTGTGCACAGGGGCGTGTGTGTGGGGAGGGGGGGTGCAGGTGCACAATAAGTTGATCTCCTGGTTGTTTTCTCTTGATTTGACTCAATACTTGGCTTTGGGGAATTGGTGGGGCACGACTCGGGGGTCCAGTCCACCCGAAAAAGCATCTTGTAATGAGTAGTGAAATTCAGATTTTCAAAGGGGCCAACAGGATGACACTGTGGGTTTGGTTCATACCTGTATGTTTCCTGTACATTTCCAGGCCCTCGTCAGCTGTAAGAACGATCACTTCCGTGGATTATGTTGTAGTGCTATATGCTGTGGATTCAAATACAGAAGAGCAATATCGTGTTATGGACCTTTGTGAACTCACCGCATATTGTAGCCAGTTACCTTACAGACAAACACAGTCGATCTCAGATTATTCTTTGGCAGTCTGACCTTTGATGCGTGCATCATGCCAGGCAAAGCGGGCAAGTAACGCTACCTTAAATTGAGTTCATCTCATCTACTTGAGAAGATACTTAAAATCCATCTACCCTGGATGCATTCCTGTGCACTGTGTAGATGAGGAATGGGAACGCCGAGAGGGAAATTGCTCTCTGGCACCGCCATTTGCTTCGATGTCTGCCGCAGAGGGGGTGGAGGAGGAGAGACGCGTCCTTGACAGAGTTTGTGCTTGCTTACCTCAGCCGAGTCCACAGCGTCAAACCTCAGAAATGGCAAACGCTGAGTGAATTCCGGTTAGCATGATTTAATTAGAAATATGTTGCTCTTGGCGCAGTTCCTGCATTTATTTTAATCTTGTTTATGTACTTTAATTGTTTCACAATATAACTTTTTTAATTAAATAAGGCTGATTAAATTGCATTGCCCAAGAATCTTTAATAAAATGACACAAAACCCCCATCCAGCATTTCCCCATTATGAATACCACACACATTGTGCTCACTCCGGGGGGCTGGATGTGGCAGTGAGGGTTATTATAACCCATTGTAGGTGTCTGATGGTCTTGGTTCCGATTTTATCGGTTCACACGGGTTTGCAGCAGATGGTGCCTGAAGTTCTCTCATTGGTTTCACTGTTACAAGCAGATCGTTTCCAAATAATATGGTTTGACGAACGTGTTCCCCTTGGAAGACCGAGAGTCAGTGATCGTCCAGTAGTCCAGTAGTGCATACCCTGTGCTGGCAGCCCCCCGCTCCCCCCCACGTTGCCTAGTTGTTTGGCTTAACACAGTTACTGGTCTGGGGCTTACTTAATATTGATTGATGACTCCGCTTATCATGGGCCTCCTCCCCCTTCACCCCACCTCCACCTCCCCAGCTAGAATCCTTTCACTTCCCCTTCTTCAGTTTCCCTAGCCCTCCCGAAATTATATTACAAACAAAATGAGATTTCAAATTTCATGTCTGACAAGCACCCTGATGAAAGAGTTTCATTGCAAGGCCTGATCCATGAAATTTTATGATAATATTTCTGCTAGCCAAGCGATCTAGTTGAAAATGAATCAGAGTGGCAGAGCAAAAGTGAGTGAGAGAGAGAGAGTGTCAGCCGTGTTCTATAAACAACTGTGGATCTCATCAGAAATAGCCATAGGGTGTTGTCTATCTGATGAGGTGGGGGAGAGATGGCGAGTTAGAAAATGACACTGCAGCTTAGTGCCGATTGCTGCAGTAATGTATGCAGCCTTGCGACACGCCACTTTTACAAGAAAGAGATGCGGTTCGTGCCCCCACTCTCTTTTAAGAACCCCACGTCCATGTCCCTCATCAGGTGCCTCTTTTGACTCCGTAGGATAGCCATGCCTTTGTTTACTTTTCAAGTTTTCCATCAGATGGGCCGAGATTCATCAGCGCGCTGCAGTCTGAGACATGTCAAAGCTCTGCCTAATGGTTTCATTATCAAATTTCACACTTTCAAGCTGCTCTATTAGCATTGTGTCCTTGCTAAGTGTTTACCGTATGTGTTTTCACTCTGGCTGTTGTGATGGCAAATGCGTGTCTGGACATAGTGGGTGTTTTTCCAGCCATCTGCAGGTCTGCTGTTACAGTTCCACACTTCCTTGCTGTTACCGTGTGTCATCAGCTAAGGGAATGATATCCGGTGATGGATATTGCATGCTTGGGTGTAATTATCTTCTGTACCGCTCGTGTTGAAGCACCAGAATAGTGCATGGTCTGGGGTTTTCCTGTTACCCTCTCCTTGATCTTGAGGTCTGTTTTATTTAGTTGTTTCTTAGCAACACTTTCATTTAGAAAGCAGCTGAGATTGAGTTATTCATGTATACATAAGAATGTGTTGTTACACAGTAATTAAGTACTTTGTTGACCCATGAAGTTGTTTTCTGGAGTTGTAAACAAGAGTCCTGTAACTTCTTGGGATGATGTGGGCTTGTACTCCAATGGTGAGAAGAATGTATGATTGGAGGAAGGAGGAGGAGCTTGCGCCGAACATTAGGAAAATTTTCCCCAGCCCCCAGGTTGCCCTTAGCCTGTGACCTTACATGAAAGGAGCAACACACACCCCCTTCACACAGTCTCTACTGTCCCATGGTCTACAAAGACCCACTCCACCATACTCAAGACCTTGGCCTTGATGACTTTTACCCACTGCTGCTGAGAACCCAGTACTCTCTTTCTGCTTTTATTCCAAATACAGTAGCACCTTGGACCATATCATGAACACCAAAGCACATTGAGCAGCACCCTGCTCCAGTAAAATGTACTCATTAAGATATATCGTCTCCATAATGTCAGAGTGAATTTGCAAGTGTTCTCATATAAGTGGTACATGAGGGACCAGGTGGGGGGGCTGATGAGAAGAATAAAATAGAAGCATCAAATCTAGCAGTGGTGTCAGCCAACAGATTATCCCCAGGAAGTGAAAGGGTACGTTAGTCATAGACCATTATGCTGGAAGTGGAGCAGGCAGGGGGCTGGACTAGAAGTACCCTATTTTTGCTTTGAACTCATACACACAGGGTCTTTAGTGTCCAACCCAAGCATAGAGCCCCAGATCACTGCTCTGGGGTTTAACAATAAGTAACAACCAATGAACTGGCAGGGACCACCAGTAAAGGGCATCAAAGCTGTTTAAAAACACAAAGGTTATTGGACTAAAGTTTCTATTCTACATTTGCGGCAGCAAACGGACCTGGGAAACTGGGAGTCTACAGAGAATTTGTTGTTCCATAATTTTAATATCAAGCAATTTTTAAGGTTCTATATTGTTATTAAGATTACATCTGGTTTGTGAGCAATCAGTTTTATACCAGCGAGCAAACACCTATCCATGTTCTCAATGATCTCTTTATGAGAAGATGCTCTTCCTGGAAAACGGACAACGAGTCTTAAGTTTGGTAACAAGCAAAAGTCACCGAGGACAAGAAGCAAGCGTTGCGGCAGCCTGGCACCCTCCAGCGAGGCGGTACTTCTGCAGCAGGCGCCCGGTTCCCTGTGAGTAAGCGACACTGGCGCCCGTGGCTGCCGCTCTGACTAATTGTTTGCCATGTCGGTACGCGTGCGCTCGCTCGTTTTTTAATGGAGTGTGGCGGGGCGATCTGTCAGCACGCCAAGCCACGGCGGTGTGATTTACGGCCTCCCGTTTGGCGCGTCCGGCCCGCTTCGTGCCACACAGATTGATTGCCCCCCGCACTCGCGCCAGCACCCGCCATCTTCTTGCAACCTTTTAGCGCCGTTTTATAGATGGTTAGAGCACCTCGTTTGGCTATTTATACATCTGTAAGTGGCCATGAAATATAGATTTGTGTTGACGGGTGTCGGCGTTGGAGCAGGGAAACGGCTGCCGTGTGCCTCCTCGTCGCTTTAATGGCCTCAAATGAGGGGCTGTGTGGGGCTTCTGCCATTAAAGTGTGAATGATATTATTTCTGTTTCTTTTATGTACGCACACATAAGCTGAGGGCTTATTTTCCCTGGGAGATTTTTTTTGCACCTCACATAAACAAATCTCGCCCATCGCTGATACGACTAGTGAGATTTCAAAGCCAATGCGATGAGGTACCCCATAGTGTGAACTTGTGGTTTTTTTCCATTGCCAAACATTAAAGAAAAAATGAAGGCAAGACAGGAAGAACATTGAAATCTGTATCCTAGAAGGGACAGTTTTGTTGTACCTTTCACGTTGGTGCATAAATAGAATAGGCTTATTATCCATCTGTAAGCATGAAGTGTGCAGTGGCTGAGGATCTCTGTTTTGCAACTAAGCATCTGGAATTAAGAACATGTAGAAATTGGGAGCATCTCGGATGCGCTTTCCCGTCCTCCTCCTCTGGTCTTTATCACAGGGATTCAGCCAGTTGTGTGCCTCTGTAGCACACATTCTCTCCCCTCTCCGCCATGCTCTCAGTTTGCCTGCAGACTGGTGGCTCGATGCTAACATCATCCTGGGTCAAGGCCTCTTGTGAGATCAGATGTTTAAATGGCCAAGAGTGGCAGGATCTGGGGATCTGAACCAGCGCCTCGCCAAAGGTCTCGTGTTCAGTCAGCCAGCCCTGTGCACTAAGCACAGTTACGGCCTGCCGATACACATTAGGGTGGATTTAGTAATTAAGTGATAGGCCGCCGACTAAATTGGGTGTTTGCGGGCTGCAAAGCCAGCTCTGGGTCCCGCCAGCCATGCAGATAGGCCATTCTAATTGCCAGGGATATTGATCAGCCTGGCAAGCAGGAGCCAGGGGATTTTGTGTGTTATCGATTAGCTGTTACTGCAGCTCACTTGTCGATGGGGGAGGGACACCAGCATTGAAGAGGCTTAGGGCTTCCCTCCCTGTACAACCTCCCCTCCCTCTTTCCCTGTTGACACACATGTCTCTCTCGCTCTTTCTTCCTTCTCTTTAGGTATTTCTACTGGGGCAGGATGAGAAATACCTTCTGCAATCTGCCAGCTGTCCTTCGGAGCAGATTTTCACTCAACAAGGTTTAGTGCAGTTGCAGCAGTTTGACCGGCTGCTCTACCCCATCTCATGGAGGCCAGCAGTACACGTTTTGCTGATGGACCACCGGCTCGACACTCATCCAGTCAGAGGAATATTGGAGGCTGTTGTGTGGTGATGTCTGGGTCCTGTCATTAGACCTAAGAACCTGCTTTGTCGAATTAAGCTGAATGCTGCTTTTAGACCCCATACCCTTAACATCGTCATGGTTTGGCTGAAAAAACATTTATCTTATTTTACAAAGCCCAGAAAGATAGGGTTTTGAATGTGACAGGAGCAGCACAGTAAGGGGGTGATGTGTGAGGGTTGTAACTGGGCACACAGCTAATGGCCAAGTGCTGGACTTTGCACATACAGGTGATATCTGGAGTAGCGTATGATGGTCGGGTTATTGACAGAGATGTTTATAACTGTCACAACAGACTCAAGAAGATCTAAGCATTAGACTGCATTTGACAACAGGCAATACCGTTGTAGCTTTAGCAGCTGGGACCACAGACAGGAGGAGACATCTCACTGCTGGTGATGTGTTAACTGCTATCTCCATGTGACAGTGCTCATAAACTCTCATAATGGCCTGAATGTGAAGTGATGGAGACAGAGCCTTAAGACTCTGATCTACCTTAATTGACTTGTTACCCTTTCAACAGCCTCAAACAGGACCAAAGTACTTGTCAGTATGAATAATGTTCTACAAATTTGTGACTTAAGTAAGTTAAAACCTAGCAAATCAATGAATTGATCAATGTAAATGTAATGTTTATGTAACATCCCCTGTGTGTGCAGGCCTTGAGTGGCTCTGATCATGAGCTCAGCACGTTCTCAGTGGTACCTGTGGTGTGACAGACTCCCTCTCTCCTTGTTCCTGTGTGTGTGCAGGCAGCAGTAGCTGTGGTCGGCAGTGGGAGTGGCTTCCATTTAGACAGAAGAGCTGAGTAGAATGGAAGACCTTGCCTCTGGTGCCTTGACTTCTCCTAGAGGACAAAGGGAACCCCCAGCAAAACTAACTCATCGTGTGAAGCTGTTACTTGTTTATCTAAACCAGGTGAGGTGCTACAGGAACACCTGAGAGAACCCTGAGCTAAGGTGTGGGAGCCTTGCCTTTACATCAAACTTTCAACTGCAAAATACAAACACACAATTATGTGGGTGCTCATACTCTGTAACATCAAGAAGTCTTAAACAGAAATAAATTCTTATTTTAAAGTGTACATTATATGTGTAACAGTACTTTATTCATGAATACTATAATTTTTATATATTTTATGCCAACTTGCATTCACATATCAGGAACACTACATTGGATAAGTGCTTTTGACTTAAGTTTTGCATTTTTTTAAAGATGCTGATTTTTACGAAAAGGAATTCAGGTTGATTTTGTTACTCAGGAGGAGTAAAGCCACATGTGGGGTAACAGGACAGCCTGTTGGTTTCAAACCCAAATCCTCTTCTTATGTACCATGTGCTGCTTTATCAGGAGTAGTTAGCTATCAAATGATCTCTTTTCAACACAAATTTCTACAATTATTAATTAGATCTACAACTTTATGGGTGCACCTGAGTTGCACAATTTTTAAAGGTTCAACTCAGATTTCCATAGGTTATAAATTATGAAAGGTCAGTACATACAATGCTTATCCTGGTGCTTAGCAATTAGAAAACTTAATCCAAAAACATTTAAATCTTCAGGAAGTTAAATGAATCACATCAAAAACTTTCCCAGTCAATTATGTTATAAAATTAATCTCTCTAATCCCATCCTAATATCTACCATGCATGCAAGATTCTGGAGCTCATCTTCACTCCCATCTGACTTTAATCCCTTAATAGTGAAGGGAGATTTCAGGCTTTCCTTGCTTGTGTATTTTTAAACCCTTCATGTTCCCATGGCTGGAGATGGAAGAGAATCTGTTTGATGTTCATCATGGAGTGACATATTACTGACAGATGTCTGTCTGTCTGAAGGCATGGATGCCAATAGAGTGGGTCTCGCACACTGCAGGGGGCTTAGAATTGCATGCCAGGATAACACAGGATCACAAGGTCAGGGGTCATTTCACTTAGTTGTGATATACCTCCCATTGCCTGAGTTTTATCCGGAATATTCTGTGAACATTCGTAAGGTCTGCGTCAGCGTTCATCTTGCTATAGACACACAGTGTGATGGTGTGTGCCTGAGGTGCAGGCACCCAGGGTGATTATGTGAGACAGGTGAATGGTGGAGGGCAAAGGAGGAGGCCTCCCTACTCCTATAGCAGGGAGTGGTGAGTATACCTTTTGAATGCTTCACTAATCCAGGATAGTGGTGACACCAGACCACCCAACTGCCCACTGCACACATTGTCAGCCAGCATGTGTGTATAGGGAGTGTGTGGTGAAATGCAAGGACAAAGGTCAACATAAAAAATGGCTCACAATTTGCAGACGCTCATTAAAATTCAGACAGCACTTCCTGGGTGATTAAGCTAATGACTTTAGCATTTCAGCATTGATTCAGTAGATTATAGCACAAACTCCTAGTGTTCGCTCCCCCCTTATTGCTAATGAATCTATACAAGTCTGATGTGTAGTTAAGATAAGGGCTGAGCCACGATGGCCTGTTACCTTGACTTGCAGGCATGTTCCAACAAGGAGTAACAGATACAGTGAAATGAAAGCTTCTTGGCTAGGGAGTTTCAAAAGTTCTGAAATGGCATTAACTCCCAAGGTACTGGTGTGTTCTGCAGCAAACGGTGAGGTTTGAGCTTTACCTTCTTTTGGTGGAAGGGCTGGCCAATGAGGATTGCTTCCTAATTCTGTTCCTCTCTCAACCGGATAGTCACACAGGCAGACTCACCTGGACAGTGCCTATAGGCTGATGCCAGTGAAAAACAACCTTGTGAACTAAAAACAATAAGGTTTAAACTGTATAATGTGTTGCGAGGCCTTCCTAATATAGATTAACAGTGGCAGTTAAACAGGATACCTAACTTAGAGGGTGCCAAGTTGTGCACGATGAACTAAGCTCTCATCGCCATGTCTTTTTTTTTTGTTGTCTCTTTGTCTCTTGCTTCCTGGCATATGCCTTGTACTGTCATTGTTGCAGGGCAGCAGCATGGCTTCCTGGACCCCTAACTGGTTGAGGGAAAGAGCCTTCTTATAATTTTATGGGCAGCAAATTCAGAATACAAACCTCAAGTAGCCAAGAAATAATGATTATGTGCCGCTTGTGTGTGTTTGTGTATGAATTTGCGTCGGCAGTCTATTTTTCAGTTCTGCTTTTCAGAAATAATTGCCGAGCACTACATAGCCTATCAAAGGCTTGGCACTAATGATCGCAGCCAGCCGTGTGGAACCAGGGGTACCGGGAGGGGGTGGGGTGTGGGGTAGGAGGTGAGCCATGTGCGGTTGTCCTTCCGTGAGGATTAGAGTTGAAATGCGGTTGCTCTCAGGCTGGAGTGCGATCATGGTGGGATTAGAAGGGATATAGAGCTAATGCAGCGCTGGACCACCCAGAGCCAGCCTTGTCATTCACGCCCCCCCCTCACACCCACACACACACACAGGCCCACCCCCTTCAGGAGATGGGCTTTAATTGCCTTTGGATCCCTCATTATGGTGATGGGGGCTTCTCTGTGCTGCATTAAGGCACTGCTTCTGTAAAGGTCACTTATGCCGTGGGGTGGTGAGGTGGTCCTGGGTGCCTGTCTCACAGCGGGCTTGATGCTGACTGACAGGTTGTGCTGTATGCCACTGCAGGGTGGGCTGCTGTTGTGGGGATATATATATACACACACACACACACACATACCATATACAGTATACACCAACATTCAAAATTTTGGAATTGCTGGTACCTTGTAACCCATGGAAAGATAATTTACTTGTGTTTTGTACAAAACAACAGGTTTCAGCTGTGCCAATGCAATAACAAAAATTTCTGTGATAACTATCATTTAAAGATGATTAATTAAGGATGAGTTAAGAGAACTTAATATTAGGATATTGGAGCAATGGCTCCTGACAATAGGGCTTTGCATCCATATGTGAATAATAAATTATAAATCGGTCATCTTAAGCAGCAATAGCCATTTGCAACATTAGTTATGCCTCTGACATATTTTTAAATCAGCTTAATGTCATGTTAATAAAAAAGTAACATTTTTTCAAAAAGCAAAGAAATTTCTTAGTGATTTGAAACTTTTGAGCGCCAGTGCATTTAGAGTCTAACCAGCCTGCTACTACCATGGTGAGCATGAAAAGGATCCCAGTGTCTACAAGGTTGGCAGGAGATAAGAGAGATGGGTGGTCTGTGAGAACAAAGCACAATTAATGGACATTTGCTTCCCATTTAATGGATCACTTCAGCTTGTTCTCCGGGCTGCTAATGACCAGCATGCTTAAAGTTAACCACTTGCCTTGCATCCCAATGCCTTTTTGTGTGTTTTGTGATGTTTTTGTTAGTTCCTGCTTCAGTTAATTAATAAAGAATAATATTAAACTTCTTTAGTTTTATCCCGGCTCCTCTGTCATGCCAAAGGGCTGCGGTCTTTCAGGTCAGATTTGTTGGAGACCCTCAGAACAATTAAATCACAAGATCTAATTCACCTTGAACAGGGTTAGAAGGTTACATAGGCTAATCGATGGAATATTTTCTTATTAAGCCTTTTGCTAATAATTACTGCGTGTCATTGTCTGGATCTCAAAAACAGAGTAAAATATCAATTATCAACTCAGTCCAGACAAATTTGTGGTAACAATGGGGAGAAACGCTATGTAAACTGAGAAAACAGTGCCTGCCTTAGTGCAAGGAAAGCCTTTGGATTGTGAAGTTTGTGTTTTGTTCAGTCCAAAGCGTTGATGAAGTCCTGCTCCACTCTGTTGGGTTTGTATGTGACATCTCATACAGAGAGCGGTGACTCTTTGGCCTGTGAAAATTGTTTGCCCTCAATTTGCTACCCGCCCTTTCCTTTCTACATCAGTCAATAAGGAACACAAACTGTGGGAGTTTAAACTTTTACTTTTATAACTTCTGAGAGCTTTATTACATCGAGCAGCCAGTGTGTGTTGTGCTGGGATTAGCATAGTTTGTGTATGTGTTTCAGAGGCTAATGGCTCATGTCATTTCGCTATGAATTTAGGACTGAGAGTAGTGGGCAGATTGATGTTCGTTTCCCAGAGGGCACTGCAGCTTGCTCCTGTTTTATCCCGGCTCCTCTGTCATGCCAAAGGGCTGCGGTCTTTCAGGTCAGCTGTCTAAAAGGTTGCGACAGAGTGTGGGCCATGCTGGGAGCTCTTCAATGGGGCAGCTTGGGACGAGGACGCCCTCCTCTGCACTCTCCGTACTGCAGGTCAGGGGGTGTAGTGCCACCAGCCCGGAGCCACAAAGAGAGCCTCGTGAGGGGCTGCAGGCTGTTAACACCAAAGATGCATTTCTGCAGCCGAGTGGAAAATCACGGCGGTGACCAGCGAGAGAAAGCATGTGAGAGGATCAGTGGAGATGCCCTTGGCAAGGCATTTACACTCAGTGAGGAGTACCCTTTGACCCTCACTTGCCTGTCCTGTTCCCCCCACAGTCCCGAGGCAGGGAAGTTGGAATCCATGGCCACATTGAGTTCGGGTTAGCAGACATATTTCTGTATGCCTGACCTTGACAGAAAGTCTGAACCTTGATGCATGTCTGTTTCAAGAAAAAAGAACTGATGTGAAGCATTTGCACTGCATTCCCGGGATGGAAGAAGAAGACATCTTGTTCATTCTCTTTCTGTTCTATCTCCAGCTTTCTCTCTTTTTGATTATTATGTTGTAGCATACAGTTTTTAATAGGGTTTAAATTAGGTTTGTGAGTACAGCTCATGTCTTAGATTCATATTTTTACTAAACTTGGTAATGATTCAGGGGCTAAAAAGACATATTTTGACATTAGCCAGGAGCTGGAATTTGACATGTCCTATTGTTGACTGTGCTGAGTCACTCAGTGTCCTTTCTGCCATTTCGCCCTGATGCAGCTACCCATAATCCCTCAAACTTTCGCCTCTGTGTCTTTGCACTGTCTGGAAAATTTCTCACAGGAAACCTGTCAGAAGTAGTTTTTGAAAGCAAATCTAATTAGACTAACTTGTGAATGTACACAGAGTGGGCTGGCGGTGGGGGTGGAGTTGTCTCACTTTGTTCAAACAAAGAAAGTAAAATGGAAGTTGAGGAAAAGGGTCGTTGCACTTGCTGGATAATTGACAAATCAGCCAAGTGTGAAATGAGTGGCTACGCAGCACAGCCAGGGACAGGCAGCATGGAGACATCCCGAAAGCCAGCAGGGAGAGCCAAGATGCGGCCAGAAAGCAGACAGACAGTAAATATAAACAAATGATGAGTAAATTCCAAGGAGATGAGCAGTCAAGGGAGATAGTCCATTACATTGCTATGCTTTTTACATTTAGTTAGTTGCTTCTTAGACATTTTTATTCAGAGCAACTCACTTAACACTTTTTTTTTGCACCTTACCTATTTGTGCAGCTCCTTTCAGTTTGAATCTCTCCCTGTTAGCTGGAACATTAAGATCTATCCCTCTTCTTGTGTATGTGGACAGCTCTGGGTTTGCTCGATGGCTGGGGTGTTGACCAGAAGCATGCTGGATGTCATTAGCAGTACTCATAGTACCTAAGTGGACAGGTCCCTCAGAAGAAGAGCTTAAAGAAGATAAAGCGAAACAGAAAGAGTAAAAGTACTGTCCTCGTAGGTTGTAAAACAATGTAATGCCTGCCATTAAAACAAGAACCAGGTGGGACAATAGTACAGCACACAGTGGTGATTCCTCCCAGTTCCTTGGACTTTGATTTCAAATTTGGCTCAGTTGTGCGGACTTTGCCTGGTCTTCCTGTGATAGTGTGGATTTCTTCCAGGTGCTCTTAAGAGTCCACATACATGTTTCTGGACAGATGATGAATCTAAATTTCTAGTGGTGTGTATATGTGACTAAATGAATGTGTTGATGTGATGGACTGGTTGTACCCTGCCTCCCGCTCTGTGCTTATGGGATAGGTTCTGGACCACCACTACCCTGGACGGAGCAAGTGATTATTGATGTTGGATTTAGGGATGGTGGATAAAATAGAGGCAAGAGCGGTAGGAGTTAGAGTTCATCTGATTGTCGGGGGAATACTCTAAAAGCTCTCTATGTATTCAGCTCTTTACCTTGTGGTGTTTTTCCCTGAAGTGTCCTACATTGAAAGCTGGAAATACACAAGCATTTAATGGTTATGGAAAAGCAGAAGAAAAACAGCCCTGTTGCCGTCAGATGTGCGTTTCAGCCGGCTTGCTGTTCATTAGCAATTTCTGTTTCCGCTTCAGCTCCTGCACCGGGGTCTCTGGATTGGTGGAATAGCCCAGCTGTTTATTTGGATATCACGGGATGAAATATTCATATTGTACGCTTTTCCAAGCAGAAGTTATCTAGATGCAGCGTAAATGGTACTTCTTGGGATTAGATCTTCACAGCAGATTGCTATTATTAAAACAGGAAAGGTTGGGGGGTTTGGTGCAGCCATCTTCCTGAGGGGCAATCTCCCTATTTTTCACGCAGAGGTAGTGCTCAGACCAACTTAATGCAGTGGAGCAAAAGTGCTTCAGTCGGCAAGCTTTCACACCCTCATCTTTCCTTTACTTCATATGACTGAACGCGTCATGGCTTTTATTCTGCCTTTGAAAGCAACAGGGTGATGGGGTTCTTCTATAGAAGTCCCATCACCAGAAAACCCAACCCCCGGCCATGTTTTTTTAACTCTCCGTCCCATCCGTGTGGCTGTCCGGTCTGTCCTTTGTCCAATCTGCGCATTTTGCCTCTTTGTCATTTGCACCCTACTTTACCCTTGGTCATTTTTCACCCTACTCATCCGAGCTGTCTGGGGTCCATCCATCTGTGACTGGCCTGTGGTGGAGGACAGGAAAGGGCCCTGATATCACCGGTCCTCACACCCACAGAGCTGGGCGTCTGGGACCTGTTTAATTAGGCGCCATGCTCATTTGCTTTCCCAGCGTGGAGTCACGACTGCCTGCACACTCTCTAAAGAGCTCGCCTCCCACATTAAAATGATTGACTTATTTCATTCACCGCACATTTGTGAAGCTTTATTTAATAAGCTTATTTCTCTGTGTGACTGGATTCGTCCTATTCCCATGTTTAAAAAATTATAATGTTAATAATGTGGATTATTATTCATGCTTTCTGATTGTCTCCAGTCTTAATGATCTGTATGAAAATTTCTGTGAAGCTGCTTGTCGTGACAGAGCACTACAGAGTAGCACACATTAGCGGTTCAGTTTAAACTGTAATTGAAAACTATGGACAGGGAGATAAAACATGGACCCCAGCATAGACCACAATGGCACACGATATTAACAACTGTGGCAGTTGGGGCACAAAGAGCAGCACTAGGATGCTGGAACATGTAAAAATGTAGATGTAAAGGGTGGAGGTACTTCGGCGGGAGCAAAGCCACGGAACTGTCAGATAATTCAGCCTAAAATCTGACTGAGAGGAACGATCTCTCATGTTTTGGTGTGGTTTCTCATGTTCCCAAAAGCAAGGTGAAGTTGGCAGCCCTGCATTATCCATATGGGGGGCCTGAATATGGACAGACCTCAAAGCCTCCTCCAGACTATTAACAGTACTGTGCACCCTGCCTCTCATTTCTGTTTACTGATCCACACAAGTTGCTTCAACTTGTTGTCTCTCTCTCTGGTCCTTCAGTCCAGAGGGGATGTAATGACATGCTGGAGACAATGCTCAACATGGGAAGGTGGGCCTGGCATCTGCTCACACTGTGGACAGTGGGAAGGGCACCATAGAGGCACCTGCTGGTGGTAAAGGTAGTCTGAAGAGTTTCAATAACATAAACCAAGTATAGATGTTAAACTGGTAACTACAATAATGATAGGAAACAGGCAACTGATAGCACCGTGGATACCACAGTCCCTGTTTCAGTTTAAGTTCCTAATCTTTTCCTGTAATCTGCACTTAAACTGGGAAAATGTAAATAGGGAGCCCGTTGCCCATTATTTTAAAAGGGAAAAATGACCATAGTCCATTTCAGCACGCTGTAAAAGCTCACGTCTGCTGTTTGTCTATGTCGCGTAACTCCAAAGATACAAAAACCTGGCGAAGTTACTGCTATGATGTCTCCCGTGCTGTAACGGGTGTGCAGACATAAGAAAAACCCCAGTCGATTTACCATAATGTCACTAAAATTCTGTAAAACATCTACACAACTAACAAACAATCATCTCTCTCTATCTCCTGCTCTGTACAACAACAGACATTTTCCAATGACACTTGAGCACAAACCCACAGCAGAGCCTCCTCACTGTCACTCGGCGGGCTATTCAGCATTTCTCTGCTTGCGGTTCGGATGTTATTATGGGTTTTCAGGATGTAGATGCGGCACAGGCGCAGTTACACTGCATTGCAAACCAGACGTTGTGGGTCCTCAGCAGGGACAATAGAAGCAGACACATAAGGCATTTCAAAATAACATTAGTTTTATGGATTTTATACACAATTCAACTATAAATCAACAAAAAATATATAGTTTTAGATGTTTCTGCCTGTACGTGGACCGAGAAAACGATGCCACATCGTGTACGTACGTTTTGTTTGTGATGCCACTACTCCTGCTTCTGCTGCGAAAATAGTAAGTAGCTGTTTTGGAGCTTAACTTGACTACACAAAATCCTCACTTAAGGTGAGAAATAACCTGTATGCCGAGGTTTAAGTCTGTGGCTGGAAACACAAACCTATGCATAAACTAAACAAACAGAGGTTGAGTTTTTTTTTTTTTTAGAAATAAGCAACAAGCCCACTGTTGATTGTATAAAAGCCTTAATGCTGAAATTTTCCGTGTAAATTTTATAACACAACCTCAACTGCAGCAGCTGATAAATTTTTGAATGTTATATAAAACGGTGAAAATTGTATAGTGTCATATTCTGGTATGCATAAATATGATAGTACTGTTTTGTTTAAATGTATGAGGTGAGCGCAAACAGCCCTGGGTTTGAGAGATAAAGAAATGCATGTATGACATAGATGATAGAGTCCAGAATAAATGTTTAAACTGAAGATTATTTTTAGCAGTGATTTAACTACAGTTTAACACGTGTTGAGCTGAAACCTTGTGTCTTTATCATCTTCATTCAGAGTGATACTCGTTCTTCTTAAGTGTGTCCCCAGCGGTTGTTTCCTGGCCGTCATGCATGTGCACACCTGCCTCTTCTGTAGCCAGGGGCCTATGGGAGACCCCCCCTTCCCCACAGGAACGGGATGTTTCTGATGCAGCTCCAGTCGATGGTATCGAGCAGCAGCATCCGCACCGTCTGGGATTAATCCGGGTCCTCACCAAAGGAAGGCCATCCCTTTCCGCCGGGGCCCAATCAATAGGCAACATTCTCTCCAGCTTGGCAGTCAATACCCAACACTTAAGGTGTCGGAGGAAACTAAGGAACGCCAATAATTGTTATTAATGCACTGCTTATCCCCAAGCATGCCTTTTAAGGGTAATTCCAGTGTAGCTGACAGTCCCTTAACTCAGCCTCACACACACACACACACACACACACACACACACACAAACACACACTTTCAGGAATGTGTGTATATAGGAGAAGAGTGGAGAAACACACAAACACGAGGAAGGATACATCTGTGTATAAACTCACTCTAAGCAAAAGGCAGCAGTGATCTTCCACAGTGTAACAACTTTGTCATTGCATCCTGTTAAAACTAAGCCTCTAGCATGCAAAATAAAGTTGGGACTTAACCCCAGGAAGTACACGATGGTGGGCCTAGAGCTTGTGTGCTAACCGAGAACTTTGGCTTATTGCAGGAACTGCTGTATTCTGTCTGAAACACTGAAGTAGGAGGTCTGCGAGGCCCTTTGGAACCAAGTTTACGAGAAGGTCTCCTCCAGCTGGCTGCTCAGCCACCATGTTGGGTATGGAGCCCCCCATCCTTATCTTGTGTTCATCACATAGCTCATCAAGAGCTCACAGCCAAATTGGACCTTTGAACCTAATCTTTAAGAAAGAGATGCCCAGCGGCCAGAAGGTAATATTGAAGAAATATCTGCTGAATGTGCAGTATGCTCAGCAGGTTTGGGGATAGCTGCATGCAGCTCTGTCACTGAGTGAAGAAAGTGGGACCCAATTCCTACTTAATGGATACGTAATGCAAAATCTGTATGTGATTTCACTATGCAAACAGTACAGCAGTGGCATTTTTCTTTTTCCCTCCAAGGTGTGCATGGAGCAAAGAGAGTTCTTTGGGGGAAAATGTATTTTATCCATGAAACCCTTCTGTCACCTAAAAATATTTAGACTGCCTCACATAACTCATTTTTTAGCTTACCCAAGTGTATAGGATGTGTCCATTTATTTATTTATATACACATTATTGGCATAAAAATCAATTTGAAATTTTTAAATAAAATCACAGATGCCACTGTTGAGTAATTTTAGCTAAGAACATGCCGATACAGTCAGTTATATCACACGGAGATAAGAAATCAATTCCATTTAAAGCAAGGTTGTGCTAAGACGACGAATGGGGAGACATTTTTTGCATGCTAGCCTGTCGCTGTGGAACAGAAGGTCAGTCAGCTAGGGAGTGGCATTTGCGCCACATGTTTTAATACATAGAGCAGTCGTGTTTGCTACTGTCTGCCCTCAGCATCCGCGTCCTCCAGGGAGAACCTGAAGCCGGAGAAAGACGTGTGGCTCCAGCGGCTGGGAGCATTATTTTCTGAATGCAGTCAAAGACCCCACAGCAGGCTTTTGGGAGGGGAGGAACTCAAGTTAAGTTTCCAGTGGGCCCTGCTGAGCCTCTAATGCAGCCTTGGACGTAATTGGGTCCCAGAGGTCTGTTCATTATAGGCGAGTGTGGCAACAAAATGCAGTGGGGGGGGGGAAAGGACGCCTCGCACGGTGCCTTTTATCCAAGAGCGATTACTAGATTGTATTTAATTAAAAGAGTGCTTGATTCCACTGTTTACCTCATCAATCTCACTTGCACTCTCTTATTACATCTGAAAAGACAGCGGGTCCATCTGCCGCGGCCCAGAGACATGCAGAGCCAGCAGGGGACGCCATGTTGTTAGAACGGCTCCTGCGGCAGCCGGGTGGCTCGCGGTGTCCCTGCTGCTGCTACACCAGTCTGGTCCGTGCAAGGTGCTTGCATTGTCCCTAAGGACACGGCCCCACACTATTGTTATGCGCGCTTGGTGCGTTTAGACCCGGGGTCCGCTTTACGAGGGCAAACCGCAGTCCCGAAAGAATCGAGGTGTGGGGCAGGGCCACGTTTTTACACGCCGCTTAAAAAAATGACAAGCATGGTACATTAAAAATAAACAATTTGCTTCTGCTTGCTGAGGTGGGCCAGTAATTTAGTTTACATGAGAATATTGAGCAGCAGTGCTGAACCCCCTGGTTAATTTACATACGCACCCTCCATCACACGGACTGCGAGGTGCGTCCACACAGTGCTCTGACGGAGAAAGCAGGGAGAGGTGCTGGCATCTGCTTGGGCGCTCGTTTTGTGTGTGTGTGTGTGTGTGTGTGTGTGTGTGTGTGTGTGAGGAGCCTTGGCCTCTCTCTTGCTGGACATGTCAGGCTACAGGAACAAACCGCAATTAAACCTCCCTTCCAGAGAAGACCGCTTCACAACCTGCTGGCCGCCGCACCTGAAACCAGCAAGGTCCGGAAATCAATAAAACCTGCCGTCCCGGGAGCCCGTTTGGTACCAGCGCCAAACCCGCCAAAAACACCCAAGACACAGCATCTTACTGACGGTGGGGGGAGAAAAACATGAGTAAAAGAGTAAAGGACATTGTTTTGCTTGGCCAAGGAGGGTCATCCATCATAATTATAATTGAAAAGTTGTCACCTCACCTTTCTGCCTGATCAGCGTCGGATTAAATATTCTCCGGCTGTGGCGGGTAATTGAATTGTGTGAGCGGAGCCCCGGGGGCTGCTGGGAAAAAGGAATTAATTAGGCATAGGCCTGTCCTTCCACCAGGGCCACTAATGAGCGAGTCCCGCACCGCACTTGCTTATTTATTGAAACAAGGGCGGCCGCATCCTGCCGGACTGTTGCCATTGGTAAAGTTCGGTCTGTAAAGCCATGCTCGTCTGCCCGCTTTACACCATCACACATCTGCGCATCAGGAAAGCGATTTTTCCCCCGCGTGGGCCTGAAGGAGGAGGAGCTGCTGATGCAGCTTGGGGGACGGACGCAGCGGGGGCAGCAGACCGACACAACTGCACAGCACCAACAACGTGAACCAAAGCGCTTGCGTTTATTCTTACTTGCTAGCAAAAAGAGGAAGCTGAAACCCGAGAGAGAAAACCTCAGTTACTGAACATCTGTGGGGTACAGACCAGCCCACCCTGAGGAGGAGGGGAGGGGGCTCTGACCCTGTCCCTTCACAGCTCATAGTCACACTGAGGGTGAGCAAACAAAAAATGCAGGTCCATAACACCTCAAATGATATATTCTCTCTCTCACACACACACACACACACACACACACACACACACACACACACCGATAATGATGGACACTTGTATTCGCAGAATAGAATGCACAAAGCACTGCTGCTCCATTTAACATTGGGGTACTGGAGTGCCCAACCAGCAGATCACCTTGAACAAAGGTCACAGGGCTGCGGTGAGCAGACTGCTCAGTAAGGGACACATGCAGACCTTGACCAACAACGGGGTGCAGGACTTGGAGGAACCAGGCTAAAAACACAGGAGACCCTGGAGTGCAAACGCTGAAAAACGAAGGAAATGGAAACCTGATCATCAAGAAGCAGTGAAGCCCAGACATTAAATGGGGAGGACAGGAAAAGGACAATGGCTGTGCAGACAGAAAGAGGGATGGTGATGCTCGGAAAATTACATCACTGGGATTTAATGATGGTAGGAAACAAACATTCTTGACAACAAAGGCATTAAACCCTGAATTTAAAAACAATAATATTCCCCTATCTGAGTGGACATTTCTACAAAACAAGGTTGTGTTCTAAATGAGGCTGGCGGAGCGGATGCTGCACTTTCATATCTTATACAGTTGCTCCCTCTGCTGGCTCATCCTCTGAACTGTAGCTTACAAACAGCAACAGTTACAAGAATATTCAATAACCCCCTACTGCTACTGCTTGGGGGTTCGAGGCAGCAAAAGGGGAGCAAAAGGTGTCCTGGGTTGCCGTGACTACGTTGCCAGCTAACGGAAGCCCGGTGCCTCAAAGTCCGAATCGAGCCGGGGTGTGTTTTGGTGTCATCGGGACATCCTCCCTTCTGCCTGGCGTGCAGATTTTCACGGACCTGCCAAAAGGAACACAAAGAGCACATGGAACCAACACTTCTTTGTGTGTATGTGCGTGCGTGTGAGAGAAAACCCAACAGTGGTTGGAAGCCCTGCCTACACACATCTGGCTGGGAAAGTGCGTGCAGGAACACAGCAGGGAGAAAGTAAAGTGAACCAAAGGAGACGTTTAAAGCAATGTTCTTTTTTCAAACGATCCTTTAAAAAATGAAGCATTTGGAACTCAGGAGGCCTCCTTCAGCGGGACTCTGGGTGCTTCTGGAAGGTTTCTGCCCCTTTCAGTAGCCAAGAGCATCATGAGCCCACCTTGCTGAGGCGAGCAGAGAGCTTCACTTCAGTCTCCATCAAACTGAGACCCCGGTGAGAACATCAAACCGTGTCAAGCCCCCCCCCCCCGCTGCCGCCTCCATTACTCACAGGACTTTGGTGTGAAAACTGCAGGGTGTCCAGGGCAGAAACCATCCATCCTGTATGTGGGAGGTGTGGTTCCTTAGCACCCGCAGGGAGAGCGCACTCAGATTTGCCAAATTCAAAATTCGCCAAATTCAGCCCTTAATCTCCTGATTTATTGCAATTATTGTATAGACAGTGTGCGCAGAAACATCAGAAGCTAAAGGTGCTGGTGTGCAGATAAATGAATTGATTAATCAATAATGAAAATATTTTTTTAAAGAACCCCTCTACTCTTTGTAAGGCCGACTGACGTGTGCTGAATTAATTTTTCAGCTTAATCTGAAAATTAATACATGCTTTTTTCCTGCAGAGGCACCATTTAAATTGCTATAGTAATAGGGGTCGCCTGGGGGTCAATATCATTTCTTTTTCTCTCAGCTGGAGAGTAGAAAGGTGAGAAAAGCTCATCTAATATGTCTTTATCCAGGAGGATGAGAAGCAGAGGGAGGGACACAAAGGCAGACAGCAGGACAGACGGCGAAACAGAGGATGAGGCAGTTAAAAGGAGGAGGGGGGAAAAAACCGACGGTAGCCGAAAAATGAAGGAAAGAGGATTGGAGGGAGACAGAGGAACCCTGCAGAGTGGCAGGACCACAGCAACACACCCTTACAAAGAGGGTAGACCAGCGCCATACAACTGCAGCCCGATGGCTCGGAGGAAGGTGGGTCCTGCCATCAGAACAAAGTCGTTCAGGTTTTACCTGTAAGAATCGCTAATCACGGTGATGAGCAGGCCAGACAACAGTCATTGCTGCGCTATGAACTGAGCACTGAACAACACTTTCAAGCTGATGTATTTTTATATGATCATTAAACCTGGAGAAAACATTTGAGTCTGAGTGAAAATGGACAGTTTCAGCACCGAGTAGCGCTGCAATTTTGTAGCTCCAGATGTGACCCGCGTGGAAGCAGCTCTGCAGCCCATCTAAGAAATGCACTCAACCCATTCAGCATCCATCCTTCAACTTTTTATTTAACGGTGCTGTGCAGCTTTTCCCTGATACAGCTGTTTTCCCTGTTCATGTGTGGATGTTTTCACTGAGTCTTTTCTAGCACCTTGTTTCAAAAGTACAACAGCAGAATCCCTGACAGTCTTCAAGAAGCAACTTCCACCTTAAACTTGTTTAGCTGACAGAAGTACACAAATTAAAGTGAATGTTGGCGAGCACAGCAGGAAATGAGACTGATGTATTCAAACTGCAGTGGTGCGGAGAGCGGAGTGTGGCCAGGGCAATTGTGAGGAGACATGGAAAAAGGGGTGGGGTTGTACCTGACACTTCCCATGTTGCTCTTCCTCTCCTGCTCCTCCCTGCGAGCCCTGAGCTGCTGCTCTGCCAGCGACATCTCCTCCTCCATGATGGAGACCTCCTCTTTAGCGCGGCGCCGGTTCTCCTACACAGCGGCAGCAAATGGGAAACGTTAAGAGAATCGAGTGAGACGCCGCACAGGTCACACGCTGTGGCACAAGGATTAGCCACAACCCCACAATTAGCCAAGTGAGACTCTGCTCTTATTCATTTCCTGTCTTCCAACACAACCCATCATTTTCCAGTTTAATGGCTTTCTTTAATCTAACGTGAAATGTTTGTTCGAGGGCTTCGTCTGTGTTTATCGCTCGGCATGCTAATAAAGCAGGAGGAGTCGGAATAAGAGACGGGAAAACAGGTGAGGTGTATGTGTGTGTGTTGCACTCTCACCTGTCTAGTCTTCCCAGCGTGCTTTATGCTGTAGAACATGGGCCCAAGCTCGGCCAGCCACTCTCCCTCCACAGCTGTCACACACTGCATGTACTCCTGAAACACACAAACCACGCACACGTTAACATTGCCATGAAGCATGTGTCAAACTGAAGACCCCAAGTGCTCACACACAAATCCATCATCTGCTAGAACATCGCAGCACATTCTCTTGACCCCAAAACACTGCTGACAACATCATCATCATCAGCGGTACAGTCGGAGGTACAGCAGAACTGCAGTGCGGACACACGTGATCCAGCAGCATTCACAACACGCAAACGCACTGACGCCTCGGTGCTGTGGGCAGGGCTGAGGGGCTCACCTTGGTGGTCATCACCAACTCATGGTAAATGATGTAATCGGGGGTGTAGCCCATGCCAAAGAGGGAGCTGGTTGGGTGCAGGTGGCAGGGCATCCCCGTTCTCACATTCACGTACTCGCCGATGCCCTGGAGGCAAACAGTGTGAGGCGTGAGGAGCGCTACAGAGGGCTTCCATTGTACTGTATTTTACTCTGCTATTCCATAGCTGCAATTGCTAAAGCAGCACATACCTTCAGCTTGGCAGCCTGGTGGAAATAGGCAGCACAGATGCATTTCCTGATGATGTCCCAGTCAGAACCACAGGACACCAGGTTGAGCTTCTGCTGAACCATGATGTCTTTGAGCTGAGCCCGAACTTCTCGCACCTGCAACACACACACACACACACACACACACACACACACACACACACACACACCCATTCAATGCAGCACCATTTGAAGAAGGTGAATTCAAGCTCAACACACTTGTACAGCTTATGTAGCCGACACTGTAAGATACTGCAGGCATTTGCAAATATATGTTCTCATAACGCTGCAGCTTCTAGAATAAGCAACACATCAGGAAGCACGAGAAAGCCACGTAGCACGGCATGCTGAGAGAGCACACCTTACGCATCGCCTTGGTGTGGATGAAGTGCTCGTTGCACCAAATGCTGGAGTAGTTGTTGTTCTTCCATTGCAAGTAGACATTGAGGTAGGTCAGGTGGTCGCTCTCTGGCACGGCAAACTTCTCCCTCACCTGGTCGCTCTCCTCCTCACGGCCCTGTTGGACAGCAGAGGGGCAGATGAAATGTTTCTAACTCCGCTACTTTGGGCAAAATGTGAATGAATGGGACCTGCATCCACCCAGTCAGTAGCAGGAATGTGGAACTGGACACTGCTCACTTCTACAGTCCGGTGCTGGTGATCAGTACCAAGAGGTACACTTTTTGTAAGATGAATCATTCGACAATCGCCATTGAATAGGAATTGTAGACAATTGGTTTAATTTTCAGATCCTTGGTTAGTTGCTTAGAGCAGCCCTTGGTTGATGAGTGTTGCACAGTGTTTTAACAGCCAAATAATTTATTAGGCTACAGAACTGTCATCAGCTGACAGCTCCTAATAATTTTTGACCAGGGTATTTATTTATTTTTAAACTTTTTTTTTAGTTCCTGAAATAAATTGTCACAAAAATGGCATTGTTTTACTTTTTCACTTTTATTACATTTACTTTTTTTTTTTACTTCAAATGTTAAGTTATGATTTGTCCAGGGGTGTCCAAATTTTTGCATGGAACTTTATCAACAAAGTATTTTTATTTTCACTCATTTTAAATAAGTTTTAAAGCAACTTCATAAAAAATGGACAAAGTATTTCAAAGATTTATATATTATAGTTACATATTTTTATAAAACTTAAATGATAATTAGAGGGATGTCTTGAGTTTTTAATTGTTCGTAACCTTAAATTTATGGACAGAATGACAGGTGGGTTCATATGCTGAGGACTTAGTGTGATGTTAGCCAAACTGCATGGAGCAAACACCCAACTTGTTCGCATAGGTAAAGTGAAATATTTTCATTGTTTATTTACATGAACAAAACTCCAATTAGGTTAGATTGTGTGTTACTCCAAAAAAAAAAAAAAACATGCACAAACCTTTGGTCTGTAGAAGATGGAGGGAACTGAGAGCATGGAGACGATGATGAGGATGTCAGAGCTGCAGCCCATGTCACAGGACACGATGAGCATCTTGGACAGCGCCGGGTCCAGGGGAAACTCCACCATGAGGCGTCCAGTGGGGGTGAGAGCTCCTGAGAGCAGCAGGAAGCGGAAACACAGCCTGTTACACACTGTTACACGCACCCTGAGCAGGAACTTGCAGTAGACCTGGCCACAATGCACTTCTAAACATTCATATTCATATTGATTCAAAACTGCCCAGCACCAAGACCCTCCCAAGGGTGTGGAAAAGAATACAGGGAGTCCTCAGCTGAAAACACATGCAAATTAAAACATGGGTCCCATTAACCCTAACTTGCTAATGTCAAGTCCCAACATTTGGTCTTAATTGCTCCATCTGCTGTATGGTAACATGGTGACTATGGTATTTATTACTCAGTGTTTCTGTGCCTATCAATGACTATTATTATTATTGTATATTAGTACAGTTTAAACATTGGAACAGTGTATTTTTGAGATTTAATCACAATACAAGGTGCTCTGTTTGCCAGCTTCTCTGTCCAGTTTGCCCCATACTGGTGTTGCCCCGGTGACCAGCTGTACTTAAAGTCACTGTTTGACTCTCTATGTGTGGTACCGTACAGGGATGGGCTCCTGCAAGATCGTGCTGATGTGTCCCTGGCCAGAAAGGAACTCACTCACCAGTGTTGTCCAGTGCCCCTAGGATCCACAGCTGGTACATGGAGTTCAGCATGTTGTCCTCAGGGGGTGGGTCCATGAAGTGGAAGAGCAGCAGGTCCTGGACACCCAGAGACTTCAGCAGGAGCACCACGTTGGCCAGGTTGGTGCGCTGAATCTCGGGAATGGTGGTGGTCAGCATCTCGTTCTTAAAGGCGCTCTGGGTGTACAGTCTGAGGCAGGACATCAGACATCACGGGGGGTTGGGGAAAGGGAGACACAAACATCACCGACTGACAAACTGACATGGGGAATATCACATCCAACGGAGGCAGCGCAACACAACCTGCTCTCAAAACTAATGAAAGTGTCTCATTCAAGGTGCTGGCAAGTCTAACAAGATTAGCATGATTAAATGGCCTCTCTTCCATGTCACCTATCACACAGCGGGGGAATAAAGAAGAAAACCCCCAGAATGTGGACATATTCTTGTCGCTACCTTCTCATAAACCCATTTTCTCTGCTTAAATGTGGTGATGAAAAGCTCTCGCTGCTGTTCTACTGAGATAGGTCTGAGGCAGGAAAAGGATTTCAGGAGCCATTCAAGTGGCAGGATAATCCTCCCAAAGCATCCGCCTGAGTGTGTGCATGGGCATGTGGAGGGGGCAGGGTCTGCTGAGGCACCATGGGAGGGCGATGTCTCACAGGCAATGCTGCCATGCTGAGGCGGTCATCCACAGGTTCATCACTGGCTCTTTTTATCCAAAGCTTCCATTAATCCCCAAACTGATCCATCAGGAGTCTAATCCAGCGGTGGACGGCCCTTTCGAGTGCAGCGGGATGTGTTTTCCCAAGGGTACAACAAGTGACAGTGCAAATGTCGGCTGCCATGGAAGCAGACGGAGTTTAAGGTCACCGTCGGAGCCCCACAAAGGAGCCTTTGTGTCTCGAATTCCCCTACTGTAAACAGGACTGAACTCTGAAATCCTCCCATGCCAATGATTATGGTCTGCCATACTTCCACACGTGACAGTCACAAGAGTGGAATGATGACGAGGGAGCACAGTGCTGCGTGTTAACAGCAGGCTGAAGGAGCCTTGTGATTACTGTTACTGAGTGAGCCCCAATGCCCTGTAGTAGAGGCTTTCATGAGACATTCAGTGTAAAAGGTGAAATTGCTTTAGGGTGAAAAGAAATACAGGACAGGGCCTGCAAAATGATCCATCAAGTTAATACTCTCATTGTAGAGAGGCCTCTAAAGCCAGTGGAGCTGCTGATGTGAAGGTGGTGGCTGTGGGATGGAACACAGATGTTATGGCAAGTCAGAGCATGTTGTGGAAGGAGAGACTCCACCAGTGAGGCTGAGTTGGACAGAACTGTGGAATACTGGCTATAGTTGTGTCAAGAGAGGGCTAGAGAAGCTCCAGGTGCAAAGTGGTTGCGTGTTAAAACCAGTGGAGCTTCTTGGAAGAGGAGCCCACCTGTAGCACTGGCCTGGACCTGTCCGCCCAGCTCTGCCCGCACGCTGGTTAGCATTAGCTTGGCTGATGGGATACACCTGCAGGGCATCCATACCGATGCGTGGGTTGAACACCTGGATGCAGAAACCACACAGCAGCACTGTTTCAGTGACAGTTCTCACACCTGCAAAACTGAACAACAACTGGACTGGTTGAAACAGTCCTGCGAATCTCAGTTACCTTCAACTTGCAGTAACCAGAGTCAATGACGAACATGATGCCGTCAACAGTGAGGGAGGTCTCTGCAATGTTGGTAGCCACAATGCACTTCCTCACGCCGTCAGGGGCCTTGGAAGAGACCACATTTCAATTAAACATTCATATTGTTCATATCGCTTCTAAACAGCTTAACTGCTTCTATTGCTAATCTATCACTTAATACAGAAAAAGACTGACATCTTCTCCTTAATGGTTACTTTTGGATCAGTTTCATAACGATTCAGGCAATCAGAGACTTTTTTTTTTTTTTAACCATTGAACCACTGGTCTCTCAAATGGAATTGAAGGCCTGGTGACTTTACCTTTTGGAAAATTTTGGCCTGCAAGTCTGAAGGCAGCTGAGAGTAGATGGGGAGCACAGCCAGTGGTGGCGCACTCTCCAGGTCCTCCAGGCGCTCCACTATCTGGTCTGAGGTTACCTTCATATAGAAGGGTTGAGGAAGAAACAAAATAATGAGAAAAAACAAAACTGAGCCCAGAGTTTCTTGAGAACCTCTGGACTATAAAGGGTTTCTCTCTTTTACTGTTGGAAAACTGTCAGAAAATCAAATATTCTAAAGCATAATGTTTGTGACTGTGGCACTTTCCTTCAAGTCCCCAGCATAAGTGGTACCTCAATGTCTTCCTGGCCAGGCATGAAGATGAGAATGTCTCCATGCATCCCACTGAGGTGGATCTGCAGGGCCTGTTTCACAGCTGCCTCCACATAGTCCTCCTGAGGAGTCTGAACACAGAGCAAACGATGTGAAGCTGGCAGGCTTTCCAAATTTCATTTTTAATCACTCTTTGGAACCTCTCTCCATCTCCCTCATCACAGTCACCAACAGCATGACCATCACACACAAATCCATAAGACACAAAAATCAATACTGAAACAATGGTAAATGGCTAAAAGGCCAAGATGAGAAACCTTGCTGAATAAGATGTCCACTGGGAATGTTCTTCCTGGAATGTGAAATATCGGAACATTGCCAAAGAACGCTGCAAACTTGTCTGAGTCCATTGTGGCAGATG
The DNA here is from genome assembly GCA_018136845.1 of Heterotis niloticus. NCBI lineage: Eukaryota > Metazoa > Chordata > Actinopteri > Osteoglossiformes > Osteoglossidae > Heterotis > Heterotis niloticus. The sequence goes on from CM030904.1 coordinate 4,314,123, forward strand.
TGACGATGAGCTTCAGGTCAGAGCGGCGGGCCACAACCTAGAGGCAGGACAGTGACACAGGAAAACACATGATGGTGGCAGTGCTGCAGCACAAACTGAGGAAGGGAGCAAAGCAAGGAGATCAAGCTAATTGTTACAGTACAACATAGCAAGCCTGAGGAAAAAAACTGGCAAAGACAAGAAAGGATTAAAAGAATTAAAACCATCACTGGACACATTTAATCATTTAATTCCCCAAGCAGCCAATTGCTGATGGTTACCACAGGCAAAAAGGCAAGCCCTGTCCTCTGGGTGGCTCTCACCTCCCTGAGCAGGCCAAAGAGCACGTCTGTGTTGAGCGAGCGCTCGTGTGCCTCATCCATGATCACGGCACTGTAGTGGTCCAAGTCTGACTCACGCAGAGACTCCCTGAGCAGGATCCCATCTGTCATGTATTTGATCACGGTGTTCTCTGAGGTGCAGTCCTCAAAGCGAATTGCATAGCCCACCTGGACCGGAACACATCGCCTCCCGATGGTCACAAGCAAGTACGGCATCAGGACACAATACATGGCACTGCAGAAATGACCCGCCTTCCGCACCACTGACCATGAACTACAGATTCCCCACCCCGCCATAACTGAGCCCAAGGTCCTTCCTCCCATTTCCAACCTGTACCGCATCCTCCTCACCTCCTCCCCCAGGTTGCTGCTCATCTCCTCGCTGACTCGCTTGGCCACGCTCATGGCAGCCACCCTGCGTGGCTGCGTACAGCCCACCATGCCGTAGCTCGTATAGCCATCTTCATGGAGATACTGGGTCAGCTGCGTGGTCTTCCCACTGCCCGTTTCTCCCACCACAACCACAATGCTATTGTCCCTGGAGAACAGAAGAATAAAGTTTTATGCAGGTCACAAGTAGATTCACCAACAGCAATGGGGAGCAATAAATTAATTGTACAAGGAACTGACAATCCATCCTGCAGCCCCAAGGTTGCTCAAGGTTGAAGGTGCAATACAGTCCTTTCCAAATTCCCAATTGGTCACAATAACATTAGGAGCCTTCACTCCATAATCTCAAACACCCGGTCTTAGTGGATGTTTTCAATGGGTTAACGACGAAACAAGTGTCTTATCTGGCTAAGCAGCTCTTTCTTTAATTTGCTGCACCTGATGATGTTGAGCAGCTGCTGTCGGACGGCAAAGATGGGCAGATACTGTCTTTGTTCCAGCAGCGTCTTCTTCTTGGCAAACTCACTGCTGGCCTCGCTTTTTTCCTTCATGTGGTTTGCAAACTTCTGTTCTGCCCTGAAAGGTTTGGCATGGAGGAAGTGAGTGGGTTAGTAGCATTAATGTAAAAAACACTAACAGGTCTGATGCTGCAGTGAACACAGACCCCAACCCTCAACAACTGACACAAAAAAAAAAAAAGCTCTGGGTTTAAGAAAAGGAACCCACTTGTAGTCCACGGTGCCATCCTCGCCTACAGGCCTGCCTGCAGTGCCGTCATCCTCCTCTGTCTTTTTGATTCCCATGATGTCACCCAGCTTGGTGCCCGCCAACTCCCAGTGTTTGTGTTGAGCCTGCGGGAGGGGTGTGAGATCGGACCAGGATGTGAGCCAATATGGCAGGACCCCACCCCACAGCAAGGTCAGAGGAGAAACATGAGCTAAGATACTCACCATAGCCCTTCTAAACGTGACAAGAGAAGAGAGGAGATCATGGGGTCTTAGGGGAGCATATGATAGCAAGACTTACCTTTTTCCGCTCCTTCTGCTCACGGTGCTTGCGGACCAGCTGGCTACCCTTGCGGGAGATGATGGCCATGTCAGATGTGGGATCCTTCACTGGTATGACTGGTTCGGGCTGGAGGCAGACCGTGAAGCACAGAACACATGCATCTTAGTTTGTCAGGTAAAGCACCAAAGCCATGTCCTCCCTCCATGAAAGCCTCAACGGCCACTACCTGCTTGGTGAAGACAATCCTGCCATCCAGGAAGGGAGGCACTAGATTGTGGACCAGCAGGTGGACTTTGGCAGCATTGTCCTCCTCAAAGTCCTCATCCACCTCCAGCCTCTGCACAACGCCGCTGGTCAGCATGCGGTTCGTCTCCCAGCGCTCATTGTCCTGTGGGAAGAAGTGACACCAGGTAGAACATGCGACCACTGAAGGCCATCATACACAGAGGGCACTGGAAAGCCCTAAAGCCATTCTAAAGAGTATTGAGATGAAAGAGTACTCATTGGCTACACCTCTCAGTACAGGGATACAACAAGAAGCACAGCAAGGCACACTTGCCTTCTTGGTCCTCCTCAATTACAGGACAAATGAAAACATTAATCCAGAACAGCAATGATGATGAGATACATGTCACCAGTGGAAATCTTTACTAGTCTATAAACACTTCTTCATCTCTATTAGATCAAATTATAACATGAAACTATGCAAAGAAGTTAGGGGACGAAGGGAGGAGGAAGCAGCAAGCTTCCTGTAAGCCAACACGCAGTTATACCTCGTTGATTTGTCTCTTTTGTGCAGAGATGCGCTTCTGGGTCTGTTTCTGCAAGATCTGCTCTCTCTTCTTCACATAATCCTCTGAACTAGAGGTGAGTGGGTTGTGGAACTCGTCGTAGCCCTCGTCCATCATATACCAGTCACGGTCGGCTTGCTGAAAAACCACATTTTTGAGTCAAAAGTTTCCACCCTAAAGCCATTCTAAAGAGTATTGAGATGAAAGAGTACTCATTGGCTACACCTCTCAGTACAGGGATACAACAAGAAGCACAGCAAGGCACACTTACCTTCTGGTCCTCCTCCCACTGCTGCTTCTCTTCCTCATTGTCAAACATGATGCCATCTTCACCCTCATCCCTCTTGCCTCCTAAAAGAAGCATCAACAGTGTTCAACAAGCAATATTCCACAACCCAAAAAGAAAAGCCCACCTATTAATCGTATCCCATAAAATGAAAATGTGGACTGTCATGGAACAGCTTTTGACCAGTATTTACTTCCCATGGCACTTAATTAAGGGTACATCATTCTGTGACGGGCACAACTCCAGAGCACTGTAAAACTCCACAGAGGACTTGACACCAACAGCCTGTGTGCTAGTAGCCTCCTGGCCTCCCTTTGGGATTTGGTATGAGAATGTGAATGCGGTTAGCAGGGCATCTCAGGAACAGGTATGCCTACCACTAGGATTTCTTGGGTAGTCTTCCTCATGAACTGGTTTTTATTATCTGGAAGTCTCAGTAGTTGTAGTAATACAAATGGCAAGGTTACTTGGTCCAAATTTGGTTCTGTGTTGACCATGCTGAGAAAAGTGAGTCCCTATATTAGACAATCTAAATTTCTTTGCTGTAAAACCTCTCTACAACTGTTCTGCCTCTGACCTGTGCAATTGCTCACATTACAGTCTCTGCTAAAGTCTCTTGCTATCCTCATACATTTCCACAACAGCACTTTTCATTAAGCATTACTGCATCAATGATTATTTCAGTTGAATCCACAATAGCCTATGCTATTAAATGTTATGGGGTACTTTATTTCAAACGTAATTTTTTTCTTTTCATTTTGTACTATGGTTTCCTCAGGAGATTAAAGTACAGTGGGTGTGTGATCCAGCTCCAGGATCAGGATGCTCTACCTTTTCCACGGGACAGACGGGGGGTTGAGCCCAGGTGCTTCCTGTCATTGGCCCACTCGTTGTACTTGTAGGAAGGAGTTGGTAGGGGAGTGTCATCAGGGTACCGGCTCCTAACAGACCTGGAATCGGCAGAGAACATCTTTTCATGTAAATAAACAAGAGTGATTTCATGCCAGTGAGATGATGGCGTATGGCAGTGTGGTAGATAGCATTAACATAGCTGCTTACCTGTCTCGGTCCCTCCTCTCACTGTCCCGGCTTGAACGATGGCTGCGCTCAGACCTGTCAGACTCGCGGTGTGAGGGAGCTGGGGAGGGAGACTCCCAGTGGGAGCGTCGAGAGCTGGCGTAGCCACTATCATCCTCATCCCAGCTGGACCGTGAGGGCGTGGGGGCATCTGAAACACAAAAGGGGGTATTTTTCATAAAGACTGGCACAGGTCAGGAGGCCTGGGATCGTTAAGGATTTGTTGATAGAGCAAACTAACCTCTGGGTCGGTGTCTGGGAGTCTCAGGCTCCTCCCTCCTGCTGCCTCGGCTGAGGCGTTCGGACCAGCCCTCCCTCTGTGAGCGTTCCCCCCGCTCACTACGATCTCCCCTCTCAGAGCCACCCCTGCTGCTGCGCTGGCTACGGTCACGCTCTTCTGTGGGACACAACAACCACAGATGCCTCCAATCACATATGGCCATCAACAACATAGGAACCACAGAATTCTTCACGTAGATAACACGGACACTTAGGACCCTTTCTTGCTTTGAAGGCCAGCAATATAAGAACAGCAATGTCCTAAAAGTACACAGAACCACAAGGCCTTTCAGTCATGTAGGGGTCAACGAAAGCATCGTTTGCACACAGGTATTTTTCAGCTTCACGCAAGAGAAACTGCATGTTGAGATGTACAATAAGATGAGCTCCTGTTGCTCATGCTCACCTCTCCGCTCTCTGTCCCTGTCTCTTTCTCTGTCTCGTTTCTTCTCCTCTTTGGAAGAGGCATAAACTCCGTGTTCACGCCATTCTTTCTCTCGCTGCTGGTGTTTCTGCCGGAACTCTTCACTAACCCCTCCAGGGTTTGAAGGTGTTTCAGAGCCAGTCACACGGTATTTTCTGAAACACAGGGAATTCAGCGCTCACACAACACTACACAATTTATTAAAAAAAAAAAAACAATCATTCTATAATTGGGAAATATTGTAAACACATAACATAACAAACACGGCCAAAGGCTAAAGATACATAATAAAAGATGTACCAGCGTTAAAAACTCACCTTTCCTTCCTATCAGCCCTGCTTTTGTCCTTGTCTTCCTCCTCATCAGATCCCGAGTCTGCTCTACCATCCTCCCAGTCCTTGTAGGACGACACCTTGGACTTCTTTGTCTTGCTTTCATCATCTGCAGCTTCCTTTTTTTCATTTTCTTCACGCTGTTTGCGCTTCTGCACTGCCAGGAGGTCCAGACCCAGCAGAGACGTGCGGGGGGTGGGTGCCCGGAAGACATGCGGCTCCACGGCCGCGCTCCTCTTCTTCACAATCAGCCCCCCGACCTGAGCACTTGGGTTGCTGCCCTCCAGCCGGTGGAGTGAGTCATCATCTTCCATCTCCTCACTGGGAGCAGACTGCACACACACACATCCAATCAGCTTTCACAAAAGTTTAAAACTTGTATCTCTTTCTAATAGCAATATACCATACTGCACCTTTGAAAATGTGAAAGTCAGTACTGATCTGTCACATCTGCCTAAGCCCAGCACCCTTATCTACATTTCTTGGACAAGATATATAAAATGATCAAAAGTTCTTTAAATATCTAATTTTAAAACCACTGTAACAATAGGATTGAGTGGAAAATATTACCTGTTAGATAAGAAAAAGTTAAACACAGATGTCTTTATGTAAAATTTCCTTAAATAGAATGAGTTAGTGTGATGATGATTGTAACATAAATCACTTTTAACCAGGTAATTCACCATATTTACCTACACAAAAACCGTTCGACGAGCTCAGCTGCGTTAACCTACAACAGTGAATTACCTAAACTACAAGCCACAGGATGAAGAAAGTAAGAGTATAACATATTATACCTTATCTAGGCAAAAACAAAGGCGTTTGTAAATATAAAACGCCTTCGTAGCTAACCCGAGGGTTCGCCCGAATCAATAGCGATTTTCCCACCCTTGCTTACTCCCTTAAATACGACAACAGCTACAGTATTTACCTATAATAAGTAGCTTTTAATCTGGAGGTTCTTTGCGTGCTCCCACGAAGATTTCGTCTATTTATGTCCCCGAATGTTAGCTTTATTACGCGCACGAAGCAACATGAGCGTCGCCATTACTGTCCCATAGTTCCGTGAATGAAAAAAACTTTATTGAGCAACAAACGCGGACAGTGACAACAGCAGTACAACATTACTACACAACCGCGTCATTTTGAAAAACTTTATTGATTCGTGTATACGGACAATGCCGACACCGGAGGTAATCCTGCTATAATGGATAAACATTACTAATCAGTATACACCGAGTGACATCGCAATTTGCTTACTTTACAGTAACTGGAACAGTGACTACAATTATAAACTAAGTTGCCGTTTATTTCAAGCCTTGAACATTATTAGTTTAGCCTGACGCTCAGAGAATCGCCAAAACCGTGACGTAATTCACTGCTCGGTGACGCAACTCACGCAAAGCACAGACCTGCGTCAGAATCCCAGAAGTACGCAGCGTCCTTCCTGCTGGCTCTTGATTGGCTGATATGTGCGTGTGAATTGCACGTAGCCAATCAAAGGTCGAAACGTTAGTAACCCATCCTCTTTGCGCAGAAAACGAAAAATGTGTTAATATTGTCTACATTTATTAATACACATTGTTTTTGTTGACAAAATTATATCTTTATATCATTAAAATGTAGACTATAAATATAAATGCCACTTTTATATTAAATGAAATTTTATTAGAGTGTGGGGGGGGGCTATGACTGATAGCGACCTCAGGACTCCAACCAGAAAAACAGCAAAAAATAGTTGTATTGAATTTGCCCTTGACTCCTGTGGGTCCCTTCTGCCATTAACCTGCTATTTGGACATAAGGTGCTAAGAGCCTGTAGTAATTAGGAGGATCTACTAAGAGGGGCTCAAGCTTCAATGAAGATCATTGCTTCAACTTTTAAGCATCAAGAAACATCATACTTCCTCCACAGTGGTTATACAAACTACCCCAGTATGTGAGTTGCCCAGAAGTAATAACCAGCACGTAGTGGTGTAATCCGTTTTTTACAAGGGTCTGGTGTGGAATGAACAGCAGCTGCTCTGCTGGTGTCTATTCGTGGTTTGATGGGAAATTCCCATCTTCAGATATAACCAGCACACCAGCCACTTCATCTTATAAACTGTCATGTTACGCAAATGTCACAGACGCATGCATTAGACTGTCCAGAGACCCAAGGAAGCTGAAGGCTGAGGCTGCCAGTACAGACTAACCAGACTTGACATCTAAAAGCTGGTTTTAAACTTGGGGGAAATTCTGTGTATGAGGCCTAGTTTTTTTTTTTTTTTTTTTTTAAACTTAACAGAATCATTAATTAAAGCTATAACATTGACACTTGGCTAAAGTTTCCAAATAATAAAAAGTCAATACACTTGCCAACTGATGCTATGTCTTTAATTGCAAAAGTGAGCGCATATGAACAATCAAAATACACGTACTTTACGCAATTCTTCTGCCAATTTTTAAACAAACACTATGTTACATCTCTAATATTTTATATCAAGTTGAATATCCAGGAAGAGGTATTCCATGTTAAAAAATGCATGTTAATGTGAAAAGTAATGTGGGAAATTAAATACAGTACACAGTTCCATAAAAAAATCCATGAGATAAAAGGCTTTGAAAAAAAATCAAAAGGCATCTCCTCAGAAGAGGCTCCACTTAGCAAGATTTTAATGCAGACCATTTACTGTGGAAAAATTACAGTACTTTCAGGAACCACAGCAGACAAGAAATTGTAAAGCATTGAAGAGTGCAATTTGCACTTCTATGTTGAATTTCAGAGGCCATCAACCGTCTAGATATAAAACATATAAACCTGTACCAAATCACACTTTACATTTAGAATAAACTACAATCTGTATTTCAAAGTGCTCACTTTAAATTGACATTAAACACCTTATTTGAATTTAAGCCCAGATTTTTGATTTGCACAGACACTGGATTATAATAAATTTCCCAGCCTTTCAGACATTTTATCCTACAAATATTTAGTGAATTAACAAAATCAGCAGAAAACATTTGACTACTGGATAAAAAAGGACATGTTGCTCCCTCTCCTACACCTGTCACTGTTCAGATGGTCAAGGACAGACATTATTGAAACATATTGTATATATAGAGCCATTAAAAAAATAGCACTGAAATTTGTAAAAGGGAACCACTGGCCTCCAGTGCATCACACCTCTCCTGTTTGTAGTGGCCTTTGGAACATAAGTGTGCGGGACAAGTTAGTTTGGGAAAAAGAACCCCCATCCTCCCCCACCAGGCGCTGCAGCAGGGAATAGAAGAGAACAGGAGCTCATGATGAGGGGAGCATCCGTCAGGCCCATCAAGACCTCCAAAAGCAAACAGACAGACAGACTTCTGTGATCACCAGTCCTCAGGAGGACTTCTGTTCCACTAGATAATAGCGATACATGAGGCCAATGGCTGCAATCGCAAGTGCAGGGATCAACCAGGTGGTCCATGAGCTGCAAGCACAAATGGGGAGAAATAAATGATCATTTCACCTGATCAGATGGAAACAACAATCAATAACTAATGCTGCTGGCTGTCAGTCAACTACTGGCATTGGGGGGCTGCTTATTCCCATTACTTTGAAAATAAATCTCTTGTGTGCGCAATGTGTACAATGGAAAAATTAAAAGGTAACTGCAGCCCGGAGGACATAGCACACACCTGGTTTCGCCCATTTCCCTGTAACACCACTAACCCCCCCAGCCTCTGGGCACTTTTCTACCTTTATGTTTACATACCTGCTACTGGCTGATGTTGTAATGAAAACATCCTGGAGGAGAAAGCCAACAAAATCAGCTACAAAAGCCAATGTACAGTAAAAATAGTTTGATAATTTAAAGTCTGACAGAAGCATTCAGTAATGAAAAATGCTTTTTTACAGAAAAACCCTACACTAAATCAATGAAATCATGAATCACAAAATCACTGGTACAAAGATTCACACTGTACACTGCATCCTCTCACTGCAAATAATACGTAAAGCAGTCACCTACCTTATTGTCCCTTTTCCGATCATCCTGAAAGTACAGTAAACATAATCGCTTTATTGATCCAGAAGGAAAGGGCACAATTCATCTTCTCACATGAAATTGTATTAACTGCAGCTGGTAACCATCCTCATAATTACAAAAACCACATTTATTACACAGGACCAGATGTTGTACATCACCCCAAATACCATTAATATTAATATTATCATTGCTACAAATGATAGATAAATCTAGATTCCAGGCCCAGCAGCTGCCTAATAACCAACACACATATGAATTATTAACCAGAGAAGCGAGCTGCTAGTCAGTACACATGTGATACAGCAGGAGCTTCTTTCCAAAGCAGTGCACAGCTCAGAGAATCCATGATCTTTCGTTTAAATGTGTTTCTTATGCTGTGTCCTTCTAACTATGGACTGGCGTCCCTCAAAGTGAACACACATGCCGTGAGACCGGGACTTGGGAGTCTGTACCATGTGCAGCTCCCCAATCAGGTACTGCTGCAGCATTTCCCTGGCATCCGTGGAGTGTCCAACATCCTCAAAGCTCTCGGTGGCGTCGGCCCCCGCCTGCTCCAGCAGCACCTCCTCGCCTCCGGGATGCTAGTGAAGCACCAGCAGAACGATACGCATGTCAGCATCCTTCTCTTTCCACTCAGTTCAGGTGAGCAGACACAAAACACACACTGAGACAGTTACTGGAACTACAACAAGGTATCACACCAGCACTTTTAACAAAAGACTGACTGTAAAAACAAAAAAAGGGGGAAAGGCAACTAATAAAGGAGGCAAAAAAGTTACCCTGTATACTGGTGCCACAAATGTCAAGTAATGCTCCAGTCTGTATGTAAAGTTTGCACTGAGGTGATCATTTGTGGGGCTCGATGTCTTCTGGTATCTCTGAATTCAATATTTCCCCTACAGCTGTCAATCGGGAGCAGCAGGGGGCGCAGTGGTTACAGCCTTCAGCTTCTGATCCTGCTGCAGCCCCCTTGATCAAGGTAACTACTCTGAACTGAAGCAGTAAGTCACTCGGTTGTGTAAATTAGTCCGAAGCTCACCGTCTAACACTGCAAGGTGCAAATTAAAGAGTAATGACATTCGTTTTTAAACGAGTTGTGACCTAGAAGCCGCTGGGGCCAAGTCCACCTGTGGGCCTGTGTTGGGCCTGGCCGGCAGAGGGCGCCATTTCCCCGTTCTCAAGTCACGGAGCAAACAGCACAAAGAGCTCAAATTACTTGCGCTTCACACGCCTACACCGTGAATTTTACAGCCATTTACCCTTTGCACCTGTTACACTAAGTTATAATGTTGAAAATAATTTGTGGGGAAAATCCCATTCTGGACGTTCATTAAATACAAGCGCGATAAGCTCCTAAAGAGCCCCGAGGAGACCCGTTTCCACGGGCTTGCTTGTTTCACTGGCGTTCAGTGGACGAAAAGCTCGTTTTGTGACTGAAAAGTGCGGTTTCTCAGCTAAAAGTGTGCGTTTTAAATGAATCAAGGGGCGGGCGTACGCTCGCACCTCCTCGAGGAACGCGCTGATGTCGTACACCCGGTCGTGGATCACCAGCCAGCTATCCTTGCCCGTGTTGTGCTGCTGCACCTCCTCCAGCGTGTAGAACTTCACACCGCCCTTCTCCATCGACGCCGAGACCCGCAGAGCACCGAACCGAGGGGCAACCAGCTGCAGCCCGCTTTCCGAGACACGCAAATGTAACACGAAACACCCGGAATGGAGCGCTCGTTTTGTCCCACTCCGGCCGCCGTAGCGCTTAGCAGCCAATGAAAACTGGCGATCAATACTAACCAATGAGCGTTTAGGTCTTTCTGACTCTAGCCAACGAAATTCCGAGAGTCCCGTACGCGACCAATCAGAATAACCGGCAGACAGTCACCAGAGTTCGCAAACAATGTGGCTGCGCAGCGGAAAAAATACCCCATATTTGCTATATAAAAGTGTGGCAGTTTTCGGGGATTAATAATAGTTAAAAGATTTGGATTTTGTCTGGTTTTCGGGAGATAAAACCTCAAAAATATCACATAATAATTAAATCGCAGATCTCAGAATATTGCGGCAGGATTAAAGCCCCAGAAAGTCTCTGCAGCGACTCACTGAGAGTTTATAGCCACTTTTTTTAAAATTAGCAGTAGCCATTAAATCAGGACTTATTGGCAAATTGTGGGATTTTGCTGTCTATGTTGTGTCCTTTTTGGCCTTTTTCAACTCGTTTTTCGGCTATGTCATTGTGATTTTCACTTGTACTTCCTTTGCTCAGAAGAAGGTTTTGGAAAGTGGAATGCACACAAGTAATCTGAATTGAGTCATAGTAACATTGCAGACTTATCCCACTGTTAAAAGTGTAATAAACTTTTCTAAATCAGCTGTTCCCTTATTTAATGGATTCAGAACTAAAAGCGAAATTTCCCCTTTTGACCACTGGGCGGCAGCACATGAATCGGTTGGAAAAGCAGTGAAAATTTTAAGCGGCAACGAACAATCATCGCGACTTGAAATGAAAAATTGTTTTGCGTTTGTATTTCTCTCCTATGCATCACTATAGGTAAAATGCCTCTTTACAACTTGCTCCACAATATTATCATGTGAAAATTACTGCGAGATATTTATTTAGTGCCAAATGTATACAATTTAGCAATGTATTTAGCAATTCTTATTTATTTGATTTGTTCAATTTCATTCGTGCCCAGAACATCACCAGAGAGAGACAGTACATTTGAAGTCATTCTTTACCAGGGTTGGGAATCCCACAGCAGTTTTTTTTTTTTATCATGAGCCACAGCTACTGTTTATTTTCTTTGTAAGTCAGGGTCATTGTACCCACATTCTAAAATTTAAGATTATAAAGGTGTCCAAATTGAAGACAATGCACAGAAAATGGTATCCACCAGATGAAAGTGTGAAGTCACCTACTGAGCTTCTCAAGGGTCATGAGTGATGTTCACAGAGCCATTAATCTCTGCATGGAAGGACTGCACTGGTTCCAAAGACAGTAGAAAAGTAAAGGCTGTAATGATAAATGCTAGGCTTCTCCCCTCCCTGACCAGACATTATGTGACAACACTGAAGGCCCTGGACCAGGAGGACAAGAGAACCACAGTCCTGGTACCTCAGGTCACACAACAGCACAACTGAGGATGGTGTTGAGAGCTGAAGAAGTTTGCTGTGACCCCAGAAATCTGCCAGGACTTATGGCACCTCAGACTTTGCAGATGGAAACTGGAGAATCATGAGACAGGTTCCAACAGCGGTATGAAATCAGAGAGCAGCACCAGAGTACGGTACCTGAGTGACCCCATCTGGGTCAGTGGACTGTTTCAGAGGACATGAGATGAGGGCTGTGTGCCAACTGGAGGTAGAAATAAAAAACCTTGCTTTCTTCTGGGGACTGCATGTGTCAGCAGCAATGTAACCTTTGATTTGTTCTCCCAGCATTCATTATTTCTCTTTATATCTCACTGAAAAACTACATTGTGGTGCTGCTAATTCATCTTACATCACAGTGGAGTCAAAGAGGCAGCAGGAACTGCACATCCAGTCCTGTTACGGTGGATCCCATAACCAGATTATACCCCTGATTATTAGCTGAAGCAACACGGATTGTCCTTTGCTCAGGGCTTTGTGGGATTTGAACCTCAAAACCCATTTAACCCATTCTTCTCTGTCAGTCAAGCCACATATGTGCTTCTTCAAAGGTCCGTTTTCAGTTGTTTAGTTGTCCGCAGTCACGGAGGAGATTTAAATGTGACTGCGCACAAACAGACAGCTGGAAAGTGCGTAAGTCTCAGGTTTATTTTTTCTGGCTATGTCCCCAAACCCCAATGCCCTGCACACCCTGGGCCGCGATCTGCAACTCACAGCTTGAAGATTTCCTATCAGGATTTAGAGGATCACAAGCAGAAATGAGCGCCAGATCTGCAGCCTCTGGGGGAGCTTCAGGCTAAATATGATCACGGTCACGTGCTCAGATACACGGACTGGAGCTGCACATGTTCCAATGTTTGCCGAAGCTGCTGAATGCAACGCGCGGATTTTGACGAAAAAGTGACAAACGGAGAATGCTGCTGCAAAAGTCTGCATATTTTTACTGTGGCTGAAGGACAGGTGAACTCTGACAGCTGGCTTATGGAAATTATACTTTTTAGCAGGCACCTTTCATTAATCCAAAAATTTGACTTATAGCCCAACATTTTTTGAAAATAACATGGAAAATTTTAGATGACAAAATGTATTTTATATAATAACATAAAAAACAAGGGTGGGGCAGGATGTTTATTAGGCTGACACTGAATGCAGGGCAGAGAAGAGGGTGGATATGTTAGTTCCACAGGTGTGTACCTGTACAGGTGTAGGAACCTGGCATATAGGTTGATGAGTTCCTGTAATTCCATTAAGCAAATGTATTTTCACATTTATGTATTTTGTCTACTATTCAGGAACTGAGCAGTGAGCAGGAGTAGAACTTGCTTATTAAAAAGGCTGAAGAGGCCAAGGCACTAAGCCCTGTCATCATTAACATCCATGCCTTGTTGTCCCTGTGCCCAGTAATTGCTCTCCGAAGGGGACACAGACGTCAGCGAGCTGCCAAAGGGCGCATTCCTGGTCGCACTGTTCCCACAATTAGGCCGCAGGTCTCCTGACATGCGCATGGACAGGGGAGAACTCGGTTTTAGGAGAAGCATTTCAGAGCGACGGCGCCGGGGGAGTTTCTTGTCTATCAGTATGAGCAACACAATGGACTGGTGCTGCGGTTTTCATGCTCGTAAACATTTTAGCGCCGACATCAAATATAAATGCACGTGAAAGCAGATAGAAATAGGACAACTTTTTTGGGGAAATGTTTCAAATGAGCTCACAATCATGCTGTCTTGCCACAATTCTTTCCCCTGGCTTTGGGTATGATCCGTCCACAATTATCACATACAAATCTGATGTTACAATAAATAATTCATGATCAAAAACTGAAAATCAGTAAATTATTCTTGCTCTGCCATCTGAAACATGGGGCTCATACCACAATTTCCATTAATGATACCTAGAATGAGTTTTAAAGATTTTGCAGTATAACAAAAATGTAATTAATAAAAAAAGATCACAAATATGGGGGCAACAAATTATGGTTTGTGTGGAAAATGGTGGACATCCACCTGGACATAAATTTGCTGCCACAAGACAAGATAGACATTGGAGAGACTTAGACATAAGAGGCTCTGTGACAGCAAGTCTGACCGTGATGCTGCTTCCAACCACTAGATGGCCCTGTGACAAAATACTCTACCCATCAGAGTAAAAAAGAGGAAATTATCAATTAAAACAGGATTTAATTGAATTATGCATTCACGCCTGTACTGCAGATTGTTGCTAAAAATTCCTTTTTCATGCTTGAGCTACAGATGTATACAAAATCCCAAACGTTTTATGGCTCATTTTTGCTATCCATTTGCTATCACTCTCTAACAGCACAATTATTGGTTAAGAAAAAAACAACTTACAACCCTTTAAAATCCTTTATATGGCATATATGCAACATATATGTCTAGTTAATACTTTGCTAATCTGCAGCAAATATTCATAAGATGCATTATGTGAACAAAACATTTTCACAAAGAGTTTATTTGTTTAACAGCAGGAGTGTTATTTAGTAGCCTAAAGGACAGCAATAACACTCCACTGTACCATATTGTGTTTACCTTACCGCTATATAATATCTGGGGATAAGAAGTTATTGATTCACTTTAGTTTCATTTGGATGCGACCCTCCTTTGCAAACTGACAAGATGAAGTGATGAATGCCGTGTGTGTACGCAGGAAATTATTGTGATTTGTGTGTCGCTTCCTTTCCTCCGTATAAGAGCCACGAGCTACAATAACTGAGTGCAATAATTCATGACCGAGCGCAGCTCCAAATAAAGCACAAGGCTGCGCGCGATCATTTCCCCGGTGCAGCTGGCCAGCGTCAGTCACAACCGCAGTAAACACTCACGCTGGGACATTTTAAAAAGACTAACAGAAATGTGCGATAATGGGGCCAGTGAAAAAGTTCAGCAGAGCGCAGAGGGACAGACAGTTCAGGTACAAATGTAAGGAGAGGTACAAAAATACACTGCCTGGCCAAAAAAAAGTCACCTCCTAGATTTAACTTGGGGTTATGATGTGAGGTTGTTTCAGTTGGTCAGGTCTAGGTTCAGCAACATTATGTGCCCAAAAAATGAGGTGAGCTCACTACCTGAATATACTGAATGACCCGGTTTTTCCATCAATGGATTTTTTCTTCATATTCCAAGATGACAATGCCAAGATTCATGGGGCTCAAATTGTGAAAGAGTGGAAAAAGTCAGGGAGCATAAGAGAGACATCATTTCCACACATGGATTGGCCACCACAGAGTCCAGACCTTAACACCACTGAGAAAGAATCTTTGGGATGTGCTGAAGAAGACTTTATGCAGCGGTCCGACTCTCCCATCATCAATACAAAATCTTGGCAAAAAATTCATGCAACTCTGGATGGAAATAAATGTTGTGACATTGCATAAGCTTATCGAAACGGTGCCATGGCGAAAGCGTGCCGGAATCAAAGCTAAAGGTGGACCAACCAAATATTAGTGTGTGTCACTTTTTTTGGCTGGGCAGTGTATAAACCTCGTCTATTAAATGTTCGCTTACCGGCAGCATTTCCTGTCTGTAGCAGAGCTGTGTGCAGCCACTCATGTCTGTGTTCATTGTTCACCTCCGATTACCTGAACTGAAAATGTTCTCATTTCAATTAGTTTAACAACTCAATTCATTGGTAAATCGCACGTCAGTCAGCCGTTTTCCCAGGGGCTACACCGCTAAACACAGCACTCCCGATGGCTTCAAACACAGTGTTTCCAGAGGTGTCCTTGGCCCACGCAAAAGAGGGAAACGGAGCAGAACAGCCCCTCGCCCCGGACAAAAGCATCAGATCTCTGCGCAGCACCACAGTTTGTTGCCTCAGCACCAGATAAGCTCTGGCATTGAGCCCTGTTTTTGTTGATGTCAAGAGGGTCACAAAGCCATGGTAACAACCCATGTTAACAAACTCCATCAGTGCCGAGCCAAGGAAGCCATCCAAGTCAACAAATACCACCAAAAGCCAGGCGACAGCAGCAGATCAATAAGGCAACATCAGACGGTGCGGCCAGGCACTCGCACACAGTGAGCCACTCCGCTTCCCATGTAGGGAAGCGAGATGCTTGAGTCATACTTTTCAAGGTCTGCATTTAAACACTAAGGTTTAAATTATCCTTTATTAAGCATTAAGTATACAGGTGGGAATCCAACACATTTTGTGAAATCTGTAGATGTCATTTATTTTGATTCTAGAATTTGTGTATTATTCAGATGCCAAAAATGAACAAAACACTTAAGGTAAAGTGTGAATGAGGTCATTTTTGTATGAAGAAGGTGACCTTGAACTGAAGCACATTTGAAGGCTTAATGTTAGCAGTCAGATTAAATAATAATAATAATAATAATAATAAAGGGACACTGGGAGAATATTAGGAACCACACATCGAATTCCCACAGCTTCTAAACTGTTTCAGCTGTTTGAATACAAGTCTCCTTAGACAAGAAGTTACGGTCTGTTAAGACGCCAGGGAATCACACTGTAGGAGCCAAGAGCAGAGATAAACTGGCTCACGTGATGCAACCAGAGGAAGTTGAGACACAGGAGCACCAACCAACCAGAACATCTGGAACCCACGAGAGACTCAGATGGCACATACTGTACGCGTATCGTGTCAGGAAAAAAAAATCCAAAGACAGGAGAGATGGCTCCTCTTCTTCAGTATTCACAAAGTTCATCTCTTCATCCCAGCTCTTTCACAGTATTGAACATAATGACAGGAAACAGGTGGCACACTGGGTAGAGGTCTTGCCTTGTAATCACAGGATCAAGGCCTGAACCCCCACTCCTTCTGTAATATCCTTGACGAAACTGTCTATTCCACATTAAAATAGTAAAAAATACATTCTACAAAAAAATTACCCTGCTGTGTAAATAGTTGCAAATAGCTTCATATACAAATCTAATACTTTAAGTTGCTTTGGATAAAGGCGGCAGAAGAATCGTTGTTGGTGTTGCCAACTTACAAACTTTACTAAGGCCCAGATTTTGTTCATTACCTGAAAAATAGACTCATACACCCATGCTCTGATGTAATGTACGCTGGCAGAAAGGTGGTATTGTTTTGAGTGTCTGTATGTCTATCTTTTTGTGAAGTGCACTTATTCTAAGTGCATTTTTTGTTGCTTTGGAGAAAAGGATCCACTAAATGAATAAATGTAATTTCAATGTCAGCATAGACTTTGAACTGCTGCGCCCCTGATCGGGACAAACAGCAAAATGGATTTATGGGTGGATAAATATCAGCAACACGACAGCTCCATGGAATAGAAAGCAACAGCAGGAGTTTTCAGGCAGGAACAAAACAGCGGTCTGTCTCTTTCTCTCACTTGGGAGTTGGTAAATACCAAGCTAGCAGACATGAGCCAGGATGCCTTGTGCACGCAACAGCCTTTCTGATTCTCTAGTAGGCCTATACACGACATGTTATAAATAAGAAAGCCGAATAAAGATCCCTGACCAGAGTGAAAGCAGGGTGTTGAAAGATGTACTGTAAGACAGCCCTTACCATTTGCTGTCACTATCTGTTGGTGTATTGGATGAAGCTTCATGTATGATTTAAAGCTGGCAGTGAGTGGTGTAATGGTTTAAGCTCCTTACTCTGACATTCTTAGCTTGAATCCCATGCTGCCAAAGTATCCTTGAACAAAGTACTTACTACAAATTGCTCCAGCAAAAGTTACCCAACTGTATAAGTAGGGAAATCATTGTACGTCACTACAAAAAAATATTACAGCTAAATAAAAGAACTGGTATACTAGCTGTCATTGTGGAAAAAAATAAACAGCAAATACTTTTCAAGAAAGATTGCAATGGCAAAACTTGTCACTTGAAAGTTTGTAAGGCCAAATTGTAGTTGCATTTGAACAGTAAGTGAACTAATCTTTTAGGTTTACATTAGGTGCTACATACGTAGAACTGTGCACCTCCTAACAGGCATCCACAGTACTGACACAGAGCCAGTGGTCCACCAGATCACCATGAGGCAAGAACATCCATTTTAGACTCTCAAAGGAGGAGGAATGGGAGCAACTCCTGCTGAGGTTTATCTGTGCTCTGCCATTCTGCTAGATGTGGCAACTAGCACTGATCCCTCTGCAGTGTCCGTGTGTCAGTCGTACTTGACCCCTGAGTCAGTCTCAGTAGCACTGCTACTATGCCCTCCCCAAGTCTCCTGGCCAGGCAGGACACTGCTCAAAGCACAGTCCCTTCTCAATAGACAAGATCTCCCTCTCCCACTCACTCTGTTTTCTCCCTTTCAGAGGGTCTGGCCTACAGTGGGTCCAGCTGAAGGACTGAACAAATGCCTGTAAGGTCCCCCTGCTTGGACATGCAAACTCCCTCAAAGTGACTGTTTGTGTTAAGTCTGGACTGCACACTAAGTGCACACTGGCATTGCGGGTCAAGACCGATCTATCAGCCATCAGCTGGACAGAAAGCACAGGAAGGTTTACACAAAGTGTCCAGCAGACAAAGGAGTACCAACAAAAAATAAACAGTTTGGAAAATAAAAATGAACGCCAATGTAATACAAAAAAGGTCTTGGACATGCAGGACACTATCATGTCTGAAGTTGGTTTTTAGCAAATTAGCTTGTAACAAAGTCCATAAGAAACTGTTGTGTGAACTGAAGCACAAAGATCTGCTCCCTGGGGGAGTCCACAAGCACGCAGGCTGTATAACAGCAGGAGAATACCATTTATTTGTTTTTTTTTTGTTCTGAGATGTACAATTTACCTTGAAAAAGCAGTAAATGAAATTCTTCATACATACAATACAGCCTTCAGAGCTCAGCACACAAAACAGGCTGAGCCTTTTTAAATAAAACAGTATGCGGACTCTCATTTACTCATACTAATATTATACAGAAAAAATAAACTTGTTAACCTTCACGTTAATACCAAAGTTCAGCTAGAATGAATGAACAGCTTCAGTAATAACCTGAGCTTCAGAACACACAGATATCCTATTATATTGAAAAAATGAAAGGTTTCAGCAAGCGCGCTGAAAATACGACACGCTTTGAAACACCACATATTTACTTCAGTTTAATACGTTTATGATTCAACAAATACTGTTCTCAAAAAAAAAAAAAATTCAAAAGGAAAACGGGGACAAAATGTAATTGCAGTTTGGATGTCAGAATGAGACATAAATTAGACATCCAGGAGTTTGTTTTCCTCCATAGCCTGCTTCCGCCATATCTTCAATAACTGCCAATTAATTCGGTGTGAAAACAGCGGTTGAGTGATTAGTTCAGTCGAGGTTTCTGCCAGGGAACAGCAAAATATCAGGTTTGTCTTGTTTACCTTCCGTGTTATCGTCCCACCGCTCCCCGGTCAGGAGCTGTCAGGAGGCAACAGTAGAGGAAATGAACGTCACCCAAGTTTACCCACAGCTCTGCAAAGCCAGTGCCGGAGCTCCACATGAATGACTGCCAGGCGGATACTTTGTTTAATGCAGAAAATGTGAAAATACAGCTTTCGATGCCACAAACTGACACAAGGAACATTTAACGGTCTAACAGATTAAGCAAATCTAAACCGAGGGACACCTTGATGGTCAAAACAAAGAAATGGATCTTACATGAAAGCAGGCCAATCTTCTGGCTGGAAGCACAAATGAGACCTGAGGTGATCGTCCTATGGAATCATCATGAGAAGATTGCTTGATCTGAGATGTTTGGTCCATCTGGAGGAAAATGAAAATGACCATCTGGCCGATAGATGGACTCAGTGACGTTGGACATGATTTTTTCAACATTAAAGGGCACAAGGAGAAGACAGAATGTTCTGGAGGAATTCTATGCTTTTTCAAGAGTCAGCATCACCTTTGCTGTATCTAGAGCCACTCATCTTGTTTGTTAAACCTTCTGCATAAGTTAGCTCTCTGCTGGACAGCATCTGATCTGTAGAATTCTGAACTCTTGGGTCTGACTGTTACAAGAAACAGTGAAATTGCATTTTATTGAGGGTACCAATTTGTTGGTCTTCAGTACTTCCATCATATTTTCAGGACCTTGCAGCCATGCCGAACTGGAATGGCTGACTTCTGTCGGAGATAAAAAGAAAAACAGGAGCCTCAGAAAACAGCACAGGTACCAGTGCAGACTGAACAGACTTGTAAGCAGGACACATTGTCTGTCCACTTTTCCAGAAATGCAGAAGTAGCACCTAAAGGCTAGCATCAAGTACTCTGTGAGCACACATGTATCATCATTATTATTGCTGTTTAGCTCAGGCTTTTGTTCATGGCAACTTAAGACTACAAGCAGCTTTTAAGCTATTTAGCAATTTACACAGCAGGGTCATTTTTACAAGCAGTTCAGGGTAAAGTACCTCGACATCAGCAAGAGGTGAAATATGTACGCAGACCTTCCGATTTTGAGACGACAGCTCTGATAACTAACCTACTTGACTGCAGTCAAACTACATTATGTGGTTCCTACGTGTTTTAAAAGATCCACTGTTGTCCTGGTACCAAAGAACAATAAGCCCTCGTGCCCGAATGACTTCCGGCCTGTTGCACTGATCTCAGTAGTCACGAAGGGTTTTGAGAGACTTATTGAAGCCATTATGACAGCACCCATCTCTGACTTTGTAGACCTACTTCAACAGATCAGCAAATAACGCCATTTCCCACATCTTGCACACCATCCTCAGTCATGTGGATAGAAAACATGGGAACTTGATTTTAACTTGAGATTGCTGTTCACTGATTACAGTTCAACTTTCAACACAATTGTCCCCCATAGACTGCTCACTAACCTGAGAGACCTTGGATTGAATAGCTGCCTGTGTGCCTAGGTCCTCCATTTTCTCACAGGTAGATCACAGGTGGTGAGAATTGGCAGTTGTACCTCCAGCATCATCACACTTAATACAGGAGCTCCACAAGGTTGTGTACTTAGCCCTCTGCTCTATGCCCTCTACACTCACGATTGTGTGGCCATGCACGCCTCCGACTGTCAAATTTGCTGATGATATGATGGTGCTGGACCTCATGTCCAACAACGAGACAGTATACCTAGAGGAGGTGAACTTAGCATCACGGTGTCAGGAGAATTGCCTCCAATTGAATGTCAGCAAAACTAAAGACCTGGTGGTGGGCTTTGGTAGGCAACTGCAGCAGTCCTACATCCCCCTCAGAATCAACGGGACTGCAGTGGAGAGGGTGAGCAGCTCCAAATATCTGGGCGTTCATGTCACTGAGGATTTGATATGGACTGGACACATCCAAGCTCAAGCCAATAAAGCAAGGCAGCATCTTTACCATCTCAGACAGTTGAGGACACTTTGGGTCTCTCCAGCAATCCTAAAGACTTTCTATCCTTGTGCTGCACAAAATGTCCTGACTCAGAACATCACCTCCTGGTTTAGGAATAGCTGTGCTCGGGACATTAAAATACTGCAGAGAGTGATCTGGGCGGCAGAACGCTGCACCAGATCTGATCTGCAGTCTCTGCAGGATATTTACACCAGGAGATGCAGGACCAGAGCAACTAGGATCATCAGTGACCTGTCTCATCCCAGTAATCATCTGTTTGACCTGCTAAAATCAGACAGACACTATAGAAGCATTATGGCCAGAACAGAGAGGCTTAGGAGAAGCTTCTATCCACAGGCCATGAGACTTCTGAACCCAGACATGTCATCACAATCTTTTCCAATTGCATAATACACATGGAACTCTCCCCTCATTGTATTCAGCTGCCACCATGTCATCTAGAGGTATTATTTGTTTACTTGTGAGATTGTATTGCACATAGTCTCATGGCTGATTCAGGTTGCATAATATACATTTCACTACATGGTGTAGATGGTATAACCATGGGACAAATTCTTTGATTCTTATTCACCAAATTTAACTAACAGTAATACGCTACTTAATGATCTACCCTTTTATAAAGCAGGATAATTTTTACTATACCAATTCAGGTTAGGGACATTGCTCAAGGGTGCTGAAGCTAGAGGTGGGATTAGAACACAGGTCTTTGAGGTGCAATGAACATAGTTCTAACCAGTACACTGTCTGCCGTTCCAGTGATGCTAAAGTATAAAATGGGAAGAAAAATAAAAGTCAAAGTAGAGATTTTCCTGGAAAAAAAGGACTTCAGTACTGCTTTCTTTACTGCAGATACCATGATTTACTGCAGTTTATATTAGTGAACTTCAAAAACCCAACTTAAAAATGCTGAAACACCTTTTCCAAGTTATACCAGTCCACAAAGACATAAAATATGCATTAGACTATTGAGAACTTCCTTCACAGGAGAAACACATCCCCCTCTCACCAGTGCTTTCATAAGAGAAAGTGTAAAGTTTAATGTCAATGATTTATGAATATTGACACCACCTCCAAGCTTCATTGTGTTCTGAGTAAAAAGATGTCCTCCACCCCACAGGACCACTGAACCTTTCAGAAGGGTCTGTGTGAGAAGCTGAACCCCCACCACCCTGGCTTATAAAGCTATAACCATGCTGTATGTACTGCACTCATTCAAGCTGTTTCACACATTTATATGCATATGCAATGCTATAAATATGTAACACCAAGTTCCCCCTCTTCCTGAATCTATACCCCCTTAGGAACCCTGGGGTTTTGTATGACTAATTTATGAGCTCATAAGTTAATACTACATTCACTGTTAAACAGTGCAGGTTGTTGCACAGGAGACATGCAAACCTGCAACACCAAAACCCACAAATCACAGCAAAGTTTACAAACAAGGCATAAAGCTTTATTTTCCCTCTATAAATGCTTACTTTACAGGAGTGCACCTCCCCCCCACTTTTGTAAATATAAAAATGTTTTAAATATTATATACAAATTACCCACTTTTGGAGATACGGTTTTTCCACAAGAAAATCACAACCAAAAAAAGCGCCGTTTATATGACAGACTAGACAACAGTTAGCTGTACAGACAGGGCTTGGAACCCTTCACGGACCCGTGTACAAGAACAGAAGGCGACTAAAAATCAGTCCTTGATAGAGGCCAAGCCGTTAGCCTGTCAAGCTGACACCCTCAAGGCACTGTGGATCAGATTCCAACCTAGGACATCACCTGACCACCAGATGTAGACCTGGTAGACCACAGGGTTGTGACCACGATGGTCACTTGAGGGCTACCCTTCACTGAAGGTCAAAAGTCTGAGCGGTGCTTGACTGTGCCCCCTTTTGTTGGAGGGACAGGCTTCTGGCTGGGTCATGCTGCCCACAGGAGGACACTCACATGTGGGTCTCCGTGGCTAGCGAGAGCAGCGTGCATGTGGAGGACACGCTGGCGGAGCGCTCCTGCAGGCAGTTGTTGTTGTCCCAGAGGCCAGCCACAGCGTGCAGCGCGCTGGGCACCATGCAGCCAAGCGCCTGTGCTGCCTCCGGGCATAGCGACAGGCACAGCCTCTGGCCCAGAAGGCGGAACTTCTGCCTGAAGCTGCGGTTAATCCAGAAGTAGAAGATGCAGTTGAGGAAGCCATTGGAGGTGGGTAGCCAAACGGCCACAAATTCAACCCAGTCTGGAACCCTGCTGCCCGAGATGGCTGGAAGAGAACGAAATGAGAACCGCTGAATGGAAACAAAACAGTTTCATCTATAGATACTTTTCATTATATGCAAAGTAAATATGTTTTATAAACAAACCAGCTGAGTTACAAGGTGTTCTCCAGGTTAGAAAGTGGAAATGTTAAAAGTAGCTCATCATATATCACCAAACTGTATTAAAGTGGCTACACTGTACAAAAATATTGTTACTGACAGGCAGATGCTGCAGAGAACTCATGTCCCAGTTGTAGTAAAATAAAGTAGGAAGAAAAGTGTGCATAACATACATCAGACTTCATCACCCTTAGGTTATTAATGTGTGCAGCAATGTGTCATGTATAATTTATTAAATTTTACAAATTATTTTTCTGCTCTTGTTCACGATTATGGTTTTTCTCCCTACTTCCAAAGCACCCACCACACCCTCCAACCAGTTCAGATCTTTCCTCACTCACACCCCCTCTTACCATTCTGTTCCAGCAACAAGAGTATCATAAGTTGTGTCAGGTGTGTAAATGGTCACATGTGACAGCTAAAGGCTCTTGTATTTTCCAGCTGGGTTTGTTTCTGGTATTTTGGGCAGCAGAGCCTTAAAGTGTATTTAGCACATGAAGCACACGCCTGCATCACAAGTGTGCCCCAAGGTCAAATACGCAGATGCTGGCCATAATAAATAGTGAAAACTGTATAAACCATAAAATTTTTGCATTTATTGGCCAAAAGGCTGTCAGTGTGACGTACACTTGGTGCGTGATGCAACTGCAACCACACACCAACAACATGCATTTCTGGGCCTTATTTCAAAGACGGAAGTAGACATTTTCAAGATGCTAAGTGGCCTCCCGAGCGTTTGATAAACTCAGCTGTGCAGAAACCTCTTTACCGCTGTGGTTAATTTTAATTCTGTTGACTGGACAACAAAGCCATGCATAAAGACAACAAAGAAGAAACTGGGTTCATCTTTATGAGCTTCTGTGACCTAATAATCGCTTAAAGGGTTCAAATCCTGGAACTGGGCTACAGTTTCTATGACCATAGGAGCAGAACCTCCTTCGAGTCTGGAACGTTCCACTACCCCATATGGGTGAGCTGAGGCTGAACACGAAGTCATGACTGCATAAATTTAACAGACTTTTCTCACTAGCAATAATATCGCACATTTCAAATTGACAAGTGCTCTTGATCCCAAAGTCGTGGCCAAATTGTAATCCAAATTCAGGAACTACAGCAGGATAGGAACTGAAGATACTCGACTATTCAGAAACGTCTTCCGCCATTATTCGCTCATACAGCTGGCACTTTTCTGGCAAACCAACTTACAATGGCAGTTGACCTTCAGTGACTTGTATTTACACAGCTGGGTAATTTTTACTGGGGAAATTCGGGGGTCAGCGCTGCAAGCCGAGTTCACCGAGCCGTGTTCGGGCGACGCACCGGGACTCACCGTTGTACAAGATGGCGACCATGCACGGCGTCCAGCACGCGTAGTACACGGCCATGACGGGCACGAGCACGCGCGCAGCCGCGTCGGGCCGCACACGCGCCCCCGCGCCGGCGCGCCGCCCCAGCTTGGCGCGCTGCCGCTTGGCCGCGACCCAGAGGCGCAGGTTGGCGACGGTCATGACGGACGCGCAGGGGAAGAAGATGAGCGCGGTGAGGGCGAGCGAGTAGGCGACGTTGCTCGCGTACGACGGGTTGCAGGCGAGCGACGCCGCCGAGAAGTGCACCTCGATGACGCCGCGCGGCAGCCCGATGGGCAACAGCAGGACGGGCGGGAAGAGCCAGGCGAAGGCGACGAGCAGGAGGGCGCGCCCGCGAGGCAGCACCGACGCGTACTTGAGCGGGAAGAAGACGGCGACGTAGCGCTCGGCGCTGATGGCCGCCAGGCTGTACATGCACGTGGCGTACACGGTGGAGTTGACGAAGGCCACGGCGTGGCACAGCGGGTCGGGCCCGTCGCGGCTCTCCTTCAGCAGGCCCACGCATAGGTTCAGCGGCATCACCACGAGGCCGAAGGCGGCGTCCGCGCCCGTCAGCGACAGCAGGAAGAGGCGCGAGTTGCGAGGCCAGCCCGACACGGAGGAGGCGATCACGAGCGCCACGGCCGCGTTGCCCAGGGTGATGAGGACCCCCAGCGCAGTGATGATGGCCACTTTGAGGGGCCGGTACCCGAGCCCCTGGAGGAGAAGCAGCTGCTGGTCCGCTGCCGCCGCGCTCCACGTCAGGTTCTCCGCCGCCGCCGACGCCTCCTCCTCCTCGAGCACGCCCGAGGGGGTAAGGTTGGCGTGCGCGTGGAGTAGCACCTTCAGGAAGCTTCCAGCCATCGGTGGAGCGGCGCAGAGAGGAGATCGGAGGGCCAACGCACACCTGGAAGCACGGCACCTGCGCACTCGGCGCCCACCTGACGGCCGCCAATTGATTAAATAGCCACGTCGTCCCGGCGGCTGATCGGGCTGCAGGTGAAGCTGGCAGCTAACAGGGGCTCTGCGGTGATCCCACAACCATCTGGACCGAAGCGCTAAAGCGGTCTGGCGTGGACCTGCTTCATTTTTGCCTTTGGTGTTTTTAACCCAGTGAACTGTCTTTGAAACATTTATGGCGCGCTGGATGAAAGGTGGCGTCACCGTTATCCATTTACCTGTCAGATATTTAAATTCTTTTCCCAGCAGCCCCCTTATAAAAATTGAGTGCTTGTAGCTTAGTTCCAGGCAGCACAACCAACATTAGATGCCCAAATTACTCAATATGTTGTTAAGTTGTTTAATTTCTGCAACTGGGTGATTTTACAGCAAACAGTCGGATTAACTACTTTATGGGCACTGTAGCAGAATGAAAAAGGGGGATCTAAATCAGAAACTTTCAGGCTGTAAGTCCATGTCCTTCACCACCACGTATCACTTCAACTAACCACCTCTTACCATATTTTTTAATTTAAATAGTTAAAACAAAAAATGTGGCTACAAGTCACTCACCATCCAGTGGCATTGAAGTTATGTCCATTCCATGTATTAACAGGGCCATTTTCATTTTTTGTACATGTCTCTACTTCACCTTCTGCTACTCCCGCTGTACTGTGCTCATTTTTGTATTTGATATGAAAATACATGATGAAGGAGTTCTTTGGAAGCCAGGTGAAGTCAGACAAACTGAACCGAACAATTGATCATAGGGGACCCCACATGCTGTACTGTAGGTGCTCGGGGAGCTGGGAAAATGGCGGGGGGTTAGCATCTAGACGCACCCAGCCGTCCCCTCCTATAATGAGCCCACGAGGACAAGAAGCAGAGAAATCAAAGGCGCCTTTCAGAAGTGTTTGATGTAGACTAGCCACAGTGATGCTTTAATGGGCCGCCAGTGAGAGCAGCATCAGCACCACAGTGTCTCCATGGCGATTCTCATGATGTTTCACTATTTAGATATTGTCATTTTTGAAAGGCACCATCATGTGTAAGTCTCTTTATCGCTACCCTTTGTTCATTTGGCTGCTTGCTTGCAAAAAGTTCTAACCAAGAAACCTTTTTGTGATTTACTTTACATCCTGGCTGTGTTTTGAGAAAACCCTTGAGAAACGCAAAACAGGTGCCCCGTGTGTTTTCACTGAGCAGCGCTGCAAAAACATGATGCTTTGTAAGCTGAATAAATCGGGCCCGGTTCCTCAGCGTGCTGTAATCACATGACACTCGACCTCATTCCGTTTTAGCACCTCGGCGGAGGAGAAAGGCAGCTTTTGTGTCTTAAATCAAACAGATTGTGCAATGTGACCTCATTCATTCAGAAGCCTGTCGAAGGCAGTGAGGTTCAGCACCCATCCCCGCCTGAAGCGTCCTCTGCAGGGCTGCTGAGGGAATCCGAAACCCACTCTGCTGAGTCTTATTAGTCCAGCGGGATTGCGTCCTTAACTGACATTTGGCAAATATTTGTATAACACTGGATCCTCAAGTTGCAAACATTTGAGTAGCAAATTTTTGACGATACAAATATTTTCCAGTTTATTTATATTTTATGGCAGTGTCCATAGAGGTTTACAGTACTTTCATTCCCTTTTACTTACTCTTTATTTACATCCTTACGATAGAATGTCTCTTGTTTTTGGTATAAAACAATTTGGTTTACGTTGTAAAAGCGAATCGAGATCTGAAGAGACTTCTGGTCTCAACTGGAGGCGTGTGTGTAAGGTGTGAAGAGAACGTATTAAAATGATAAACTGTATCTGACATTTTTATCCAAAATGTCTTCTCCAGGTTGTTGACTCTTTTGCCAGGTTTAGAAACAATGTTCCAGATGAGCTCAGAGAAATGGGACATGGCTGAACCATACATTATGACTTCAAAATTGTACCTTCTATTGTACACCCCCTTCCACATGTTTTCCTCACCTTTTATAGTCAAGTTCCACAATATGTCATATGGTTTGACCAACGAGGCCTCATAACTGCATAACTGTTAACTGGGTTTGTCTGCTCCGCTAAGCCTAATTTTGAAGACGAATGTTTGCAATATTTCTGGTTTCAGCTGAAATTGGCTGTAAAAAAAATGGATGAGTCTTCTGCAAATGGCCACCAAATCAGAGACAAATCCTTAAAAAGAAGCATGTGCAACTTTGTCTGCAAAATTTTATCTGCGTGTCTTTTTACAAGTATTTGCTGTATTTGCTCTAGACTCGGCTTTTGTAAAACAAAAGACCATGTTCTGTATCTGATAAGCAGGTCCAGCCAACCATCCATTATTAATAACCATTGGTCAAATGCAGCATCTGGAGGATGGTCTGTACCCTGCCTCACACCCTCATACACAAGGCCAGTTTTATCACCAATTTACCCAAAATATGTCCTTTGATTGTGGGTGGAATCCAGAAACCATGTGAAGAAGGACAGAACTTCCAAACTGACAGACTGAGCCACATTAGAACTTACTTTAGAATCTATAGCCCAGGAGCCACATAGTGTGCCACCTCATAAGTCATTCGCATTAAATTTCTCTAGCAGAAGATCTTTTATCTTGGGGTTATGATTCAAGCCAATGTCCACTTATTCAAGTAATATAACTATGGACTAGAACGGTCACCTCGGGTTGGTTCTAATGGTTAGTTGTGAAAAGGTGCTGAACTCTGAACTGCTTGCTGCTGCTCCTCATGCATTTCCCCACAGCTCTTGCAGAGGCAAAGTCACTGGTTGAACACAAGGGCAAAAAAGGGGAGAAAGGGTTCTCCTTGCATGCAAAACCACAGTTAAGGAAACCTTGGATCCTGGCTGGGGTGCAAACGTGAGGAGCAAAGGGGTCAGAGTCAGGTTGGTCTGGATGTTCACCAGCTTTACGCTCCCACGTCATCACCATCATAACTCACCTCTCGGTGGTGTGGACACCCTCTGGGTTGCAATGTAATAATCCTATTATGCTCACAGGTTCTACTGGGGGGCAACAGGTCATTACGTGATGGTGTCATTGTGCCAGGAGATGATCCCCCCATAGGGTGGAAGCTGACATCGCTCCCTGACATCACATTGCTCTGCTAATCTGCAAGGCAAAGGCCATGCACCTCCTTAGGAAATGTCTGTATAATTAATACCATCCTTATGATTTACTAATGGAGTTCCACTGTGAGTTATTAATGATTTTACTTCATTTTTCAGACAGCCATTTTTCAGCTGTCTGTATAAGGTTATTAGGAAATAAGATTTATACTTTTTGTGATTTTGTATGGTTTAGAGGGTAAATGTCAGCTGAGTGTTAATAGCACCTGACTTCTAGTTTAGTCATAGACATCAGTGGTCTCCAACCTTTTTTGCACCACGGATTGATTTCATGTAAGACAGTTTTCCACGGACCGGCCATCGCGTGCGCATAATAAAGCATAATAAAGTGCATAATAAATATAACTCACGATAATGCAGAATCCGTGGGAGCCCTGAGCTTGTTTCCCTGCGACGAGATGGTCGCATCTAAGGGCGATGGGAGACAGTGACGCCCGAAGTGGGTTGCTTATGTCCAGTCTACTCCGTCATTTCGTTTTGGTTGCTGTCACTGCAGAAAACTTTGCTTCACAAAGATAGGATTTTGGAAATGGAAGCAGGGTTTTCAGTGCTTTTGTGGCAATCTCAGGATATTCCACCCTGGTTTTAATTGTTTTTTTAAATAAAACACCCTGCAGACTCCGATAGTGAATAAAATGGAAATAAAATAAAAAGTTTTTTATTCTTTCTGTGCAGGCCGGTACCAAATGATCCACGGCCCGGTACCGGTCCGCAGCCCGGTGGTTGGGGACCGCTGATATACATTGTATTCAACAGAAAAGTCAAGTAAAATTTAATCTGAAAATTGTTTTTCATTATAAACTGAAGAAATGGAAATAAAGAATTTTGTCTATTTTAGTTAGGCTATAAACATATTATTCATACACACATACACACAGGTAAATGGATTTGAATATATGTAAAGTGTATATTGGTGTTACTATTGGACCACCTGTCATGCTTTACCAAACTCCTTACAATAATATAGGCATTTATATAGCTGGGTTCCTTGATCCTTGATACTGCTGTGGATGTTGCTGGCCACAGAGGTTGTTCCACATATTTTTCCTCATGGGTGAAGGAACAAGCTGCTGCAAGCAGTGGGCCTGACTGGCAGCCAGTAGCAAGAACCTATCAGGGTGAGCTCACCTGAGCTGCCAAAACTTCTGCTTCAGCATTGACCACCAAGTTCTCTTCCCTGTTCCCTCATCATCTTTAAACCACATAGAAAAACAGGCAGTGTGCTATACCTTAAAATTACCCTTTAAATTTGACTTAAAATTCAGAGTATTCTATGCTGCTGTTATTATTAAATGCTGTTACATTGATAGAGTGCTTCCGGAATGTTCTCTCCTTCACTTTTGTTTTTAGACTGGAAAGAGGTGTGTATGTTGTCACCGTGCTTGAGTTCCTTCACATAGAGTATTTGGTATTTTGTACCGAATCCAATGGTCTCATAATATGTCCAACAGTAAACATATAAGAGCATCTGTCTCTGTATGCTCTTCATTTATTGAATTCTACAGCATTCTTTTTCTTATATTATTATTATTATTATTTACACAAACAATAATAATAAACTTTAAAACATAACTTGTGTTACCATTTATCTAATGTGCACATTTAAAAATCCAAATCACGACGTCACTTCCCCGAATGAATTACATTTTCCAGTTACTTCCCATTTGAAAATGTTAGTGACTTGTGGGAACTCGATTACTGTATGTTTGAGGCAGAAAAGCCAGATACACAGCTGAATTATGATGCAAATGCACATCTTGAAAGAGCTTTGCTGAACACAGCAACATTACATGAAGAAGCAGGACAAGAGAGAATTAAAATGCAATCCAGGGACTTGAAATTAACATTATGTTGTTAATGTTGGTTAATCTGATAACTGCAAACAGCAAAGGAGGAACAAGACAGTAATGCATTTAACAGACTCACAAAGGATTCCTGTCTGAATCCCTTATGGTTGTTTTGCTGCTAAAATCACACCATTAGTCATGTTTGTTTATGTCTTTTATTGTTGCTGAAATAACATTATTCATCATTTTCTGCTTTGAATAAGGTTCCTTACGGGAGTGAATATTCAATTACGTGAACCGCTGGAAAATTCTTTTGGGGTTCCCGTTTTTGCTATAGTGCTCAATATAGATTTACTGAAAAGGTTTCAGATTCTGGCAGTTTATAGAAACTTCATATTCAGTTCTGAGGAGAGCTGGGACACGATGAATGAAACTGCTCCTTCTGTGCAAAACCTTGGTGGCACAGAGGAGCACACACATTTCTACTGTACTCTGTATGTGTGTGTGAGACAGAGAGAGAATTGCATCTGGGCTCTGAAAGACTCCAGTTCCAGCTGGCCCAAATCCCCAGTTGCATTGGTTCCACTGTTGAACTGGCACGTTCTAGGCCATTCCACTGGAATCTTCCAGAGGACCTAGTTGTTGGTCAGTGTAGGCCTTACATTACATTAATTTACTAATGGAGTTCCACTGTGTGTTTTAAGAGCTTCTCTATAACAAGCTGTGAATTTACCACAGTACATTAGTCTGAAAGAGCCACAAGCTGGAAAAGCTGGAAATAAGAACCTGCAGTAAATACACTCTCAGCTTTCCACTCTTTGTTGTACCATGAAAGCAGTGGCCTAGTTTCTTCGTTGTGGGGATCTGTATTACAGCACTACTGCCGGACATATTTTGTCATTATATGACACAGCAAATGGGGAAAAATGAAGAGCCCTACTTTTCCAGAATTCTAAATTAAATCCTTTTTACAGATTCATTTCTAAGGGAAAAAACTGACAGCCTCTGTCATGCTCCACAGAAGGAAAGATTCTTTTTTTTTTATTGGTGTTGCTGCTGAGAAGTGGAGCTTTCTGGGAGAAGTTACTGAGTAAAATGTACTCACTCCTATTTATTGTGTGCAAATTGTTGCCCAGGGAAAGTTTATAGTTTCTAATGGAATTTACATTTGTGGCAATTACTTGAATTGTAACTTTATTGCTGTCATTACTGCTCTCAAAGAGCAGCAATAGGTTATGATTCATTGGGATCATTTCTCGCTTTAATTTTTTTGTATAACTTGGGAAAGTTTTGAGGCTAATGTTTTATGACTCCATCTTGAAAATGATGTTTGTTTTCATGCTGAATATTTAATACTGATATTAAGGATGGGAAAATAAGTAATGTATCCACACAGGAAGACTCCATGCCACCCAGTGTCATAGTAATATGAATATAAATTAACAAAGAGGTTAAGTTTTTAACCTTATGACAAGTGATTATGCAAAAGCAATATTCTATGGAGATGTAGCTTTAATGCACTGACTCCGATCCTGCATCAGTACCCTTTGCATGAAAAGGTTTTTAAAAGCCGACAGTTTAATAACTGTGATGTAACTGATATTAAGTTACTTCTTTTGATGATTTTTAAATGCCATTTGTTGTATTTAGTTGTGATACAGTTAGAACTGAACAAATGCAATATGTTTAAAAGACTCTTAATTCACTAAGCTTTTTTACTGAATTTGTTTTTAACTTAAGGCTCAGAGACACATTCTGTACAGTCAGAGCAATCCCTCCTGAATATATGGAGCTTTTGAAATGTCTTATTTCAGCTTACATTATGTAGTTAAACTATTTCAGGCATGAATATTTGCTAAAATGAAAAATGCATTTTAATTATACGCTGCATGATAATTTCAGTCAACACCACAAACAAAATGTCATAAAATCTAATATACGGTACTTTAAGGAAGAGAGGTTAGTCTTATGACCCAATCAGTCAAAATTACCAAAATTCTGGCTCAGCCCCCTACTGTGGAACATGGAAGTGGCAGCATCATGCTGTGGGGCTGCTTTGCTAGTTGTTCATTAAACTGCATGCAGTCTGTAGAAGGCTATATTCACCTTGTTCCTTATAAAACATAGTTTTTGTGTATTTTATGGACTTCTCCTTGCTGGATCTCTGCCCACGTACCTTTTTTATGTCCTCCTCAGCTCTCACAGTGCAGAGGCTAGTGGGTTATGAGAAGGATGTGCTTCTCGACCAACAGATCACATCTGACTTGCCTTGCTGGCCCTTCTAGCTTATTGCTTCCCTTGGGTCCCCTTATTGCATTTTATAGTCCTCCCCACCGCCACTGAAACTTTTAAATATAAAGCAGTGACGAGGATAATAGGACCTTTTCAAGGAGCCCCCAGGTCCAGAGTGTTAAAATTTTACATAAGAGGGGGGAGAGGATGAGCGATACAGATCCACATCCTTTACATATCAAGGGGCTGAGATTGGGAAAATTATGAATAATGGATGAGGCCCAGAGAGGTAGAGACACTGTAAAGCGGACGATTATATGGGGCTGAAAGCACCGCTGCTGGTCCTCCTGATGGCCCTCTCACCTGGGGAAAGTGAGGCTCGGCAACCCTTCCTCCTGCTCAGGTTACCTGGGAGAGCAAGGCTCCGATGCACCATGTGTGTTTCCATGTGGTTGAAGAACAGTTGCTTCCTGGTCCTGATGTGGCGGAGTTTCCATATGACCTCCACATGCACTTGTCCTCATTAGGAGTACAATTATAATTTATAACAGCCCAGCAAAACAATTTGGGAAGAGCAAACCATTTTTAGGTCTACGATACAAATATTGAAACCACAATTTAGGTTATTGAAAAAGGTCTGCCTGCAGTCAGTTGTGTTTTTCCACCTAGTTAGTGTACTAAGGATGTTTAATTTTGAACTTTTCTGCTGTACAGTTTGCCATGTGTGCCTGCAGCCCAGGGCCCCGATTGCCCAGATGCACCTCTGTGTAACTTGTGACCTACTGATCTGTAAAATAGGGATCATCACCATTCCCTGTGCTGTGAGGGCCCTCCGCCAGTGCCACTGCCCACCCTGGACATCAGTGGGGAATTGCAGCCCGAACATCTGCAGACGGGAATGTTAGAGCAGTGCAGGCACAGGTGAATGCCATGGAAGAAGGTGTTTACACTCCAGATTTCTCGTGGGACTGTCTTAACCCCCTGCTCTCCCCTTGGGGAAGGGTATCCCAGCAACCTGCTGTCTAAGTGGGAACTTGTGCTTTGGTGTGAAGGGAATAACTGGAGGAGGAGTGTAATGTGCACATCCTACTGGGAGAATGGAGATAAATTTGCCGGTTCATGATTGCAGCCATCAGTACAATCTCTGGATGGGTTGATGGGTTTATTCTGTTAGGGATGTTAAGCATTATTATTCTGAGGAAAATTAGCTGTGATGCATGACAATACTTTGGACTGCAGATTTCCTGGACCAGAGCCTTCAAGCCTTCATCTAATTCACCTAAATCTATTTACCCTGTCATTTCTTTATGTTTATATCACTCTGTATATAGATTGTCTGGTTTTAAAGTCATATTCAAAAATTTTTTTAACAATCTTGAATCCCTGATATTGGCAAATTATTTTTTAGTGTGTGTGAAACACGAGATACGCTCATGAGATGAAGGTCACATGTGAACATCATCAAATACTGATTTTCCAGTGGAGGGTCACGGTGCTCTGGATGTCACTCCAGAGGCACTGGGAACGAGATACACTATATGGCCAAAAGTTTGTGGACCCCCCTTCTAATGACTGAGCTGAGCTGTTTCAGTCACACCCACATTGCATACAAACACTTTCTGGACAATTATGTGTTTCCAGCTTTGTGGCCACAATTTGGGGAAGAAGCTTCTTTCCTGCTCCAGCATGACTATGCCACCCCCACCATGCACAAAGCGAGATCCATAAATACATGGTTTGCCCAGGTCGGTGTGGAAGAACTTGAGTGGCTGCACAGAACCCTGACCTCAACCCCACTGAACACATCTGGGATGAACTGGAACACCAACCACGAGCCAGGCCTTCTCACCCGACCTGGGGACAAATTCCCAAAATCTGGTAGAAAGACTTTCCAGAACAGTGGGGGCTGCTATAGTAGCAAAGGAGGGGAGACTCCATATTAACACCCATTGATTTGGAATGGGAGGTTCAGCAAGCACATATGGGTGTGATGCTCAGATGTCCACATACTTTTGGTCATACAGTGTAAACAAAATGAACATAAATTGTCTCAGTCATAGTAAACTACAAGAAACCATACAAATAAACTGCCATCGGATGCTATCAAGTCTTGCAGATAAACCGAATATGAAAAAAGACCATCCGTTTCCTGATAAACATTTGTAATAATCGCGTCCAAGTGCAAAATTCTTATTTTTATTGAAACACCTTCCCAATTATTGAACTGACAATTGGAAAATTGAATTTGAGCAACAGATGCTTCCTACAGCACATTTTTATCATTTCACTAAATTAACAATAATGATAATATTAAGACTGCAGGTTGCTGATGTTGCACTGCATTTGTAGTCAAACAATAATTTAGGGCACAGTAAGGTGTACGATTATGATAGCGATGCACGACAGCTGTTTCTCTGTTAACCTGATAAACTCAGAATTATCCGCTGGTTGTAAATACCTCCAAGTTAAATATTACTGTAATAAATTAAAAATGATGGCAATAAGGCTGTCTGTAGCATTAGCTGCCTGGCAAAAAAAAAAAAAAAAAAAGAGTTTTCCTAGGATAATTCAGCATTAAATATATTCTTTTCAGCAGAGAATGGGAGTCAAGGGGGGAGGAAAGTTAATTAAGAGCCAGTCGCGGGACTGCATTAAAAAACAAAATAACTAAAAACAATTTCCTTTCCTATGTAGATTGAAGCTTTCAGACGTTGGAGATTACATTGTTTTGATCCCCGCATGGGGTTTAATCTCACTGATGCCATTCATTTGCGCCCTGCTTCAGCTCATGTTACTGCAGTGCAGGTGTTCCTTTGTTCGACTGAGTGGCGGAGCAGCGTACCTGAGTGCACCTCAGCGCACCTGACCCCAGTGCGTACGCCAGGACATCTAGGGTCTCTGGAGAGCAGCATCTTAGCCTGTTGTTAAGGTTGTGTTGAGTCCCACATTTTTATTGTTATTTATTCAGTAATATGGTGCTTTCCTTCAGATTGACTGACAACGTGACTGTTAACCGCGCAGCATTGCAGAGATTTTTTCTCATTCGTGCACCTGGGTAATGTTTACCGTAACCGTATCAACTACGGTATGAAGGTAAGTACCTCGATGGAGGGTACTACAGCAGGCGACGACAGCAGAGGGATAGGGGTGCCAAAGTGGTTACAGCTGCCACCTAACCACTGAAGGACCCGCTTTTAAATACCCTCTCCTGCTGTAGTACTCCCGTTCAAGGCACTCACTCTGAATTGACACAGTAAGATTACCCTGCTGTATAAACAGGTAAGTCCTTTTAAAGTTCATTATCTAACACTTTACATCACCTTGGAAAAAGGTGTCTGTTAAATGTTTAATAACTTCAGGAGGATTTGACTCAAAAACACTACAGCAAAGTATCTCCTCGGACTTGAACCTAAAGCCTTGGGGTTATATTGAACATGGTTGTCCCTGTTCACCGTGTCACCTGTTTCCCCCAAAAGTGTGCAGCTCGATTATGCAAGTCAGTACTGGTGAAACTGTCGGCTTAGCAAATGGTAAATTAAGTCTTTTAGTTGAAGCCAATTGAAATTTTTCAATTATGGCGCCAAAAAGCATCCTGGAAGCTAAAGCCTCTTCACTGGCGAGCCACGACAAGGCTGTAATGAAGCATCTCCAGCAACATGCTGCCGTGTCGCCGTGTCACCTGACCCCAGCGAATGCTTTGCGAACCAGGTTGCTCCGCTGTGCAGCGCATGGGATTCCTCACTGCAAAAGATCAGGACTTCACACCCTTCCTCAATCTCACATCCCTCCATTCCAGCCAAGGTAGGAAGATGGTTGCCTCACTGTCAGGAGCCGATCAGGACAAAAGCCCGCCTACACGACACAGTCGCGCCGAGTCAACAAGTCAATGCGGTGATAAGAGACACGGTGCTTTGATTGAGACTCATCGCTGTTCAGCTGTGCTCTACGAACTCTCTGAACCTGTGTTCGCTTTAGTGACTGTGTTGCTTGTGTATATTAAACATCCTTTGTCTAGCCCATGCGTCTTGCGATACGCCCGCGTTTTTGGATCCATCCCCGTCGCCGAAACCCTGGCACTCGCTTTAGACCTACTCCCTAAAAGATCAATGACAGACAAAGAGTGAATAATTAGTAACGGGGAAAAAACTGCTGAAGTGCCACAGAGGTCTTTACCGTTAATATGTGATGGAGAAGATCCATTAAAGATAAAAACAGGAGACAATGAGGAAATGAAGCCCTTTCGCTGCACCACATGGTCGGGCTTGATGGCCGGTGGGGAAAATTACTCTCGCAATCCATCCTGCTTCTTGACTAGATGGGGACGGACACACACACACACACACACACACACACACACACAATTCTCTGTGGTGTTGCAAAAGTTCTCTGGTAATTTTTCAGCCTCTCCCAAAACATAAAAAAAACACAAATGTGTATATAGACAAGTGAAATAATATTACTTTTTCCGTTTTTTTGACCCAAACCGATCTCAAGAAGACAGCAGGAAACATTGCCTTTGCCTTAAAATCTGAAAATTTGAATCCCACTTCCTTTGTTGTGGCTGTGATCGAGGTGCTTATCATGGATCGACAAGAATACCCTGTTGTATAAATGGGTAAATCAGTGTAAAGTTGATTCTCAAAAATTACCTTGACTACCTGAATATACTGAATGACCAGGTTTTTCCCCTCAATGGATTTTTTCTTCCAAAATGATAATGCCAGGAATCGTCAGGCTCAAACTGTGAAAGAGTGCTTCAGGGAGCATGAGAGAGACATCATTTTCACACATGGATTGGGCACCACAGAGTCCAGACCTTAACCCCATTGAGAAAGAATTTTTGGGATGTGCTGGAGAAGACTTTATGCAGCGCTCTGATTCTCCCATCATCAATACAAAATCTTGGCGAAAAATGAATGCAGCTCCGGACAGAAATAAATGTTGTGACATTGCATAAACTTCTCGAAATGGTGCCATGGCGAAAGCATGCCGGAATCAAAGGTAAAGGCGGTCCAACCAAATATTAGAGGTTGTAACTTGTTTTTGGCCAGGCAGTGTATAAAAGTATAATAAAAGAAAAAATCTGCTGAAATCCCACATTCTAATGTCCTTTTCTGTGCTTAACATATATAAAAAAAAAATCAAGATCTTTTGGGATAAGGATTTCTAGTAATTGATTCATTAAAGACATGAAACAAACATGCAGTATCTTGCTAGCTTTCTCCCTCTCTGAAACACACCCACACACACACACACCTGAACAGAGACAGAAGCTGGCACTGGGAACATGGCAGTGGAACAGAGGCAGCAGTTACCTCAATGTTCCAAGTGCCATTCCAAAAAAAAACCCCAAATAAATAAATAAATAAATAAATAAATAGTGACAGCACCCACAGTTACTGTTTAATCACGCAGCCCAGGAGTAACATAACAGCTATTAATGAAACACTTTTAACCTCTGTTCCCAGCAGAGAATTACCATCTTATCTTCTCCTGCAGAGAGAAAATCTTGAAATAGTGGCTATTGTGGGTGGGGTTTGTCAAGAATATGATGTGAAACAAAAAAAAAAAATGTATGTAGATAAAGGACAGTTTCCTTTAAGCAGTTAGGAAGTCAGAATTCTCCCTTATACCGCATTCCACCTCGCTGCCGTGTTCCATCACACCGCTGACGCAAGACAGTTTTATTGATAGTGCAATTACGGCAAACACAGACGTCCTGCTCAAAGTCAACCTTCCGCAAAGACGAAGCGAGTGCCCACAGAGCAGATTCGAAACCATCGGTGCTTCTGAGACCTATGAGCTGTGAAAAATTATGATGCAACACATGGCCGCTGGAGGCTGATGTGCTTTAACAAAGGTGCAAAATGTACATCCTGTCCAGCACGATCCGTTACAGGTGGTCAAGCGGCTGCTCGGCACAACTGGATGGCAAACAAACAAACGCGCATAATGGGGACGCCTTCTGTTCCATGAAAGCGTAGCTATGTTTTAAGTGGATAATTGTACATGAAAATAGCTCGGTCGCTATTCACATCGGACACGAAATCTGAGACAACATCTGCGGCACTTGCCATAAATCAGGGACTCTGATTTGATGCTCCAGTGATGATGAATGTTCTCCAGCGTGGACGGAGTCCCCTATCAGAGATCTTTGTGCATTGCGTGCCTGTGTTCATTACTGGCTGGAAAGCCGGGGCGTAGAAAGGAAACGGAATGCGTGGTGGTCTTCTGCTTTCGGTAACCAGGTTTTGCTGTAATAAAGCTTCTAAGAGCAGAAGAATTTAAGTATTCCACAACGTGACCCTCGAGGCTGAGATTCTGCCTTTGATGGATTGTGCTGTACACAGATTTCTTGCGAAGCAAATACGCTGACGTTTTTAAATTCAATGAGGGTGTTGCAAAAAAAAAAAAAAAAAAAAAAAAGATTGTCGTTTTATCTTTTTTCAATTTCGGTTCCCTTGAGATATTGAGGATTTGACGCATCACTCTGCCTTCACATCAATACTGGAGGTTTGCCATTGTGTGCTTCACTGTTGTACATAAAAAGCTATTACAGCCATCATTTTGCGGCTCTACACGTGGCCCCCCATGGTCCCCTACCTTTACAAGCGCTTACAGGCGTGAATCACAGGAGTTCCAGCTGATGGGCCACTTTTATTGAGCGGCAAGGCTGTTTGCCATAATTTCTTTTCCTTCCCTTATGTGAAGGACAGAAATTCTTTTTAAGTTTGAATATTGGGCTCAGAGTTCAAGTTTGAGATCCACACCCACTGCTACTTTGGTTTTAACAAAGACCAGCTATAAGGCTTATGTGCCTCATAGGTTTTATTGCTGTATTATTTTAAGATTTTTAAGATTAGCTGAGACTGTGAGGGACTTGATGGTGCAGTGGGTAATACGAGTACCTCCAAGGTCCTAGACCACTTAGCGTGTGTGGGCTTCGGGGTGGGGAATTTGCATGTTCCCGCTGTGTTTGCACCCTGCAAACAGCTCCAGTACAAGCAAGCCTGTCTTAAAAAAGTATGTCATAATGGGAAGAAAACAAATGAATACGTTTTAAATACAAATGCATCCCACAGTGCTTAAGAACTTGCTATCAAATCCCAACACTCGTAACCGGGAATTATTGAGCACATCCGTATTCACCGGTTGTTTTTGGTCTGACCAAGCAAGAACACAGAAAGCTCTAGAACAGAAGAGCTATTCTGTTTGTTGTCACCTAGCGTATTGATGCTCAATGCACGACAAAGCCCAAGTTCTTCACTTTAGTCTGCAATGGCTACTTCTCATAAATTTTTCCCGACATGTCATCAAATTACATATACAGAATTATTGTGAAAACTGTAGGCATGGTGAATATGAAGATATTTTTCTTTCACTGTAAACTGAAGTGTACATATTCCTCAAGGGTCCCGCAAATGAAGCAGCTTCTGTGACGGTAGCAGATGAGTTCAGAACTGCTCAGATGAACTTCCTGACCTGAGATGGTGCCCCACTGTAAGATCCCCTCCCACACCGGACTGTTTGTAACCACAACAGTGTACATCACCATAGTGCATTGAGCGTCTGGAAAGCACTGCCTGGATGATGACATCTCTCACTACAAGAGGCTCCCCCCTCAGTCACAAAAGGGTTAATTACATCCTGTTGAGATCTGAATCACTGCAAAGAACTGTGGTTTGTAACTAAGTGCTGCTTTACATTCATTTATCTACACTATTCTCTAAACAGCTTACCATGATTTGCCCATTTGTACAGCTGGAGAGTTTTGACTATCGGCTCAGAGTAAGTAGCTTGACCAGCTTGACCCTACATGAGGTGGGATTCAAACCTACAACCTTCGAGGCCAGAATTAGCAGCAGTTCCAACAACTACACCACCTGCTGCTGTAGACATGACAGATCCAGCGGTTTGCGAAGGCAACAGAGCTGGGCAGCGCTGTTGAGCTGTGCCTGATGTGAAGGTGTGGGCACCGGGGAGCCAGGCCATGTCATGCCTGCTGGGCAGAGGGCATGGGGAGGTGAGCAGATTTCTGGAGCTTGCTAACAAGGCCCAGGGAGCTGACATGTTCATACACCCCCAGCCCCCACCGCCACGTATGCCGAAACACCTGGGGCCCAGGGAGCTTGTGAGGTGAGCTCCTCTCCTGCGCGCCCCCCATTACTGTAAAAATCCAATGCCCCCTCCCCCCATGGGGAGGGGAAACAGACGGCGCTCGCTTTGTGCCGCCCTGTTTCTTGTTATACTCAGCTCTCCACACCACTGTCTCTTTCCAACTCCGACTCGTTGCATCGCCAGCCTCTCAATCTTCCTTACAGAAGCAATAATGTACACTTCTCGCTCTATAAACCACATTTATATTGTGGCACATTCATCTGAAAGCAGCAGAATTTGCCGTTTATTTAAACGATCCTGGACGCCCACTTGCAGAGTATTAAACATTTATCAGAGTGCATGCTGCCCGAGCGCATTATCGCTATCATTCTCAATGATACACACTGAGTAAGCGGCCAGTAGAGGAACTCTACACTGCAACGAAAAGGCAAAATGTAAGCAGAAGGAACAGGACTTTAAAAGACACACACACACGCACGCACACACACGCACACACACGCACGCGCATGTTCCTCTGAGATTTAACTACAGGAAAATAAGAGTTCACTTCTTCAGGAATTATTAATTCTCTTATCATAGTAACAGAGTGTATAACAGAGTCAAAGTTTAACCACAGCGTGAAATCAGGATTTACTGTAAGTACTCAACACCTTCACTTACACACCTAGACTGTGTGATGAAAACCCCCGTGCTGTGCTGGCTGGGTGAATTAGGGAGAGATGGAGCAGGGGAGAAATACTCAGGGGATCCTGGCTTCTTCCCTCCGAGCTGAAAACAAGAGCGCTGCCATGAAGCATGAAATCCAATCCACTGTGTGGGGTTGATCTTATGGCAAGGAGCCAGGAATAGACACACACACACACACACACACACACACACACACGGTGTGGGAACGCGCAAGTAACAGGCATGGAGAGCTATAGCATCAGCTCTGAGAATCATCCTCCCTAACATTTCTGGGAAAAAAAGCAGGTCTTACCGCATTTACTCATTTAACTTACCATTATTAATAACTAGCGCTCAGCTGACACCACTATCCAAACAGGCCTACAGTGGTAGATGCGCTGCACAAGTCTCACACATTTACACAGCAGAGCAATGCACTGCAGGCATTTTAGAGCCACCTTCGTCACCAGAAACGCAGCACATATAGGAAATCTGCATCATGCAGTGGGAACGTGCAGACTACGCATGGATTGAGCCAAATTCCACCTGCGTCCAAACCCGCACCCCTGACACTGAGAGATACGTGCGCTACCCATTGTGCCACCCCTGTATGAACCATTTCACGCACAAAACTTTCTGTACAAAAACACAGTTAAGAGATGCATAAAAGATACAAATAAGTTAAAATACAATGAAAACCAAGTCAAATAAGCAAACCAAAATGCACTTCACAAACTTCAAAGCAGTGACTTTGAGTGGAAAAATGTGCCTTGAGAGAATGGTGCTTGTAAAATAGATATGATATTAATCAGTATGTGTCATGGGCAGCCAAGGTACAGACACACCGCTCTCTCAGGACCCATCACTTTGCTACGACTGACCTTCTGAATACACTCAGGGACTGAAGAACATTGGGCCGGCCTTGACTGGACAAAGGGAAACCATTTCATCTCTATTTCAGAGTCCATCCAGAGGCTCAAGAGGAGTTGTGTTTCCGTGTTCTGGCAGAGCAGATGTGTACACTGTGGCTGGGAGGCCAGCGATGACATTGCTCACCCAGTTAGGAATCTGTTGTGGGAGCACAGGGTGTGAGGCAGGGTACACAATGCACAGAACACCAGTCCATCACAGGGCAGACACACGCCAGTTTGGAGTCAGGACCGGTACACCTGAAACAGTTTGGACTGTGGGAGGGAACCAGAGCACCTGCAGAAAACCATTGCCAACGCAGGCAGGACATGAAAACTCTATACAGACTGAGCTGAATTCACTCCCAGCTCTGAACCTACAGTCCAGGAGTTGCAAGGCACCAGCGCTACCTGCTGTTCCTTCATTCCACCACAGAACACAACATTTTCAGCAAGGAATTGTATTTGGTAAAAAAACAGTTTTGGAGAATTAAAAATATGCAAATATATTCAAATGGTTTGCTCATTTCTTTTTGGATTTTTTTTTTTTTTTTTTTAAGTTATACATTTACCATTTTTAATTTAGTGCTTCCAGACAACTTAATACTGCTGCAGTGCAGCTGCCGGCAGCATTCAGGAAAATTTCCTTCAACAGTTTGAGAAAAGAAATAAAGA
Organism: Heterotis niloticus; assembly: GCA_018136845.1. Taxonomy (NCBI): domain Eukaryota; kingdom Metazoa; phylum Chordata; class Actinopteri; order Osteoglossiformes; family Osteoglossidae; genus Heterotis; species Heterotis niloticus. The sequence continues at coordinate 4,357,648 of CM030904.1, forward strand.
GCACGATGGCAGCTCCCGTCAGTATCCACCCAGTGCTCACATCATGTTCCTCCCTTTCATTTCCACGCTCGGTTGCCCTGTAAGGGAGATGGATGACCAGCAGCAGAAAGCAGGATGCGTAATGAATAGACTCATAGGGAGGAGCAGGAGGAAAGATGGGCTGTTCGCTGCCATTCGACATTCAGGAAGCACCAGGTCATCACAAGAATCACTTTAAATTAAATAAAAGGCTCCATTTACATGGCTGAGCAAAACCACCTCCCTGGGCACAGCGAAGCTCTTCAAACACTGCTACATGGTCCCTTCCTGTGGGTGGACAGACAGCAATAATGGTCTGTCTGCCAGGCCATGTTCTCCCACCCCAGGCAGACTTCACCCCACCCACCCACCCCTCCTGGGGGCCTGTTGTCACAATGTGAGTTACAAAGAGTTCCCCACTTCATATGCTGACCTCACACTGACAGCTGAAATCACAAAGCACAAAAATATGAACACGAAAGATGCTTCAGATTGGAACATAAAGCACATTGTATTTTATTACCTTGCTGAATGCTGTGTGTGTTGCTGCAGAATTCAGTTTTCACCCACATAGAAACATGCCTGTTTCTTTCCTTCAGTTAGGAACCCTTTCTCACATGCAGGCCATTATTCGAAATGCCACACTTGTCACCATTTAAAGGACTTTATTAAATATCACTATAAGAGTTGTCAGCACTGCATTTGGCTGCAATTACCCCCTCCAGCAAAGGATCTGAATGCCGAAGCAGATCAGAAAATGCCAAATAGTCGCAGAAACCCTGTCAAACAACATATGTACATCATTTCCTTCATAATGCAATAAAATTTAGCCGCTCATGGTGTAACATTATGCAGTCCTTTGAAATCATTACATTCCACTGGCATGTACTGTTGCAGGTCAAAGTGATTCTGAGCATTAAGAGTCAGAAGCCACTTTAATGAGACACAGAAAAGTGCCAAATGGGATTGTCGAAGTTTATGGTACCGGGATCCGAAGTCACACAATTAACCTTTGCACTCATGTCAGTGGGTCTGAAGGTAAAGATAAGGAATTCCAAGCTCCGACTCCATAGCTCCTGTCCGTGACAAAAAGGATATAGATAGAAGAATGCTGAAAGAACTGAGATTTATTGTTAAAACTAAAACGATTGATGATAAAAATATCTCCAGACTCCTATTCAATCTTGACTGATGAGCACATCATTCTAAATAAAACAGTTGTCATCTTTCCATTGACCACCAACAGTCACGAACCTCAGAATCACTGTGGAACTGACCTGGAAGAATAAAATGTTACATTTTCCCAGTGTATTTAACTGATATCTAGCAAATGGGTACATTAAAACAGATCACGTCTCTCCACCACCCACAAAAAGAAATGGGAAAAAAAAGATAAATGAAGACAGCCAAGCAGATTACTAGGAAACATCTTAATGTTTTGACCACTCTTATTGGAAATAGGAGGACCCAGTGTACAGCATTATGTTAGTTTCATTGCTAAACTTTATACTTGCCTCATATTTAGTCGGTATGCATGTTACCTTGCAAAAGTAACATTAATCTGACTTTGATTTTTTTAAAGGTTTATCAAAACAGATGCACTTTGTCAAGGACAAATTAAACAGGGTTGCTTCATTCAGGTTCTCTCATTGTTAAAGAAAGGGATTTTTTAAATCAAAGGTAGCTAACATAACTGATCTTCTGAGGGTTGAGAGGCCTTTGCCTGAAGCACACTCGCTATGTTTGGACACACTTTTGTTGTGGATGTTTCCTGCCAGCAAGTCCTTGAATCACCCTTTCCCTTGGCCTCAGGATTTGTCTGGTGTCGCCCATTGATGTGCCAGGTTGCCCGCGGCCTCTTTGGGCGGAGAAGCTGCCTAAATGAACTGGGATCGGTTTTCAGGTGAATTACAGAAACCCCTGTGGTCCCGGTGGTCCGCTGAGCAATCTGGTTGTACAAATGAAAGACACTGGATACAACTGGGGGATGGGGGCACACAGAGCCACAAGGAGAACAGTACCCCAGGGCCCATGGCTTTGAGAGGGTGGTGGGAGACTTTTAACTATGTCATGTTCAATAACCATTATCACTTGAGCTCAAGGTTGACACAGAGCGACTGGAAACACCCCAGCTGGTTGGTCCAAACACAACAAGACTGGTCTTGCATGAATGTTTTAGCAAAGATTATGACAAAGAACATTTCGAACAACAAAGCCCGGGGTCCATTCAGCTGACAATTACCTCTTCTATATCACCAATACCTCCTCTTCACACTCAAGTGGACGCTTGTTCAGATGTTCCAAAGTGCCGTTGGCCCATTTCTCTGGCACGGTTTGTCGCTCTGCGAAGCGAACGTGCCACTTCATTTACAAATCGCCGTTTTGGTGGAGCCGTGCGAAAAGCTCATGCGATAGTTTGTGTTTCATTTCATGATGAAGTAGCGTTTAATGAGCCGTCGGGATGGCTTTAAACCGCGCCAGCTGAAGTTTTCCAGGGATGATTTAAAAAAGAAAAACTGTTTTTCTGGAATGTCCTGTAAATTATATATTTTTATTAATGCATTCTGACATAAGCAATATGCATTAAGATGTAAACAAACAAATTCAACATCTTTCCCCATTTTCTGTAGCAGATTAATTTAACTTTCATGTTAAAAATATGGATGCCAGACAGCCACTTTGCACTCTACGCCACAGCAGCTGTCCAAAGAAACACTCTTCAGCACCTTCCCCATTAAGCCAGACTTTCGACAGTGTCAGACTATGAAGGTTTCTCATGAAACGTGCCATCTGCCGGTGCTGCAGCCTCCCCCCACGCTGCCAACAGGCAGACACCCCTCGTCTGGACCGAAAATGTTTTATGAAACACCAGGGAAATCACTTGCAGTCGGCTTTACATCATCTCAACCTGCACTCTTTCCAGTGTCCATGTTGTGTCCATCATCTCCCCATTGGCCACTCCTGCAGGAACTACAACTCTGCCGGTGGGTATAATGACCTATGGTGCACTTGTTGGATACAAGACCCCGGTGAGGGTTAGGTGGTTGGATGCAGTTCACTGGTTTGATCAGTTCAATGGATCTGAAATGAACCATCACAGCCTACACTGCATTCAGATGAGAGGATTTAATAATGGAGTTCCTGACTGGGGCACCCAGATGCGATGTTCAATACATAAAAAACCCCACACAGCCTGTCACTCATATTAATGGCACAAACATGAATTATGATCAGTTTTACACACATATGTTTCACAAGGCCTGTAACACTGAAACCATGAGTGGATTTCCATGGTAACTGGGGGCTCTTTTTCTTCATAAACATACCCTGTACCAATGCAATATCCATGACCGCTCATCTTCAGACATCAGCGCTACCTGGGAGGAGGGTTGAGAACCTCGCTCACCTGATCACTGCACGGAAGCTGTGCCAGCAGTTCCTCAGCACGCAAGCGCTGTGTCGAATTGGCCGATTCCACGCAATTTTCCACCACCAAGCTAAGTGGCAACGGCGGCTGAGGAGACGTTCCCCTGGCGGTGAGCACCATCACTAATGGACAACACGAAGCTATTAGTACACCGACAGGGGAGATTGATTCAGTGTCATTTCCAGATTCACACATTCATCCCAATTTGATAACACTCTGCATCCTGCTTTGCTTGCAATGGTCCAAGCGCAGTTCCTTCTGCTTCTGACCACATCTTCCTGTGCACTTTGTTACATTCTGCCTAGAAGGGAGCCTGAAAGGATAAATTATTCCACTCAGTTTACAAGCAGATGCCATTTCTTTTGTATGTCAGTGGTCAATATATTTTACATGAAGGAAGGATGAGCATGCATTACCTCTCTAAAGCCTTGAAATTACTGGACCAGACCTTGGGCCTTGTTCCAAGGCCAAAAAAAAGAAAGAGAGCGCAAACATATTTTACTTTCTCTCCCTACTTATAGAAATGCTGTTGTTCAAGCAATTTAACAGTGTATTGAGAAAAAAAAAAAAAAAAAAAAAAAACTTTGACCCTCAGTATCTGCTCACATTCATCTGTCGCACTCCAAGTCCCTTTAGACAAAGGCATCATATAAACAATATTTAAGATGAAAAAAAAAATCGCATAGGGTTAACAGAAATGGTGTTGCATCCTGAATTTTGCTTGTTCCCCGTAGAGCCCTGCTGGTGTTTTCCTGCTCATAGTCATTCCAGTAAAAAGCTGTATGTGCAAAACTGACATTTTGCAAAAAAGGATCAGCAAAATAGTAGCAACATTCCCGAGTTCACCTTCTACCAAATCAGATTTGTTTGTTTGTTCTTTTGGCATCCACTTTAATAAGCAAAAAAAATGCTCCCATGACATTCGTAGCAAAATAATTACATTTTGCAGCAGTCATACGGAACGAAAACAATAGGCAAAATTTGCATTATCTCCCTGCACCAAACAGCACCTGCTAAAAAAAAAAATAGTACTGAGATATTTCTGTAGTGGTAAGAAATAAAAAAAAAAAAAAAATTGGAACTAACAGTTATCAGTTTTTGACAGCTGCATGGCGTTCTTTCCTCTCCATGAAAACACTCACGTTAATCAATAATGTGGCAATGCAGCATTTCAACGCAACACTGAGCCTCCGCTGAGTGGGCAGCACGTTCACAGAATCTCCAAGGTCCAAGGTTATGGGTTTGACTGTTCTGATTGTGCACGGGTTGAGTGTTCTCATTTTTGACTTTCTTGAGCATGTCGGGTTCAAGGAGTTAGCAGGTGGGGAATCGATGGTGGATGAATGTACGCCAAGTTTTATTCCTTCCTCCCATAAGTCTTAAAAGTAAACTGTTATGAACCCAGGGCATAAATAAACATGACTTAAATCAAGCCTTTAATGTAAAGCTCTCGCATTTGATCTCAGCTCGCCCCTTCTTTTAATTTACCGCAAAGGAAGACCTAAAGTCCAAACTTCGGACATAGAGCGTTTATAGAAGGAAGATGGATGGACTGAACAGATGCATGGGAAGCATAATTAAGGAATTAGATGTTACAAGACGGGGCCACTCAAATGCCTGGGTTGGAACTGTTGTAGACCTTTGTGGGTAAAATCTTTAAGCTGGAATTCTTTTTAAGGATATTGTGGTAGAAGCAGGTGCTGAATATAATATATATACATACACTTTATATCTCAGCATTTTTACATGTTAGTCAGGGTTGAAAATGTTAAGTGTGTGGTATTTGACCAGATACACAGCATTTTCATTTGTCTTTCTGTTCTATAATAAAACTAGATGGGGAGCTCAGTGGTCAGATGATCATTGTAAGTGCAAATAATGGATGAAAGACAATGGCAAGCATAAATCAACATGAAATATGCTGAAAATGGACAAATAATTCAGAAATTCCAGTTCATAGATTTAAAAAGGCTAAAAGCTCAGCTGTTCTAACAGATTTCCTAAGAACTATTGTCATTTTATTTAGCTGATGGCTTTCTCCAGGATACCCTTCTAATCATTCACCCATTTGTACATTTATGTACAGTGCAGACATTTTTACTGCATCAGTTCAGTGAAATTACCTTGACTAAGGGTGCTACAGTATGACAAGTTTGTTCAACACCTTCCCAAACCCTGACACTCTGTGCTTGGCTGTGAATGGGGAGGTTCAGACTGGAGCCCAGCTGCAAGTCCACTCAATTCACCCACAGTGCAGGGAATTTGCACAGATTGTCTGAAACTGATAACAGTATTATTAGTGTTTCAATTTTTGCAGTACACCACCCTGTATGAACAGGATACCCCCAGGGAGGCTACAGTAAAGATCTCCAAAACAGTCACAGTGGCACCTTCGGTCCTGGATGGGGAATAAGGAACATTCCTCCTACAAACCTCTGAATGCTTTCCTCATAACCAAAAAACGGAACACCCACAAATGACCCTCTGCAGCTGTATGGCTTTTGCGTTTTTTTTATGAAGAAAGCTGCTCCAAACCACACTACAAGACTGCTCGCTGCTCCCCCCGCCTCCCCAGCAAATCCCCTGCCTGGTTTATCACATGCTTCAAAGTGAGTCTCTTATCAATGCCATCGATCCCCCATCCTACGTTGACTCATCTCCAGCCCCCTCCTTCCTTGTGTCACAGGTATCACAGCTTTACTGTCACTCAGAGTCTTCTGAAGAAGTGATGTTGGACCCACAGTGCACTGCAGCTACACAGTATTGGGTTGACAGGGTGGTTCTGCCGTAGTTACATACCTTTGGGAGAAATACCCTTTTGTTGAGATAATTTAACAGGTGCATACACTTGGTGGGCTACATTTTCACATACACTAAACACAGACAAACACTCAGTTCTCACCTCAATTATGAATAACATGATGCTTGAATGTTACTTACCCATCAGGAACAGTCAGGGTCAGGCAAATGTCCCAAGCAGCCTTTTAGGTGATCTTATACACTGCAGGTCTCAATGTGCATACTCATTTGGAGCTGAGTGGGAAAATTCATTGTAGGGGATGTTACTTTGTTTTGATCAGTCATTTTATTTTCTAGTAAAAGTAGATTGTGTCATAAGGTTAAATGATATTCATACAAAAATCAACTAAAATATTTTGATGTATAACTTGGATGTTTTATTGCAGCCCATTTTTAATTGGGGGAAATCTGTATGGTTGTGACACCCCTATATTTGTAAAAAATGGTCCAGTCCAATCTAAGGGTGAAAGGAAGGCAATTTAAATGGTTCATTTGTACTTCTGTGAGTGGCTGATCTAGATGCCTGTGGGTGGTGTCTGTAGATTATGTGTGTGAAGTAGTGAGTCCATTTGCAAAATTTAATATCTGTTCTACTTTCGGCCCTTTAATAAACACCTTTGGAACCAGTTGTTGGGATTTACCAATAGTTGAAAATCCCAGGAGGAAGCATATGCACTGGTCACCTTGTGACAGTTATTCTGTGTAGTGACCTGCAGATACAGGTTATTCTGCACTACATGCATTGTTATAACAATAATTCACGTTGCAAAATAAAAAAAAAAACATTTTGTCAGACTGCAGCCGCTGCCTTGCACTCAAAGATTCAAATCCAAGTTCCTGTTGCAGTACCACTGAGCAAAGTAGTTACCCTGAACTGATACAGTAAAGTTACCCAGGCATGTAGATGTGCAGATAACTGCTGAAACACAAACCTAACACGATAAGTTGCTTTGGAGAAGCATGTAAGCTCAGCGAATAAATGATAAGTAATTTCACAAACTTATCTGTGTGACTCTGCTGCACATAAATGACCAAACACTGACAGAAACTGTAGAATAAAGGCATCAGCAGTAAAGGGTGAATGACTTCAGCTGGGGTTATGTCAGGAAAAATGCTTGCTGATCTTCCTCTGGTCTCTGCATTAGTTGGTCACCCTGTTTGACATCTCTCTTCCCGCTATTGATTGGACTTTACACAGTATGGATTCGAGACCCCAGGTTCAGCCCCAGCACTTTAGGAAGGCACCCTTTTAATAATTTTAAAACCCTTTTAAATTTAGCTCATGAAGCCTGATTGATTTTCGTGCTTTCAGCCTGCAAAGTAATGACCCCTGGGGCTGTGGAGGTGATTCGGAAGCCTCTCCTGCTCTCGTGCACCAACCGTCCTGCACATGAGCGAAGACAAGATGAGGCGCTTTCCAGCCCATCAACCCCGTTGTAAGATGCCACGTACGTACATGCTCAAGTGCGAGAAATGGCCGGGTCTCTGATTGCCGTTTCTCTGGAGTGCAGATGAACAGCCTCTCAGGTGGAGCTGCGATAAGACATAACCGCAGGCCGACTGGTTCAAGTTTGCTTGTCCTTCAGTGATTTGGAGACCAGGAATTGCAATTACGGTAACAAAGTCAATGCCCAAATTGAACAATTCACCCTGCTAACCTGTTGACTTTCTTCTCATTTCATTTATTATCCCACAGGCGTGGCACACTCTCTCAAGGTTGCCTGTCTCTCTTCTACAGTCTGAGAACAATGTTGTACCATATCCTGACTGAATATTCTTCACTTCCTTTTTTGTTACACTATTAAGGAAAATCTGGTATGGTGACGCAGTTTTGAAGTTTTGTGTGAATTTATCCTGCACAAATTGATGCAGCACATAATAATGATAATACATTTATTATCGCCTCGCTCAGCTCCAACATCATAGTCAAGTTTGCTGACGACACCACGGTCATCGGCCTGACCACCGACAACGATGAGCAGGCCTATAGAGAGGAGGTGAGAACCCTGACCTCATGGTGTCAGGACAATGACCTCCATCTCAACGTCAGCAAAACAAAGGAGCTGATCGTGGACTTCAGGAGACAGCAGGGGAATGGCCACGCGCCCATCTCTATAGCCGGCGCCCCAGTGGAGAGAGTGAACAGCTTCAGGTTCCTCGGAGTTAACATCACCGAAGACCTGTCCTGGTCACGAAACACCAGCGTCATCATCAAGGCAGCAACACAACGCCTCTTCTTCATCTGTCGGCTGAGGAGGTTCGGCATGGACAACAGGATACTTGTCAACTTCTACAGATCTACCATTGAAAGTATCCTGACTGGCTGTTTCACGGCCTGGTATGGCAGCTGCAGTGCGTCAGACCGTAAAGCTCTGCAAAGAGTGGTCAAGATAGCACAGACCATCACCAGGACTGATCTGCCAGCCCTGCAAGAAGAAGGCATTTAACATCCAGAGAGACAGCAGTCACCCCAGCCACAAACTATTCTCCTTGCTCCCATCCGGAAGATGCTTTAGAAGTGTTCGGACAAGGACGAAAAGGTTCCGGGACAGTTTTTTTTCCCCAACACCGTAAGACTGCTAAACAACTGACCCCTCCCTGGGCAGTGGGAACAGTCGATCGGGGTCTGTCTGTCTGTCTGTATGTCTGTCCCCCCCATTGTGTAAACCCATCTGTTTCACACCCATTTCTGGAACTTATTGTTATTGTAGGTTTGGTCTGTTGTTGTTGGTTTGGCTGCTGTGTCTTCTCTCCCCCCTCTTCACCACCCCCTGATGTATATCTTTTTTTTCCCCACATACCTATTCCTATTTATTTACCATTTATTTACTCTCTTTATTTATTATTTATTTGTTTTCCTTTTCCCAATTATAGTACTTATTTAATCTATCCTGTACCTTATTTATTTATACTTTTGCATATTTATGTCCATATTTGTATTACTGAGGATGCCCGGAAACAAAACTTTTCATGGTGACAACACTGCTATGCTGTGTTGTTCACCGATGACAAATAAACCGTTGACCTTTGACCTTTATTATCATTATCTCCTATAGCACTGTTTCACAATAGTACTCTTTAATTTTAGCCCCTTGAGTAATTTATCATAATAATTTGCCATATTTTAGAAATTACCAATGTATTTTTTTGCAGTTCTTTTCAAATATTATCCTTTTTATTGAAGAAATGGACTGTTTTCAGTCTTTGCTCACTGTTATTAAAAGTATAACTGATCTATCTCATTTTGTGTTGCACATCCACAAATTTCAAGTTCCATTTATGCAATATGCTGTATCAATGAGTCCTTTCATTTTCTCTTTCATTCGGCTCCCTTTTGTCAACAACACAGCTAGAGCCCTAAGTGAGGTATAACCGTGTTTTTCAACTATGAGCACAGAGTTCTACATAATACAAAAGCGATGCTCACCATATATCTCCAGCCTCAGAGGACCGGTAGAAAATGTGTTTGAGAAGACAGTTCCTTTTAATATTTCAAAAACTGAGGAAATCTTTTGAGATTGGAAGGTCAAATAACCACTGACCCTGCATCTATGGATCTCATCCTTATCTCATTTTTGGAGAGAGCAAAACAAGGTGCTTTTAAACTGCGGGAACTCAATGGTCACACATCTGCACCTGTACCCATGGTTCATCTACTCATCATTTACCCAAATGCCAGTCTTCCCAAGTTCCCATTGACTTTGACATTGCTTTTTAGCCCCATCCGGGAAAAGTCATTTACATACAGAAAAATAAAATCACAAAATGTGAATAACGCTGATCTGATCCAGAGTCATATATGCCATGGAATCACTGTTCTACAGAATATACACATTTGCCCTGTTACAGCAACAGGAAACTCAACCAAAGATTTTGACCACAACAAATAAGATGGAAAATACCCCCATTTACACGTAGGAAATGTAGACTTTTTTCAGTTTTTATGATAACAGGTGAACTCACAGCAGAGCAGATGATCAGTTTGAAGAAATGAAACAACCAGTGTGAGGTGAAGCCCTGCGAGCTGAGTCCTGTTCCACTGGTGGAGTGAGATGGTTGGGTTTGTTTCCGTCTTGTACCTTGCAGTGATACCAAACAACCCGTGACACACAGCAGCTGGGCATGTAGTGCTCTGTACGGGTGACATGATGCCCAAAGTAAAGAGCCAGGTGGCTCACCGCACACTCACTGGAGGAGCTTCTTTCTTCCTCATGGAGAAGACAGAACAGTGGGGTCACTGGCCAGAGCTTCACTGGGAGAAAAGGGGCTCAAAGGTGAAAAAAAAAATTATGGTGGTCAGAATAATATTCTTGACTGCAAAAAGCTGTATCCAATAAACTATCTCAGGGTGGGTCCAGCAGATAAAGTTTTATGCACTGATATTTAATGATGACAATAAAAGATTAAACTTGCACATTTTTCTCCATTACTATATTTCCCAGATTACTAGCATTTGCATAACATATTTGACAAAAGGAAAAAATACACTTTCGTTTAAAAATATTTCTTGAATAGTCATCTCCTGGCTGGTATTTGTTAATGTTGGGTTTTAAATCACTGTGATGGAGGAGTATTCAGGCCATCTCCAAAAACACCACGCTTTTCCTGACTATTTGCATATTTACAGGATGCATTTTCCAAAAGCATTGTGAGTTTACAGTCAATCAAAAACCAAAAATGCTGCTCTCATTTAATAACCCCTGTTGAATGGAAAGACAATGTGCAACTCGCATCACATTTGCATTATAGCTTTTATAAACTTGGTGAAGAGCAGAAAAGCAGGTCTGAGTCCCTTCCACACTACAAAATGTTATTATTTTTAAGTCAGACTGTAAGACTTTTAGAGTTTCAGATTTAATTCACTGACTTGCAGGTCCATCACTGAATATTGTGTGCTGTTAACTATGTATTGGGTGAAGAAGGAAGCCTGGGTTTCAATTTCCCCAATAATATCTATCAGGTCTTTTCATTCAGCTACTGCAGATATTTGCCCATGGTGGCAGAGGTTGGTGGTCTGAATGGGGGGGTTATTATTCGGTGGATCTGCGAGAGAAATTGGAGGGTGAAGCAGATGGAGACCAACTTCCACTAAGCCAGTGGAGGAGATCAAAGCTGAGCTCAACATGAGCCTCTATATCTGCACCCAACAGTGCAATGGAGTTGCCCAGTAAAGCACTAAATGAGCGAACTGTGCACTTTTCTCCTTGAGCCACAGATAATGCATTTTTATCTTTATTCCAAATTTAACAGAACGGGGGGAAATGGAAATGAAGCTGAGTACATATGGCCACCAGGTAGGAAAGTGGTTAAGGAAACTTACATCTTAAGGGATGGTGGTTCACATCACAAGAGGGCCTTTGTTATGGTAATAAATGAAAAGCCAGAACAAGATGATCTCTGAGAAACTAACAAGGAAAATTGAAGTTGTGTCATAAGCACAGTGAGAACTGCAGCAGGTGCTAAATATCACATTGAGTCACTACATGGTCAAGGTATTTAAGATGTCAGGTTGAACGGAAGCAATAGACCCAGTAAGCCTCTGAGACACAGGTAAAACCAGCAGCAGTGAGGATTTCTACATTTCTCCCTTCCTCTGGATTCCTTTGCTTCCGCTGACAGAGATGTATAAAGATTGATTTTTCACTTGCGAGGTTTTCGGCACTTCTTTATGCGAAGTAAAACTCATTCATGCCTTCTTGCAAGTTCCCCGAGTCGGTGCTGCCAAGCCCAGTCATCACACAGCAATTGAACAGCCTCCTGCTGCCAAATACTTTGACCAGCTGCGCAACTACACACCACGGGGGTCTTCGCCTTGGGCTGCCCTGCATTCCTGTGCCGATTCCCATCTGACAGTTGTAAGAAACTTCACAGTTTAAGGACTTTTGTTTTCTGCCCTGATTATTGCATGGAGAAACGGCAAATATATCACTTTTCGCACAACTGTGATCATTATTTATTAATTTAATATAAATAAAATCTGGCATTTTTTTCCAAAAGGGCTTTGCAATGTTTGGTTTGTGCACCTTGCCTCTTATACAGCTGTGTACTGTATCGCTTTCAGGTAACTATTTTGACCAAGGATCCAATGGCAAGAGCACAGATTCAAGTTTAATCGCTATGCCACTTGCTGGCCTCAGCTGCAGTCCTCCTCCAGCGCACCAACAGGATGCTGCAGCCCAGCAAAGAGAGTGATGCAGGGTAAAATATGCACATTGCTGCTCATTTAAAACACATCAAGCCCCAACTAAATGAAATGGACTTTTTCCCAGGACTGTGCCACCCCAAACACAAGCAGAAAAACCTTCAAAGTTGTATTCTGTGAATCACTGCTGTGTTATTGCACACTGCTTTTTCCTCCTGCTCTGGCGCATTTCCAAGAATTTAATATAGACGGTGCAGTTTTTCATATATGACAAGAATAAAATCTCTATAACAGAGCAAAGCACAAAGAACTTCAACCTTAAGTGGCCACATGACTCGCATTAATAAATCTCAGGTGTGGCGAGAAAAAAAGATGCAATAAAAGCAGCATTAAGCTCCAAACTGTAATGATGAAGTACGGTGGCTAAATAAATGTAATTTATTTTTGTGTAGTGCCCTTGCCAAGAAGCTGCCTCGCGGCACTTAACAGAATACAAACGCAAATTCAAAAAGAGCAGAGGCAACCAACAATTAACATGAGCAATAACAACTAAGGAGTACATTTAAACGCTTGTGTGGGAGAAAAGCCAGAAAGCAATGGAGTACTCAAATTTTATATCGCAGTTACAGCAGAAGAAAACCTCGGGGGGGGTCCACGGCCAACTGGCTGACCGTCCCTTCTGGCCACAAGTAAGCATGTGTACAGTTAAGACAAGATGGTGATGTTTTTTAATGTTTAGCAAGTGATTTCCAGAGGAGTTATGTGCTTCTCCAGTCCCCCCCCCCCATGTGGGTATCAAGGGCATCTAGGGGTGACAGATGAGAGAGCTATCTTTCCTCCCATCCATCCATAACTCCATCATTCATTTATACACCGTTAGTCTCTGTTTGTCTAGTGTAGGGATATGTTGGACTAAAAATTAATGTAGTTATAAAGCTTAACAGACAGCAGTACAAACTTCAGTCAGAGTTTCTTACACAAAAACATTGGGCTTAAACTCTGAATTTGAATGCATCGACTGAAGTCAGTCCCTATTTACCACTGGCTGCTAGAAATCTGCATCTGCTGCCACAAAGCTCATTCTCGCCTGTACATATTAATAACTTTTAACCAGTAAGTATAGGTTAAATTTGTAGTTAAGCAGCATTAAAGTCTGTTCTGTTCCTTACTGGAAGACAGAGCACTGACCTGGGGTCATATGCTCACAATTTGCTGGTTTTGTTCATCTTTGCTGCAGCCTTTTGGGTTTGTTATAGCAACACTATTTGCAGCATCAGTAGCCATCGCAGTCCAAAATAGAAGAAGATTTTTTTTTCCAGCTCACAATTGCATTGCAGGCAATTTTATCCAAGCAGTGGGTTTCTCTTTCCTATAAATGCATTTACGCAGTACCAAAGTGCTGTGGGAAACTCACTACAAGGCCATAAATTGAAATTAAATGTTCAGATCACTTTTTGCACATGAAGAATATAGTCTGCAAGATGTAGAGAAGGAAGCGTGGACCACAGTTTTGCCTGTTTTTTATAACCTATAACAAAAATGCAGCTTTTGAGCATAATATCTATGGCTTTCTCCTGTCCCATGGGGTCCTTCTGGCTAGAAGGAAGCTTTGGAGTTTGAGTTGAAGTTCACAAATTCATTTTAACGCACAACTGTTTGCATGTCAAAATGCATAAATAGGATGAGTATGGAATTTGTGAAGCACACTGGAATGTGTTGCCATGCATGTGCACTCAGATGGATGTAACCGCACATACATTGTTTTCGACCTTTGACACTGACCATAGTAATAGCTTTGCTTTCTAATGGCTCATCTGAACAGGATGAACAAAGAAGGGTATGGCAGGAATTTGGAAAGGATATGTTTTAATGCTGACCTTCCACTTCCCGACAGCATGATGGCCATCAGAGAGCCCGGTCATTCATTTCAGCTAAAAGCCTATTTGTTGCACAGCCTATAAATAGTATTACGGAACCTATGCTGTCCAGACCTTCCTTTGTCTTCTTAGTGTACATGGAGGATAGGTGAGTCAAAAAGTAACAGAATGCAACTGTGGAATCTGCACTTGTTATGATTTATAAAAACGACAACTTAGTATTGATAATACTGAAGTAAACTAAACTAAACTCAACTAAGCATTAACTGAAGGCAACAGAGAGCATAGTGGTCTGGGGTAAATGGTTATTATTTAATAAGTGGTCAGCTTGTTATGTTAATAATTTGAACATGACTGAAAAGGTTGTTGAACTTGACTCAGTCCGGTAACAGTCCTGAAAAGTTTACAGTTACAGACATGGGTAAAATTTAAATTCTTTTTTACATAATTGTCATTAGAATGATAATAACAACATAAATTTATGGTGGCACAGGAGCATTTTAGGTGGTGCTCATGCTTCATAGCTCCTAGGCTGCAGGTTTTAGTCGGCCTCAGTATGTGTAGGATTTGTGTGGGTTTCCTTCCACAGTCCAAAGACTTGTGAATTGCAGGGTGTGTGTGTGTGTGTGTGTGTGTGTGTGTGTGTGTGTGTGTGTGTGTGTGTGTGTGTGTGTGTGTGTGTGTGAGAGAGAGAGAGAGAGAGAGAGAGAGCGAGAGAGAGAGAAACCACCCAGCATCATACTTTATGTTTTCAGGATTCCATCTGTACTGCAACCCTGCATTGGGACCTGTGGATATTGATAATATACAAATATCATTATATATTTTTGACACATTCAAGATCAGACTAAGGTGGGTTTGACGCACATCACCAGCTCCAGCAGCACAGGAAACAACATGTAGTAACAGGACTCAAGTCCCAAGCTGTGCGTGACCTTATAAGTGTCCTTGAGACAAATTCTAAAGAATCCTCTCAACATCTCAGTGTGTGAAACAGTGTGTGAGAGGATGCTGAAAGTTTTCCTGAGACACCCCTGGAGAGAAAGCATGGTGTGAACCAAAGTTAAAACACCTCCCCAGGTGGCGAGAGGAGATGCTTAAGTATTTAATGAGACCATCCCCTCAAGGCCTGTGCTTATTATTCATGTCTTTGCTGGATTCCGGTCCCAGGACTGCAGGCTCATACTGGCCAATATTCAGATCTGGCTCATTTGCCGTATGTGCCCAGAAGGAGGATTCCCCAGGCTGAGATGGAGCCGGCACAGTCCAAAGGGCTGAACCTTCCCAGGGTGCGTGAGTTTACAGCCTGTACATTGTTACACATGCTCTTAAATGTTCAACAGCATCTAATTTCACCAGTAAATCTATAATAGCTGTTATCCTCCACGATGATGACATGGTCTTTAGCGGCTTCCTTTTGCACTGCACTCCGTCCAGAAACACTGACCCCATCGCTCCCTCGACCCCTGGCAGCAGGCTAACTGATGTAGATGTTCCTTTTCAAGAAGGATTTGAACAAGACAAGGTTTTGATTGTTGTTTTTAATTCAGCTTTGAGGACAACTGCTTTCATTGGCTACAGCGCCATGTGGTCATGTCCGCAAAATTTGTGTTCATTTGCAAAATACACTTATCGAATCCACCACCAATCCTGCTCAAAGCATAGCATCTGTCTCCCCCAGGGGCCGGACTCTGCCCTCCCCTGCTCCCCTATGGCCTTGAACATGCGTCGAGCCAAACAATGAAAGCTTCTTATTTCTCCCAAGCAGCTCTACAGTAGCCCCATTCAGTTCAGTGAGGCCCATATAACCGATTCTTTCCTCACAAGCGCAGTCACCATGGAAACATCTTTTAGTTGCCATGCGCTCCACAATGGCACTTTAATGAAAGCAAAGTGTCTTCAGGAATTCAAGCAAGGTTCCAGCAGTTTGTTCTCACATAAATTGCGGCGTGAAGGCACCTTTATCTGGCTGAAGAGCTTAAAAGCAAGGACACAGGGTCCAAATTACACCTAACTGTGGGTGACCCGTTTTGCTTGTTTCATCACTCTTTCTTTAGACAGCAAAAGTAGAAAAATTTGCCAGCAATGCTGAATCATTTCCAGCCTTGGATGTTGGTGTGTGGACAGTCTTTCAGCTTAGTTTTAAGACCAATGAATATTTGTGTATAAATCAATTTAGTGCTTAGAAATCCCACGTTCAGGAAACCAGAAACTTGCAACCACGGTTTAGGACCAAGGTGCTGTGAGTTAAGATAATTTCATATAATTCGATTTCATAATTTTATGTTTAGATGTAATTCCACTTTTCAGTGTACGGATGCACCATATTCTCAAACTACACACTGCATTTTAAAACATCACCACATTTTGGTTCTTACACGAGTGGTCATCAAGCCCATTGTAAGAACACAACAGTTAAATCACGCAATCTCTGTGGCATTCCTTAAGCCAGGCACCTTGAGTTATGCAAGAACACATTTCGTCTATGCTTTATTTTACGGAAATTGCTTGTGAACCTCAACACGGGCCTGGCTGCAACCATCTTGATGTACTATTTCCTACTTGGAGACAGTCGATGTGACAGCAGGGGATGGGGAGGGGGTTATGTGGGAAGGAGGTTCGATTCCTAAGAGGAGGAAATGCTGCAGTCCCCCCTGGAGGGCTCTACAAAAGCTGTTTTAGGCAACAGAAAACCCTAGGAGAAGCCTATGTGTGGAACAAAACAGTGATGGAGGAGGCCACTCCCCAGTATTGGGGAAAAAGCCAGGAAGTGCCGCCATATAATAAAGATTCAGGATGTTGTCCACTGTCAGGTTGGGGTTGAGGAGCACCTGCAAAAAATGAAATCAAGATGAAATCGGTAAGGGAAACACTGGTCAGTTTCTTTCTCGCCCACACTGCGACGCTGCAAGTTAGCACTCCTGTGTGGGTCTGAGTGTCTGCAGTGCTGAGGGCCACAGTATGAAAGACAAATGATGTAGTGCAGTACTAATGCACCTCCTGCTGTTTTCCTGTTCAAACGGGGCCCTGTTGCAGATGTGCTAAGAACTGCTGATCTCTGTAATATAAACGGGTCAAACGGAATGACCTCGGATGCGAGAAGAGTCGCAGCTGGAGGTGGAGGAGGTAATGGGAACAGGCCTCAAGGAGAAAGCCAGAGTTGGGGGACATTACTCTCCCCAGCTTTCGATGCCCACGGACAACTGAAATCTCACAAGTTGCCACGATTTCATGCAGAGGAGATGGTCCCCCCTTAAGGCTGCACAGTATGGACTTTCTAACCTACATTGCTAATCTCCATGCTAATCTGAGCTGGGCTTTTCAGAAATATTTCACTTGGCATGGAAGGGGACGGGAGGCCTTGGTTAAATATTCTAACTTTTTTTTTACCATCTCCAGGTTAGTAAGAAATCAGTTACACAGAGTTCAGAAAAAACTCACAACTCCACTGCTACAACTTGTGAAGAAAAACAAGTTCCACTATTTCCCTTGCTGGTATTTTGACGTTTATCGGTTTGTATCAGTAAACTTTTAAGTAGTAAATATCAAATTTCTGTAGTGAACAAAAGATACTAGAGGATTCCTGATGTGCAATATACACTGCCCGGCCAAAAAAAGTCACCACCTGGATTAAACTAGGTGTTATGATGTGGGGTTGCTTCATTTAGTCAGGTTTAGGTTCAGCAATGTTATGTACCCAAAAAATGAGCTCACCTGACTATACTGAATGACCAGGTTTTTCCATCAATGGATTTTTTCTTCCAAGATGACAATGCCAGGATTCATGGGGCTCAAACTGTGAAAGAGTGCTTCAGGAAGCATGAGAGAGACATCATTTTCACACATGGATTGGCCACCACAAAGTCCAGACCTTAACCCCATTGACAATCTTTGGGATATGCTAGAGAAGACTTTACGCAGCGGTTCAACTCTCCCATCATCAGCAGAAGATCTTGACAAAAAATTCATGCAACTCTGGATGGAAATAAATGTTGTGACATTGCATAAGCTTATCGAAACGGTGCCATGGCGAAAGCGTGCCGGAATCAAAGCTAAAGGCGATCCAATGAAATATTAGAGAGTGTGACTTTTTTTGGCCAGGCAGTCTACATTTATTTGATAAACTGTAAACAGCTTTCAAATTATCAGTAAGAAAACGGCGTGTGAGCCGACTTGCGGCACAACTTAGTGCACCCTGGGTAATGAAATAAAGCTGTGAGGCTGTTATGAGTGATCTTCTAATTCTACAGCTGTGTTCTGCTGGGAGCGGCTGAGCCACAGAATCTGGTTGTCTGGGGGCAGAAAGGAGCCCTAGGAGTTTATGAGAAGTGAACAGGAAAAACAGTCTGGTTCTCCAAAGAGAAAAACAGCAGCACCGCTCCCGCATACCGTTGAATTCCGGCTCACTGTAAGCACCACTCTCCAGGAGCACAATGAGCAGCGGTACAAAAGGGGAGATGCGGTGTAAAAGGATGTATTTTGTATGAGAGAGGAGGGCAGGTGGAGTGGGCCGGTGTCGACAAACATGGCGCGTGATCAGAGGAAATGTCTAGGCGAGCTGGAGCAAATTCTTACCCAGGAAAGAGGTCTTGAGCACGTCAGAAAAAACAAAAAGTAAAAAAATATAACTGTTGACTGCACATTAATGAAAAGCACAGCTTTTCAAAAGCTGTTCCTAAACCTCCTAAAATGTCCCGTAATTTCCCCCACGGTGACAGTCTGTGCTCCACATCAGTAATGAGGAAACAATTAAATTATAAAGTAAATGATGTTTGCCGGAGCCCCGGGGCCGTAGCACTTGGCCTGCGTTCTGGGAGCTGCCTCTCTCACCCCAGCACTGCCTTTACTGTGTTTACTCCACACACGGGCGCTCATTTACTGTAATGATTTAGTCATTTCCCTGGAATATAAATATGGCCAGAAATTCATGCACCTCAGGCCAATGTACAAAAAATTATCTGCTATTTACTCTTTGCCACGTTTGTTATTTTATATAAATCAGAGGCTAATTTAAAAGTGAACAGAGACGGCCTTTTCTCTTACATTATTTTTTATTATAGAAAGGTTTTCAGTCTCTTCATTGGATCTGGGCACTGAAAGTATTAAGTTCTCGTGCCCAGTCAGTGCCCCAGAGAAACAGCTCAAAAACTGGACTGAGAGATAGGCTGTAGGTTCAGGTCCCAGCAGACACCCAGCTGTGATGCCCTTGCGCAAGGAAGCTAAATCTGAATATTTCCAAGCGATGGACATGATTTGCATACATTCGCTGCTCATATTCTGAAGGCACAGCCTCGCAGTCTGACCACAAGACCACGTCTTGCCAGCTGACGGTTCGGGTTTGCTGTAGTTTAAAAGCTTTGCTTGCATCACAGAGGAAAGCGAGGAGCTGTCCTCACACACACCTGACCGTTATCGCCACAAATGTCAACAATCATCTGTTCACATAAAATAAATGGCACCGTACTGGAAAAATGCATCAAAACAGACAAGAAGCATGTCAAATAGCAAGGATTTTAATATTTATTTAGTGTTTCCCTTTAAAAACACAAAAATATTCAGAGGAGCAGGGTTTTTTTTTTTCGTCACAAACAAATACAACATGGTCAACACTGTCATGCTGTTGACTGGTTGAGAAGTTTATTAAGTCAAATGTAAAATTGGGGTCGTACGCCTGAAGACGAGGGTTTGTGCCAAGGTCAGCTTGCATCTTCTAGTTATATGTTTAAGGTATAGACAGCACGTTTTCAACACACAGCATGCAAGAAAGTCTTTTTTGTGAGTTTTGCTTAGAATTCCCTGTTTTCAAAGTCAAAGCAAATGCAAGAAATGTGTAAGCAGATAAACTTGTGGATGAGGATAATATACAGCATTGCACTGTACTTCCATGTATCAAGGCAGTTTGAAAAAGAAGCAAGACAAGTTAACCAAGTGCATACTCAGGTGTTCTTTTGCATCCATATATATTTCAACTAGCGAACTGGTCCACTTTAGCCATAATCCCTGCTACTGTGACTACATTAAAGGCAGCAGGAGTTTGCTTCTCACCTGCTGTGCTGTCCCCTGAGATGAATGGCTGGCCATGGTTCATGTACACAGAGTGACAGTCATGTGCTTTCTGAATGCTGCCACTTGGTACCCCTCTGACTCCCCTTCTGCCCCCTCACGGATGATTCAGAGCAGTGAAGCAAGAGCGGGAAGGGGAAAGCGTGTGGGTCCTGTATCCGAGAACTGGGAGGCTGCTCTGAGGATTTGATAGCTATTGGATGAATGTTTAGTGCTCCGCTCTAGCTCTTTCCTAGCATGGAAATGATAAGGTAAAGGCAACTCCTTAAAAACGAACCTTTCACCTTACAGCCCAAGTAACCCCATATTTTACACTCAGCTCACAAGGCAGTTGTATACTTTAAATTGTCCTTTAGTGATTATTTCTCTATGGAAGGAATAAAACCAGCAAGACTTGACAACAGCAACTGACTATTGATCAATGACCGGCACTCACCGAAAACAAACAAGGAAACAACTTCCTAAAATACACTGAACAGTAATGGAGCTCAACCAATATCGGGGTAAACAGTCAGTGGCTGTTGAATACGGCACCCCTGCGTACTTTCCAGGAAGTCCCGATGTTCCACGTGGACCCGCTAGAACGTGTGATCTCACCCTCTTAACCTACAGCAGCCACCACTGTGCTGGACTCCCGGACACTATTCCTCCCTCC
The DNA here is from genome assembly GCA_018136845.1 of Heterotis niloticus. Lineage (NCBI taxonomy): Eukaryota > Metazoa > Chordata > Actinopteri > Osteoglossiformes > Osteoglossidae > Heterotis > Heterotis niloticus. The sequence goes on from CM030904.1 coordinate 4,378,629, forward strand.
AGGTGTGAGCCCAGCTGGAAGCTGGTCGCACCTTTGGTTCACATAGCTGTTTATTTTATTTTTTTAACTGAAGTGTAAATCAGTGGAACCCCACAGAGGAGTCTGCAAGCACACAGATTTTTTTTAAATACTGTTTCTTCCTCCAGAGGTTAAATAATTCACGTTTCTTTATACGTCCACCTCAAGATACTGTCAAGAAGTTCTTCTGCAGGGAGTTTTTTTTTTTTTTTTTTAGCGGTAGCTCATACTGCATAGCCATAGCAGTCACCGACTGCTGAAAGCTCACCAGCGTGGACATTAATGGTCGCCGCTGCTTCCAAGGACAAAGTCGGTGTTGATAAAAGTACAATTTTTGAACAGTGAACAGTGGGTCGGTAAATACATTTACGATCAGTTGTACATTTACGATCAGCATCCTGTTCAAAAGACAGTGCCTTTAAATTGTTGCATGCAACCTTAAGAGGGGTGAGGATAAAATCATCTACTGAATAAGAAGACATATTGGGCCACGTTGTGATTCAGTGCCAGTCTTCAGAGGGACTTTGCTTTCATCTCAATTTGTTACGGATATATATATTTTTTTTAATTTTATGCCTATTTCTTAGTTTCAGTGTTTTCATGTTTTCATTTTTATATGATGGAAATTCTATTATGAATACCACTGTCCTATAAATTCTACATCTTTATGTCTTTTGGTGAAGTTGCATTTTTGTCAGACTTCTTCAAAGAAAAGGCTTGTTGACAAATATTGAAAACCACAGATGGAACTGAAGAGTGTACATATTCGAACAAATGGGATTTGGCTTGTAGTAAAATAACACAATAGTAAAATTATTTTGCCCTTAGTTGTTTTCACTTCATCATTTGAGTAATCATTGCCACTTTACAGCTAAACACACTGTCCTATATACAGGAGAGTTATTTTTCCCAAGATTTAAGTTTTGATTGAAATATTTGTACTATACTATATATCTTATAAAAACATAAAATGCTTCATATATGCTTTGTGGACATAATCCAAAAAAAATCTGGGGCAGTATGGGTCAATATTTAATTTGACTCCGACGAACAAATCAAAATGGAAATCTATAATGCGAGCATTATCATCTCTGTCTGGCAGAGAGTCACCTGGCCACAGCACTGGAGAGTTTTGCTGGTCCAAAATTCCTGTCTTTTTACATCTGAAAAGCAAAACAAAGAAAAGCAGTGAGGATTGAACCTTTCAACTGAGCGGCACAACAAAATAAAAATTGATGTGTAACCAGTCTGCAAGGTTACAATAACAATCCACAAGGTGTTGGGAGTGAAATAACTCTCATTCTTGCAGATTAAGATGAAGTAAAGAAATTCAGATCACGTTTCGGAGAGCACATTGGGGCACTCTGTCCACGAACCAGAGTAGCTCAACACCAGAACCAGCATCACTGTGAGGGCCAATTCCATGGGCTCCGGTACAAGGTTTTCAATGGGATGACTGAACACTCTTCACACAACACATTGCAGGTGTGGCCAGATTATTTATACGCTGTGGTGAGATCTTGAGCCTGCAAGGCACACATGCTGGGCTGTCTTCACATCACATCAATCTGTAAGACTTTAAAATTCTCCACATCGACCCTAATATGAATCTTGAGACCATGAAAAACAAATAAATAAAATGTAAATAAAACATAAATAAAAAGAAAAAAACAGGTGCGTATAGACATACAATATCATACATACATCAAACCTTTAAGCATTTTTTTGTGTTTAGACAGTTATAGGTTTTCATTGTTCCTATTTTTCACGAGAATTTGGAAATAAATGCTGGGGAAAAGGACCGCAATGAGAAATTTCCCATTTCAGACTGAAATTAAACTGATTTTGATAAGTGATAAGAGATGGATATGCAGCCACTGTAAATTAATCTTCCATAAATACTGTACATTCATTTTCTCAGAATAATGAGCTCCCTTTGTGAAGAGGCAGGAAAACCTGTGTGTGCTGCCTTCCTCCGTGGCCTGATCTTCCTTTAGATCTGGGATCGCCTCCCAGTATCGCCTCTCACAGTCTGTCAGGACGTTACAGTGTCAGAAAGCCGGAGGAGAACCACAAGAGAAATGAGAGCGAGAAACAACAAGAAGAGGAGAACGGTGATCCGTCGCACACATTCTGCTGAGCTGGGGGGGGGGGCGTAGAGGAGGGGGGCTGCATGGCTGCGGTCTGGAAACAAGGTCCCCTGTGCCGCTACTGACGCAGTCTGTGAGGGGCTCCCACATGCAGAAGCAGAGGACAGTCCAGAGGTGAGAAAAATAAACATATTCATAACTTGGTTGCTTTGGCAGAGTTGCCACCCCACGAGGATGGCCAAGGTGGGGCACAGCACTCGGTCGGACTCCTGATCCGTTATTCGGGTGTGCTGGCAATGGAAAATGACGAGTCGGCAATGGGGCATTTGGGGGGAAAGCCCTTGTGGCTGTAATACTCCACCACCTGTTTGGGCACCTCAGCCAGGACACATTTAGCCAGGGCAGCCGGGGAGGCCTGTAACATAAAAGACCACACCGGGGGTCATGGTTCTGCACCAGATGTTTGTGGACTCATATCTCAGAAGGAACCAGAAAGTCACAAAAATCACACAATTTCTGTCACCCATATCCCACGGTAGAAATGGACCCCGTTGTAATTTTAAGCCACAGTTTCTTTCAGCAAAGCAAAGTTATACATAAAGCATGAGATGAACTGTAAGTCGGTCGCTCCGATACAGATTATCCCGAAAGCAAATTATGGGGGGGGTTCTGAGCGCACAGCTTGTTCAACACAATGAATCACCAGCCGCTTCTTTCTGTGATCATCAGGGCCTCTCAAAGACGGTTCGTCATTATTACCACGGTACATGGCAGCAACGTGGGCAAGTCGTGGGCTAATTGTCTTCATGCCAAGGGGGTTGCAGGGAAATAATGAAAGGGGCATTTTGAAAAGGGCAGTAGACAATGGAGAGGTTACGGAACCTGATGTGTCACCACACTGTTGTACCCCTGAATATGGATGTGAGGCTGAAAATCTTCAGCAAAATATTCATATAACAAATGCGTCCAATTAAATATTTGTACAGGCAGCTTCAAAGAAAAGCATCTTTTAAGGGGACCGGCACTGACATTCACTCATTTCTTTCGGAATAAAAGGAATCGATCTGGAGGCATTTTGCTGCTTGTTTCCGCATCGAGCGAAAGAAATTCATGGTTTACTTTAGTTGCACCCAGAGGGCGAACCACAGTTAGAGAGGAACATGGGGAGCTTTGACCGTGATTCTGCAGCTACACATTTGTTCCATTCACTTCCATCAGTGGCAACCTGGCCATTAAGCATTTTGAACTTCTGGCTATTGAGTATCTTATTTCAAACTACTTCTACTTTTCTTCTGACTCTTATTTTGCATTTTTTAGTCAGCACTTTGGTGAAAATAATTGGTTTCATCCATTGATAAATATTTTATATTTTATTATCAGCTGACCTTGAGCTTAAGCAGCTCATCCTGAGCTCCAAACCGACAGCTTTGCCCGTCAAGGCCCGGTGCTCAAATCTCCATAGTGAACACTGAGGTGCGGTGTGTTAGACTCAGAAGTGTACAAGTTTGCAGGAGACATGAAAGTAAGAATTTCATTAACATGACAATATGATGATAAGGATAGCAACAAAGTTGAAACATGAGAAAAGCAGGGCCAGCGAGACCCACTGACCGTTTTGAATTCTCTAAAGGGGACAAACTGCACGATGTCCCTCAGCACAGGCTCGCCCTTTGGAGAACGCAGGACCCCGTCATCCCCATCTAGGATCTGCATGTCCGTGAAGTCTGCATTGCCCACACCCACGATTATGATGGACAGGGGCTGGTAGGAGGCGCGCACAATGGCTTCACGTGTGTCTGCCATGTCCGTGATGACCCCATCGGTAAGAATCAGCAGGATGTGGTACCGCTGTGCGGAGGAAAAAGGTTTGTTTTATTTATACATTCCTCTCACTAACCTGTTGCTTCCTTGTGTTTTAAGGCAGCTTCCATGAACAGGGCAGAAGATCAAAACCCAGAAGAATTTGACACCACATGCTGTCTCCAGAAATAACATATAATTCTAGATCAAGTGGCCTGAGCCGGTGACCTCCATGTACACAGTCTGTCCACTCGTCCCACGGGAGCACAGTCTAACCAAACAATTTTCCTTACTTGCACTTTTAAGTCATGCGAGGAATTCACGATTATCGATCCCTTTGGCTGCTCTTCAGAAATGTGATATGAAATGGGGAAGGGGTAACAATGGGGCGGAGGGGCTGACAAGAGCTAAATAATAAATGAAGATCACCCCAAGGACGCAGCCAGAAGGGCCATTTTTGTTTATTCCTCCTGCAGTAAGATTCAGCCATAGAGAATGGTGCAGGGTACCAGCTTTATGCTGACTTGGCTTGCACTTTGCAGTTAATATTCCTGTTATCTGTATTGTTATCTGTACTCAAGTGGTTTGCACGGTTTGTCCAGCTAGAAGATATTGGCACTCTGTGATGTACTCTCAGTTTGAGTTACACTCTTCATCTGACTCACTGGGATGCACCAAGTTTGGCAAGGTTGGCCTTCAAACTGAACATTCCCTTGCACTAAATATTATACACAAAGTCTATGAAATATGGCATCTATCAAATTCTAGTGTTTACTTGGCCCATGGTGCTTGTCTGTCAATGTCAAGTTTGCTTATTATCACTATTCTCTTGCATGATTCTGAACCTCCCCAGGTACCTGTTCAGCTGGGCTCACCGAAGCATCTTTGGTGCTCTCCTCCCTGGCAGCCACCTTGGCCAGGCGGCTGATGATCGGGGCCACGTTGGTGGGGCCATATAGCTGGATCTTGGGCAGGCAGTTCTGATATGCCTCAACGACGCCCTGGATCTCTGGGCGGTGGGAAAAGAAAGCGGCACTTAGCCTCTCAGCAGGAACCGGGTGTACGGCGACAGTGCAGGAAATGGGTTGGCAGGAAGACAGAGCCACTGGGGAGAACCAGCAGGGTTTCATGCAAAAGCTCCAGGCCAACAGCAGGAGAGGAGTGATACTGAAGTTGCGTGGGATGCAGATTCACTGGGATCTTCCCCAGGACTCATGGGGCATGCAAACCATGGGTGTTAGATACATGATGCTAAATTCAGGCTCAGAGTCCCAAAAGCAGGCGTCTTATTTTCAGATGAAGTCTGGCCATTATTTCATGCGGATGTGGTTGTATGAGAACTTCCGCTGTGCCACACATGAGGATGTTGGGCGGTGCATGAGTGACATTGACTTATCTTCTCCTTACCTTCACATTCATCATCCTCAGGGTTAAAGTTGATGGCAAAATCATGAGAGACCTATAAACAGAGAGTTAAAGCACTCAGTTACTGTCTTAGACCTTAAGAACTTAGACTTTCTTTCCCGGGTTGCCTTCAGACCAGACAGCCTCTCGCTGAGGGAATTCTTTCATGAGCCCAGGAATGCTTTCAGCACAGTCCTTGACAACTCTACTTTTGCAACAATTGGTTGTGCAGAGATCCATCTGTACAAACAAGTGTGCATGTTTACCTACTTGTACTGAGCCAACTTTCCTGCATAACTATTGTCTTCTTGTCTATGAATTCTCTCTGTAAACACACAGCAAATGCTCATTAGTGTGAACTCACAACACGCTGGTGCCACACACACGTACGGGCAATGCCCTGGGCCTGTTATCATTTAAAAACTATAACAGCTGTTTTTTCCTGTACGTTATGAGAGGTAATAATTAAGTATTTGAATATTTGCATATTGCTTTGAGAGTGCGGTACTGCTTGCTTCATTTCTGCTAAAATTCCCTCGATGGCCAATGCCGATTAGTTGAATCGATGCACAGCATGTTGTGGTAAAGCTTTACTGTGCATCACACTGACCTGAAGGTTATTCTGCATCTCAGAATCCACTGTGAAACTGGAGTCAGATGAACTGTGGTCAGAAAACTGGACTTCGGTCCAGAAGGTTGCAAGGTCAAATCCGACAAAGAAAACAGATGCTGCACCAATCAGGACTGAGAGGTTCTTATTCCTGAGGAATTAGTGAATAAAATCATTTTGCGCCTCAATTTTCAGGGAATCAAGTTAAACCAAGTTGGTATTTTTTTGATATTTCTTCCTTAGGGCCCAGTCAAAACAGCATTTCCATCCTAAGCTGGACTTAGTGATGTCTAACGTGCAGCTCAGAACATCAGCAACAATGTGCTGTTGTTTTTAACATACGGGAAGACAAAAGCTAATTTGACAGCTTCTCAAATGAATTTAGACAACCCGTTTTGAGCTTTTGAGACATAAATAAAGAAGACAAGAAAAAAGATGACACAATGTGCATTGCTACATGCATGGATGGTGAAGGATCATCTCCAGGGGCCAAGCTAAGTCCTATGTGAAATAATGGGTTCCAGGTCACTGGGGCAGAGTTGCCTGTGCAGGATAAACTGAGCTAAACTGATCCAGTTTATTGAAAATGTGGCAACTGACCCTTTGGGTAGAACACAATGTTTAGCCAAAGAAACCTCGCAGACTAAACTGGAAAAGAAATGTACATCTTCTCTTTGAGAACCAAAAACAATGATCATGACCTTCCTGAGTGTCTCTGTTAAAAAATAAAGCTTAGTAAAAGCTGTCAACACACAGGCATGTCTGGAGGAATTTCAGACCCTCTAACAACATAATATAATGTATGTTGCATAACATAACATATGGTAGAATTTACCTCATAATTTGGTGGAATTCTGGCACCAAATCCTAGGGCCGAAAACCTTTTATCACTGAAAGAAACAATAAAAAAATGAGGTCATTGGCTACAGTTTCACTGCGCTGTATTTTGAATGCAGTGGATGGATGGATGGATGGATGGATGGATGGATGGATGGATAGAAGTGGCATCAACGCTTTCCTCCATAGGCAAAGCATGAAACAGAGGTGGTTTGCTACTGCCTTCTTCCGTGTACATATGCAGTGCACAAAAAACGGGGAGAACGTTCACACTTCACACACCCTGAGCTGGTCTCGAACCCAAAAACCAGAAGCTACAAGGCACCAACACAAAGGAACCAAAACCAAGGAGACAAAGAAGTAGAAAGGGAACAACAGAAGAGTAGTAGAATAAGAGGAGACTGAGTCAGACTGAGGGAGAATCACAGCAGCGTACAAAAAAAGGAAAGAGGAAGAGGACATCACAGCAGACACATAAAGGAGTGGAGGGCGGTATGCACAAGCCACGAGCACAGCAGTGCCACACTGAGGGACAGAAGAACCAGCAGGCAAATACTGAGGAAACACAAATTCCACAGCTCATCCCAGGATCACTGGGTGTCAGGCAGAGATTGGCTCTCCAAGCCACAGTACAATGCTCCCCAGGCGGGAACACCCAGGGGCTCCATGAAGAAGGAAGCTATTGCTTTATTACTTACTTCCGAGTTTGTAATCACCAGAGCAATATTGCTAAGTTCTACAATTACAATCGCAGATTCAGGAACTGCAGGAGGTCAGCAGATGGACCCGATATCTGAACAGACGCATATGATTTCCCATCAGCCCACAACAAACCCGAGTGCTTCCAGTGCTCCGCGGGAGCTGCTGAGATAATGTGGCACATGAAAGAGGGCATTAAGACAGGCACGTCCGCCTTGACTCACCGTGCCTATGTTTCCTGCACAAGACAATCAGTCTGCAAAAATTATTATCAATGACTAATGAACCTACTCCAAAAATACCGGCTTCACATCTGCGACTGCGCGCCGCCCGCTACCGCCCACTTCTCCTCCACATACGGCAGCGTCTCCCCATATCTAAATTCCTTTTAATAAAGTCTCCATTTTTGGGGAAGTTTATGTATCCAATTAGCTGTTTAATTCATTTCCTGGGGCGACGGGAGTCTGGCTATCAGATCTACTCACAAGCCAGCCCAGGTTGTCAGGGAGATTGAGCTCCAGGATCAGCATTTGATATCTGTCAGACACGATGTCCTTGTAGTTGCCCTAATAAAAATAACTGAAGTTAGTGAGGAAGTGGATGACATCTGCAGAAAACAGGGAAATGGGGACTGGCATACAAAGCCGGCGCAAAATACGCACGTTTCCCTTTGACCGAATTTGTGTTGTACAGATACCGGATGAGAGAATGAATAATTTCACATTGGGGGCCAAAAACAATCGTGACTGAAATGTATATTTGGAGGTGTGTTTGGAAGGGCAGAGCGGAGCTGCAGGAGGATCTAGAGGAGCTAAATCACAACGTAACATGGGCACCAATGTTGAAGGCTCACTGAGAGAGAGCGAACATCTCACTGAAAACTGTTTTGAAATGCAGCCGAATCACGGCAAACGCATGTAGGAAGCTGCTTTCTTCTCTGGCGCCTCCAAGCCCACTTGGCCACAACTGCGAACAGCGGGTCATTGCTTGCCATGCAGCGGAGGCCTCAGCCAAGCGCCGTCACTAATCTCATCACATTCGACAAATATTTAAGCTCATTGTGTGCACGCTGCTAAATTTAGGTGCGTGTTAAAACTTACAGGGCCATACCCCCCCCCCCCACCGTTCTTCTTCTACATGCTTGCTGATGGAGGTTAAATAAGCGCATGTTTGGGCACAAAGTGGTTGTCAGCATCAATCTGTGCACTGCACTGACACAGAGATGTGATTAAAATGCGGAGCTGTGCATGTAGCACATCGCAGCCAGCGACCTGCAGCACCTCCTCCCACGAGCTCCACTGAACTGCGATGATCTGTTTTTGTTTTTCAGTCACACATAGGATACAACTGGCCCACAATATACAAATGATTTTTTAAAATTATTCTTGCTTCCCAACAACATTGTTTTTCCCCCTCCTCCAGCCCCGGTAATGGCGATGCTGCTTCACCATGTTTGTGCGCACATCAGCCCTCTGATGGGGAGAACCATCCAGGTGGAGGTTACATATTATGGTGCGGAGCGGAGTAAACAACAAAGGAAGTTAAGAGCGGATCGAGTGACCCCTCCGTCTGATGCAATTGACACCCATGGGGTAGCGGCTCAAGAGATTTAAAGGAGGCATCACCTTCACAGCGACTCACACGGCGACCTGGCACCTCTTTCATGCCTCCAGTCCTCAAAAGGTTGAGACATTATAACCTGGAAGCTAACTGACGTTATGTTTGACAATGGAAATTGCTTGCCTCTTTTACTAACATATTTCAAATCCTGCACAAAAAAACACACCAAGACTCCTAAAATCCTGAGCTGATTCAGGTTTTGCAGGTGCAAGTGCTTAATAAATTTCCTCACACTCAGACTAAGCCATGTGGTGTGGATCTGCTGAAAATGGCAGCAGCAGAACAATAGCAACAGGTGGACGGGGTGATGTGATGCTGGGATCTCATGTGCTTGAGTGGGACAGGAGCCTCGCCGACTGATTGGGCTTTAGTGGTGAATAATGTAGCTGCCTGCTGGTCCGTCTCCACTTAGACCGGCATCCTGGTCCTCATCCTTGGTAAAGTTCACCGGTTTTTCCAGACCTTGCCCTAGTTGCGGAGCATCTTTCATCATGTGATCTCTTATCGATTCTCCATGTTTCTGGATAAATGCTTTCGCTGTAAAATACAGCCAAGGGCAATGAAAATGGGGCGGCTTGGTAGGCCAACCTAATATCCATCTTTGGCTATAAGAAGAAGTCTGAGAACAGTATGAGGTAAAAAAACAAGGATGTTTCACAAAGCCCATTTCAGTCAATCCCTGTGTTTTCAGAATAATCTCAGAAGCACTACCCACTCCTGATTTTCTGCTCACTGGCTTACAACGGTACCATTAAGAACATCACACACCAAAATTGACAGAGAAAGAGAGAAAATGATACTGAGACTGAAGGAAAAGAGCTCAGTGCTCTGGGCTCCAC